>KE525339.1:791513-844154 GCA_000441895.2 Anopheles sinensis | reverse complement strand
GGCTATGGGATGGGTCGGAAGTAGTGCAGACATCTTGGACGGACACTGGTGCGTGATGAGGTGGAAAAGTGGAAGCTGATGATTTTCCACATTTTTAGCTTCCACTTCCGTTAGGCTCGGTTGCGTAACCTTGATGCCTTTCCGATTTGCTCGACAGAGGAAAAACCGAATTCTAGCCACTGGTTGATACCATGAATGGTTCGAGGCTATTGTAAAAGTAATGAAAATTCCAAGGACGACCCGGTAGAGATGGAAAACAAAAGGCGAATGAATTATTTGCCAGCTGAAGCGGGAGGTGATTGGAGGGAAAAAATTATAATAGCAAACAAATTTGCTATTGAAGCACACACTTATTTAAATTTCTATCGCTTCAAGTTTCCATGGAAACCTTTTCCACTCCATTACATGGGCTGGAGGGACAAGTTGGAAAATTAGAGAAAACACACTTGAAAACGCTTTATAAAATTGCTGGAGCAGCCGATGGTTTTAATAAAAGTTTTATCAATGAATTCGTCATAAGCAGAAATAATTTAAACCTCTTGATAAAAGAAAATTGAAAATGCGATTTATTTTTCTGGTTAACTGATAAGTAAGGCTACTCAAACATAACTAATCGGAAACAAATTCATCGTTATTGTAAAAATAGAATACCATGATGGCATTTTAAAATTCGTTGAACTTTATCTAACAACAAACACTCGGGAAACGCTTCCTTTTCGTTCGTTTATGGGACGGTGGCCCTGTCCTGTTTGTTGAGCAATAAAATTATACACCAACATCATTCACAGGCTTTTCATTCCATTTTCATACCGAATAGCTTCCTGTTTGTCGTAAGTTTGCTCAAACTTCGCGGTCGCTTAAGCTAATCCTTTTACGAAATAATCCGCTCGCCTTTTCCTGCACGAAACACGATGTCCTTCGTCTTCGCCCGGAGGCCTTTCAAGCTTTCGCTTTTCGCTGTCTTCAACAAGCGCTTCCAGAGAGGGTCCCGACCCCCGGAGCCCATGAACAAAGTAAAAAAAAGAAACAAATCTTCCAAAATAAAACGGAAACTCGCTCGCTTTGCCATGTTGCGTCCCGTGCACTAAGTGGATTGAAATTATCTTCCGAGGGCTCGCGCGTGGGAAATGAAACGGAACGGACGATGGTTTGACTTGATTCCACTTCCCGAGGCCCTCTTCAAACAATATTACTTGGGCTGGTGAGAATTTTCGCCTCTTGCTTTGTTTTCTCTTGTAATTTGTGCCCCAAACGGCACCGAACGCTTACTGCCCTTTAGGGTAAGGGTGTTTTTGGCTTTTTGTTCTGGCTGGCCACTGTTGGAATGGGGGTGGGATGTGTCCGCGCGAGGAAAATATGTTAATAATTATAGTTCTCCAACACGTAACGCGATAATTTTAATCCGCTTAAGACGCTACCATGGCGTGCGTCATGCGGCGTAAGCGCTTATGTAGGAGCTCATCCAGAACTGTGCCTACTTTGGGTAACGTTCGTTCCCTTCCCCACCCGATCCGGTTACTTCTTATCTCCTCCCCTTGTGGATGTTTGGCTCGTCCTGGTGGAAAATTGATCGAAACTAGCAACACTGGTTCGGCTGTGGAGCGTTTGTTGCGCCCTCGAAATACCGGGAAGCGTATAAGCAGCTAGCGGAGCGTCTCTAATGCCAAACCGTCGCTGTGCGCTAGGACAGCGATTATAACCGAAACCGGGCGGCTCAACAGTGCAAAGGGAAAATGGACTTTGGCGGAAGGAAATGAACAATTTCACTAAACTCGACCCGCGCTCCTTACGTAAGTTTTTACGAATCACACTCTACCGTTCGCCGAAATTGGTGGACATGGTGGACGTGTTCGGTCGCAGGACTCGAACACCCAGCGATGGCGTAACGCTTCGGCGGTTTCCCTTTTCCCCGGGCGAGTGCGAATATTGGAAGCAACGAGGCGAAGATGGGCCGCGCCAGCTTAAAACTAACCTCGTCATCGACATCACCATGGCCATCATCGTCGTCGTCCTCGTCGTCGTCGTCCACGACGTCGTCGTCAAATGGTTTCGTACTTAAGTCGTTAGCATAACTCAACCCTCGGCCTTGGGCGTGACGTGGCCGTACGATGGTGGTTGCGGTAGTTTGGCGTTTTATCTATAACTGCAATCTCTTCCGCCCGCACCGACCCGACCGGTCCGAGGGACGGTGAAGTAATTCGCGCGTGTTTTTCGGGAGGTTTCGTTTGCCTTTGTCTGTTCGGGACAAACACAAAAATCCCAAAACTGCTCGTCCTCGTTCTGGTGGCCCTGCTTTCGTGCGGCAATTATGCTTCCCGGGCGATTTGGGCTTCACATGAACTCATCGAAAACGGACGAGGCGAACAATCCGGGCCATCGAAAGCCGGGGGTTGGATCGAAATGATGCGGAATAAATGGATATGATTTGTTTTGCAAGGCTCAATTTAGGCCACAAATTGCATGGCGTAATGAACGGAGCTGGGTTTCCATGGGTGTAACGAACCAGCCAGACTGCGAAGCGAAGGCCCGGATCGGACTGAGGACGGAGATTATTTCGTAATTTTCGGTGAAAGATAAACATTCCGTTGGTTTAATAAAGAAATGAGGTTTACGATGGGCTACGTAGGCTTTCTATTTTCTGATTATGTCATTATGCCGGTAATTTCGTTGCTATGGAACGCGCAAACATATGCTTTCCTAGCTTATTGCAGATGTTTGTTTGGAAAACTCGCGAAATCAATCTATTTGTTTTGCACATGAAATGGAACATTCTCTTAACTGTTCCTAAAAACCATGTAAAAGTCCATCCTACAGCAACTCAGATAAAAAAGGTATTACTCTTTATCTTCGAGTAAAATATCGATGCTAATGGTTGTGCTCCTGTTACATCTGTTACCCATTAGCCGCGATGGTATTACGAATGAAAAACGTTCCACATCGTCGCGGCGCAATGCGCAACGGTTTCTTCGATTACGCTGGCGCACGGGGAATAAGGTACACCTTTTTTACAACCCCTTTGGAGGGTGCAAAATAAAAAAATACCACTCGATAAGACGATTGGCTGCGCCGTTTCGATGCCAAACGCCATGAGGTCTGGCCATGCTCATCAAGATAATGAAAGTTTATTGAATTGTGCGCCACCCTGGTAGGATGGCGGTGGTGAACGCCACCGAAACGGGCCGCCCGGGACCGCCACTTTCCCGAAACCCATTCCGATCGGTGTGTGCTGATGCTATTTGTTTTTATTTTTCCTTGTGTGCTTTTTTTAGTTTGTTGCTTCGTCCCATGGGCTTGAAAAAGCCACTGAACCATAAAAAGTTTTGCCACTTTCGTGGCTCAATAGAGAAAAAAAAGGAAAAGAAACGAAAAGGGGAGCAGAATCGTAAACGGGGCAAACATCCCACCCTCCCATTAAAGTCTTAGCTAGTAGCAAACTTAATTCAACCTTCATTAAAACAAAACTAATGAAAAGTGTTTCTCGACCGTCCCCCGCTTCGCTGTTGATTGTTGATTTTATTTAAGAATTTCCTTTCTCTCACTCTCTCTCTTTGCAGAAAGCTTTGAAAGGACCAAGAAAACGGATTGCCAGTGGAAAGTTGACCGCATGCAGCAAACGAACGTACGATGGAAATGTTTCTTAAGCAGTTAAAAAATTCCTACGCAACGACAAACAGTTAAATGCAAACTATATCAACGGTTCCCTTTTCGCTATCGAGCGCCAAAAACAGAGGCAATAATCGTAATCAACCACTTAAAAACGAACCCTCCGACGTGGCGGGTGGTTCGAGTGTCTGCCGGTTTTTTTCGACGTTTGCCAACGGCTTTCGTACATTCCTGGTCGAAGTGCTTGGTTGAACCGAAAAACACACAACGAACATTAAATAAAGAAAAACAGTTCCTGTGAAAATTCCACGGCACTGGAATGGCAACGTCGGAATCTCCTTTCCACGTCCGTGTTCGGTCGATGTCTTTCCTTTTCACCGGCTTGCTTGGCCTTCAACCAGCGCCGCACTGCACTGTCTAAGCCATAAAATATTAAACCTACTGCTATCACGAAAGTTCGATTATTTTTAGTAGCTTTAACGACTTCGTGCGTGCATGCGAACGTGCGTTTGATGGCGGCGTGGCGAGAGGATTTCTTACGAAACTTCTTCGTCCCGAATTCAAGCGCAAACGATGGTATCATGTTTTGTTTCTCCCATTTCCCTCCCGCCACCGCTTTCACTTTCCGATATCACACCTCCCCGGAACCGTTGGTTAGCCGCAGCCAATTGGATAGCTTTTTAATTTTTAATCGAGAACGTTTATTCCTTCCGGCAGGCGCGTGTCCCACTCACTGCCGGTGGGCGATGGAGAAAAGGGGATGGAAAACTTCCGCTGCTCAATTTTTCCTCCCTTTTTAACGTGGGTCACCCGTTGCGTTCAGTCCCGAAACATTCGAGCGAAGCCCAAAGCAAAGCGTTAGCGAAGTGAAATTGTTTGTTTGGGCAACGGAACCGGAAAGTTTTTTTCCAGGAAAATAAAATACTTGAAAACACCTTCCTTGGGTCGAGGGAACGACCTCCAGGTTGGGGAAAGAAAGTGGGATTTGAGAATAATTTTAACAACAAACAAAACTCCATCCACGACTCGTCGCCACACGCAGGCAATCAAAGCTGTTGAAAAGTGATTGAAAGTGAAATCGCCACGTGCAAGTAATTTCATTTATTTTCTTTCGTCCATTGTTATCGTTCAGCCGGAAGCAGCGGATCAAAAGAAAAGCCAGTCTAGCGGCCAGTTCGTGCGTGAAGAAACAGTGAGTGAATAAGAGTAGGGACGCGCGGAGTGGAGCAAAGTTTGCCGTGTCGGGACTTCATCGGCACCACCCGGGGCGAAGCAAAGCCGTCAGTGTTTGTGATTTACTTTTACTGTGTTCGTGCGCGTGTGCTTGAGTGTGAAGGGAAGGACATAGGGCGTTTAAATTGTTGCGTGGTAGAAGTTTCCCAATATTTATTATTGATACAATCCGAGAAAATATAAACGATCGAAAAGTTTCGTCGATCACCTTGCGCGTCGCTTCGGAAGGAAAATACGTTCGGTGTGGCTCAGTGTGGAACCGTGTGGTTGAAAACTAGCTTTGCAATCAAGTGTTGTCACACAGTGCAACTGAACAACATTCGTACTGTCCGAGGAGCAGCACAGTAGTGCCGTAGCATAGCAGCATAGCAGTAGATAGTGCCCACCGGAAGCGGAACAGCTACTCACGTCAGTGCGTCGGATGCGGTCAGCGGAAAGATCTGCATCGTTTCAATGTTGATTACATGAAACATAATGGATATCCTGGGACACTTACAATGGACCTCAATAGGCTATTGAAGGTCTTCCCGGGCATAGCGTTAACATGGGTTTGCTTCCTGGTCGCGGCATGCTGTGTTAAGCTAACCGACGCACGTGTAGGTGAGTGTTTCATACGATTGCGTACACTAAGTGTATCGTTAAATACCTAATAATTGTTTGTTGATGAATATTTCTCTACAATTATGATATATATTTTAAAGATAAATATCACAATTCAAAAATTAAAATTCATGCGAGAAGCTGAGTCACTTTGAACCCTTTCTGCAAATCATGTTGATGTTCATGTTGTATATGCGTTTCAAGTTGATATTAAAATTCGTAGGAAAAGCATAGTTTTGTAGAATGATAAAATTAACATAGATGGAAAGGCCAAAGCCTCAAAAATCTGTAAATCATTCCATTCCACTCCGGGTTTCCAATACACAGTGCCGCTTATGTTACCTTTTCCAATGTAAAGATGCAAATTAAGTTATATTTAAACATGAAACATAAAAGTGTCAATTGCGAAACTGTTAATCGCCGTTACTATTCTAGCTTTAATTTGATTTATTTTAGAGATGAATTAAGTTTTTATTCATAAGCGTATAAAACGTGAAATGGAAATAATAACATCCCAAAAAGAGAAAAAGTAGATTTTTGAGAGTTAACCAGCCAAGCAAAACTTTACGCAAAACAAACTTATTGACATCCCTTGTAGTACGAAATGGAAAAACGTGCATGATGTACGAAATGCATTTTCATTTATAGGTGAACGTCGATTATTCGGGGGTGTCGGGTCCTGAAGGTCTCGGATAATCGAGTCTAGGGAATAATACACAATGCTTATATGTACCGGAATTCGTATTTTATTTGGATGATCTATATATATAAAACTCAACGTTGTCTGTATATAAATATGTATATATATATGTATGTGCTCGCATCACGCAAAATCTACCGGGCCAAGCCACACCAAACTTGGCTGAAAGGTAGCTAATTTTTCAAGGATGAGTTTTTTGAACTTCGTTTGTTGAAATCCCTCCACCTCCCTACCCCTCCCGAACACCTTTCCGCTAAAATTAATGAAAAACAATTATTACTCAGCGATTACGGAACGGATTTTCACTAAACTTGGTACACATACTGCTTACATATAGGCATAACATGAGTTAAAATTTCATCCATGTAGGGGAAGGGGAAGGGGGGGTTCTCTCACTACTTCCTTCTCCAAATATGGTAAACATGCATTATGGGTATCGATTTCGTAGTATTTGTGCTCACTAAATCGAATGGCCACAACCTTAATGTTCAATTTTAAACCAATCTCCCCCTACCCTACCCCTCTTCAGCAAAACAGTAATTGAGCTCAGAACGAAATGCGTTATTTGTTATCACATTTATGCCATTTACGCTTAACCTACGGTGCCGATTCACATCAAACATGGCTGAAAGGTAGCTAAGTTTTCAAGGATGAGTTATTTGAACATCATTTGTTGATATCATCGAAACTCCTTACCCCTCCCAAACACCTGTCCTCTAATATGTATGAAAAAGAATTACAGCTAAACGATTATTGAACGGATTTACACAAAACCTGACACACACACTGCTCACAGAGAGACATAGCATAGTATGTAATTTCATGTATCCAGGAATAGAGGAGAGGAGGGGAGCTATCACACTACCCCTCTCCACAAAATATGCTAAAAACGCAATATGGGTATCGATTTCGTAGTATCCAAAGTCACTAAACCCACTGGCCATATTTTTAATGTTCAATCTCAGCCCATACTCCTCTCACCCTCTAACCCTACAACACATCACTGAAGGTGTTTAGGTAGGCAAGCGTTTACCCTTATAACATATCCGCATGAGGTCAAAACTACCGAACTTATTTGAACCGAATTCGGCTGGAAGGTAGCCAATTTTTAAGTATGAGGCTTTTTTAACTTCGTTCGTTGATATCACCCCACCTCTCCACCCCTCTTTAGTACGTTTCCGCAACAATCATTGAAACAAATATTATTCAGCGATTCTGGGACGAATTTTTACTAAACTTGGTAGACATTAATACTTACGAAGGGACATTAGTGTGGGTCAAAGCGCATTTATGGGTATCGATTTCGTAATATTTTATGTCACCACATCTTTTGACCATATTCCTAATACTCAATCGTGACCACAACTCGCTCTACTCTCTCCCCTACAAAACAACACCGGAGTAATATAGATTGGCAAGCATTTATCCTTTTGACATGTTTATCATCGCATAAACCAAAACCTCCGAACCCAGCTAAATTTGGTTGAAGCTAATTTCCCAAGGATGAACCTTTTTACTGTTTTTAATGATATACTCATACTTCTTTTACACCTCCCGAACACTGGTTGATATTGAGGAAAACAAATCTAATGCAAAGACTGTTGAACAGATTATTATAAAACTAAGAAAAACACCACTCGAATAAACACATCATGTGATAAATTTTCAACTCCTCTAGGGATAGGAAAAAAGATGAAACATACTACCGCCTGCCATGAATGGTAAATGTTCAAAATAGTTATCACTTTTGCAGCTTTTGTGGTCCCTAGCTGAATACCACACTTGCAATATGCAATCCTTTCTCTAACCCCTGGGCTTGGTAAATCTACTGATCCGGTATCTGGCTACCTAATAGCTTTAAGGTGAAGTTAATTTTCCAATCATAAGTATGCTGGACTCATTTTCTTATCATGGCACTTCCTTAACCTTCATCTAAATCTTTCGCGAGTCGTACACATAATTTGATGGTATTTCACTTACTTCATAAGTGTAACAGTGGCTCGCATACCTTCCCCTCCCTCAACTTCGGTAGAACATGGGTGATTGATATGGGCACAAAATCGGTTGACTAATTCTAAATTTTCAATTTCATTCTCATAACTGCGGTAAGGTTGAAAAACGTTAGTTCATTAACATTGAGAGATGGTCACATCAATTCTACCGTACAGATTCGCACCAAACTTTGCTAAAAGATAGTGAGCTTTCTAACATTTTTAACACTCATAGTTCGCAATTGTTAAATAGAAACAGAAATGGGGAAACTAAATATATAATGAAAACGCTTCTCAATTTTGTCTTCCCGGATGAAATCGGGTTAATCAGCTAGTTATTCATAAAAAGATGTTTAAATTATTTTTCAATTGCAATTTATATTGTTTTTTGCAATTCGACAAGTTCTATTTGACCCATGATTGCTAAAAACCATTTGTAAAGCAACCTGATGTTCATTTAAGCATTTCAATATGGTTGTGCAGTTGTCAGTTGCCAGACCCCCCGATAACCAACGACCGACTGTACTTGCAAAAAATAAGTTCGATTTTTGTGCTCCTCATTTTGTATGGTAGATAGTTACATTGCGTTTTATTTGGGAAATTTTTAATAAGCTGAACAATTATAAGTAGAAAAAACTATAAAATAATCACAATATCTACTCTACGTCAACAATAGAAATACTTAGAGAATACTGATTGATTGAATGATCTGTCAAACAGTGGAGATGATGAATAAAAAAAAAGATATGATATATATAAAAGTAAGATATGTTTAAAGTTGTAAATTATAGTTGCAATGGAACATACATGCATATTCAACAACTGTATTTCATAGTAGATTAGCTGTGAATTTAAATCCCGGATACAGAATATTCAATTTGTAACTATCAATTAGAATTATAATTTCAATCACGACAGCAATTATTATGTTGGCAAATGTTCTGTCTGATTTACACTCGACGAATAGAATAAAATCATATGTGACATTGTTTATTTTCGCTAATTAATTGGTGGATTGTGGAAAATCCTTCATTAACCAAAATAAAACGCATTTAGCTGACACCGTTCGTTCATGCACGCCGTGTTTTATGAAAAGCCCGTTTTATGTAAGTAGACAGACACAGTAAAACAACCAACCAACATCATCAAACCTTTGATGATTATTAATGTAGCTCTGCAAGCAAAACATGCCCAGCTCATTAGCATTCCGAATTAACATACACCAAGGAAAAATATCCAGGTTCAATAGGAAATATTCAAAGTATACCCTGCCTGGTTTTGATGCCAGTTAACGAAAGGAAGTCGATATGTAAAGCATGGACACAAGAAAAGCCCTTGGCAAATGACGCATAAGCTGAACGAAACCGAAATGGTGGTCCCGTTCGCCAGCAGCAGACAGCCCTGGATTTAGCATGACGAGCTGCTGAGCTTGATGCTCATTAAAATTGCATTTGTTAAGTGAAAATCCCGTCCTCGGCCCGCACACCGCGGTCGCTTCGTTTTGCGTCGTGTTTCATTACAGTTTCCAACGAGAAATAACAAAACAAGTTCCATAGCGAAGAGCGCGTCGGTTTTACGGAGGAACAATCGATTGACATAAATCATTGATGGACATGCTGCTGCGTTCCGAACCGATCAGTGGAGGCTGATGTGTACGAATTTTTCCCCTCCAGCTCTGGGGAAACCCCGACGACGACGCGATTCGGCGATCTGATCTTGGTGGCTTTTTGATTTGGTCCCGTGAGACCAAAGCCATCTGCAGCCTCCGGTGATGGTTAGCCGTGGGAAGTACCGCAGAATCATATACCCATATTCACACGCACACACACAAGCACAAACCACTCGGTGATGGTGATGATGACGATGGCAGCCCGGGGCTGATCGCCTTCGCGTCGTTCGGTGAACTGTCATGTTCGCCAGCGCACGAGGATGATGTTTTCTCATCCATATTGCAGATGTACAGCGCGAGAGCGCGCTCGTTGCGGTCGCTGCTGGTCTAATTCTGCTTCATAAATATTAAACTGAAAAACTTTCCGGCAATTTCCTGATCCTTTCGCTGCCGCTTTCCGTTCGGTTGTTATGCTTTTTTCCCCGCGTTGCCCCAAGGCGGGGCGGGAAAGGCACTTTTCCCGGTGCATGTCAGCCCTCGCCGCACACCTCCATCGCCGCTCCATCATCTTGCGTGCGTGGTTTCGTGCCATTAGCCTGGACGTTTATGTGCCGCTATGTTTTTTTTTCTTCTTCTTTTCCTGCCCCTCTGCATGCGCTCTCATTTCTACTCCAATGTTTGTGTTGACATTTTCCCGCATTATCCTCTCTACAACTCGCTAACCTCGGAACTGCTCGATGCTGCTGCATTTTCTTTTTCCCTTTTTTCTTTGTGGCTACCAATTTCCCTTGCCAAGTGAGTTTTCCATTTTGCGACTGGAATGAAGGAAAGGAAAGTGGGTGTGGGGGAAAAACGTGAATCGAATCGAAGCCGAACGTGCTCACTGAGCGGTGAACGGATTGCGCTGGATCCGCTTCCACTATTTATGCCGAGCGGAAATTAATTGTATGCGTCGCATAACTATTTCACAATTGTCGTTTGTACAACGTTTTTCCCGCTGGAGAAGGGAGAGAAGTGAGAGATATGCCTTCTGGTTTGCGTTATTATTGCGGTTTCATTTATGTTGTTTTTCGAGACGTAACGTACCGGATGTGGGTGTTCAGGAAAATCGGAATTTGCCACTCGAATTGGTCTGTTCCGTTCTTTGACAATGATTAATAAAAAAAATTCTGATAGAGGAAAAGTTGGAAAAGAAAACTATAATTTCTCAAAAATGGAAGATAAATAGCAGCAGGTAGCAAAACGAGCAAAGTCGAGGAAAGTTCGACCCCTCGCAGATGTAAGTGAGGGTAAAGTAGCTTCCTTTTCATTTTCATTTCACATTTTCCCACGACAAAGCTTCCGTTTGCTGAAAAAAGCACGATCAGGGAAGCACCTCGGATGGTATTTCCGTTCTACTATCCACTTCATTGAAAACAACGGTCTCCCGGTTGTGCTTTTCCGTTCCATTTGCCATGTTGCGACCCTCGCATTTCCCCGTTCCTCGGGAAAATAAATGTCACCACACCTTCAGGCGACGGAAGGCCGCTACTGAACAGAAACATGGATCGATCGATAGGCCGTTGAGCAGTTTCGATTGGCAATGGAAATCGGGTGCGTCGCGTTTTCCCGACCCCTTAGCCAACGGGGAGGGTATGGAAGGAAAATCGAACCACCGAGCTTCGAGGGTGTTTATCTCAACGATGTGATGACGACGGGCATTTTCTCACTGCCTGAGCCTCGTTTTCCACACAATTATTCTCTCCTGTTGGCTGTTTTGCTTGCTTCACCTTCTTTGCTCCTTCGGCTGTTGTGTTTCCTGTTCGCTCGATTGTAGCACCCAATTGGTCTGCTCGTTTGTGTATGAAATTTTACGGTAATTTTCGATAAATGATTATGTTCGTACGTGCACAGAAATCATTACCATTCAATGGCCAACGTGGTAGCGCGTGGGTATGTTTGTGTGTGTAGGATTGTCGGTGGTTGCGTGAGGGTCGTAGCGGTCCTACCTCAGCTCCGTACGTTCGTGACCGAGTCCTCGGGAGTGTGTCCCCAGACGACAACACTGCTTGATCAGCGGTTCTTTGATTGGACCGTTTATTGAAAATCAGTAGGTCGTTGGTATTTACTTTTATGCCGGTAGGTGGGATGAATTTTAATTGTAGGGTTCATACGGGGTCAAGTATGATTAGGAGTGGCAACACGGGAGCGATTCAAGGATAATCAAACAATCGTCGAAATGATGATGGAAATAAGAATAAAGAGGGTTATACATTTAATGTTGAACAAGAAAGAAATCAAACACCATGATTTAATATAAGGTTTATCGAACAGAATACACACGGTATGGGGTGGTTGAAGATGCAAAATGGTTGATAAGAATCCAACAGAAACTGCCTTTTTCCACTTACGGCGTCAATATTTACTCTTTTATCGAGCATAAGTAGTAACCGCCAAGGCGAACCGATGCCTGATGTACAATCAGGCCTTTCTCTTTTGATTGACATCCCAAATCAAACCAACTGATCTCTTCTACCCCCACGCCTCCCCGTCCTTTCCATCAATACGTCAAAGCAACTGTCACCCATCAGCTAGTGACATATCATGCACCATTTGTGATAGGCAAAAGAAATAAGCCCCAGCACATGCTTGACAGCGCGCCAATCAGTCAGGCGCTCATCAATCATGCGTGCGTTAGAAATGGCTTTTATTCCATAGGCCTGCTTAAGTGTCTAATGTTTTTTTGTGCTCATCTGAAGTATTAAAGTAGATATCGGAACCTGTTTTTGGTATAATTCAAGGTTTCTCTTCCATTAAATTATGCTCAACCATTTGAAAATGGTATAGTATGCAATCTACACTTTCAGGCACAAAACATGAGACGTAGTTCGTTTAATCTCCACAAGAGACATGCAACGAGTCACAATTTTATGTGACACGGTTCTTCTCGTTAAATCTTTCCAACTTTGCCAAAAATTCGTGACAATCACCAAATTGACATTCTAGCACCACCCAACAGGGGCGGAATAAGGCTACAAACAACGGTAGACAGTATGAAAATAAAACCGGAAAAATAGTGCTCGCCTAAGCCGATGCCATCAGCAATGCACACCGGTAGAGCGCATGTTTTGCCCCTGCTCCATGCAAAACACTCCACGTCCTGGCAGAAAGTTTAGCTCAGAACGTCGTGCACTGAAATTCGGAAAACGATGTCACGACACCAGATCGCAAACTGCATGCGGGGAAAACGTGGAATCGCTAAATTCATAAACTCGACGAATCCATTTTCTGCCATTTCGTTATTCGATGAAAGGCCGCTGGGAAGCTTCCCGGGCCGGCTCGAAACCACTCGGATCGCGTTTCCATTTTGTTTTAGATTGCAAGTTTTTGGGCATTCTCGACATTTTGTTTTAACCTTTTTTCCGGCTTGCCAACGCCATACATTTTCATTCGGGATTTTTGAAGAACATTCTTTTATGTTCGGTACATTTTTCGATGAGCGCATTCAGGTTTTTGCGTGGACCGGTTTTTATATTTTTCGGTGCGCTTTAAATCCTTTCACGATGGAACTTTTCCCGTACGCTATTGGCCACATGGACAGATTGTTTCTGTGTAGGTTAGCTTTTTTGCTTAATTTTCGTTTTTCGTACCGATCCTCGCGAAACTGGATTGGCTTGTGACCTTGCCTTCTGGCGCGTTGTCAGTTTGAACATTTGTTTCGGGACCATTTTAATGAAACTCGAAATAACGATTATCTCCCGCGCGGGGAGGTAGAAAAATAAAATGCAATTCGTATTTGTTTCCAAACGGACATCGACAACCGAGCGAACCGCCGAATGGTGACGCGGGATACAATCATACGATGGTGGGCCACATTTAACAGTGGATATAGCTTTTATTTCTTTTTTGGTCCTTTTGCCACGACCTCGGCCAATCATAGCCGATGTCATCAAAATGTGATTCTCCGTGGATCAAGGTTTTCCATAGGGTATGCGAATTAAATTATTGCGTGTGAGAATCGAACAAAGTCGGTCCAACCGTTGCGCGTTCATGCGGTTGGAAATATTGGAACCGAGGCTTATTTGAGCAGGGCGGTGAAAAAACAATTTGATAGTAAAAGATATAAATAAAATGCATCGATGCAAAAATTTATGGATGACCGTGGGACAAACATTTGTCCAGCTGGTTTGCTTTTATTACCCTTCCCAAGTTTATTGTATTTGCGTTTTTCACTCTGCAAGTTAATATTTCTCCAAATTGCTCCAGGCCATGGCGGGATGACGCGTTTATACGAGAAATGACAAAACAATTTAAATATTTAGTCAATACAGGTAATAAATATTAAAACGATAGTAAAAAGGGCATGGGATAGCAATATAAATGTTGGTAAGTTTGATATTTCAATTATGATTTATATATTATTGTTCAATTAGAGCAGATAAGACGTTAAGTATTATATCAAACCATAAGGACTTAAAAAAACCTTAACTATTATAAAAGGAAGGTGATTTAGGTTATAAAATACTTTAGACTACCTTAACATGAGATTTTACAAATTCCATCCACAAACCGAAAGGCAAACGTTTCTTGGAAAAGTTCGGTACTAAATGTGTGCCATGAAAACGCATGCAATGTGAGGTCCTTTTAGAAATGCTCCATAAACAGTGTTTGAAGCAGCCTTGAACCTATCAATATCGGCACAAATAAACATTCGCAAGGAGCAATTGCAAAACATCCGCAAAACCACAGGGAAGCAATCAACAACCCAAAAACGCCTCCTTGGGGCAATATGTGGCGAAGGATGTGGGCGGTAATGGGCTGTGCTGTGAGTCGGAAAACCACCGGAAAGTAGCTCACTTTGTCAGCCATCTGCACCGGAGCCTCCTCGCCCTCCCCATCTCGGCGCCCGAATACCGATCGGGCCGCTGGAAACTGATCGACCAAAAACAAACCGAACGAAAGAGGGAACAGAGTAGAGAGCACAAACAACCAGAATGAAAATCACAGCCGTACCGTACCAGGCCTTGAGCTCGAAATGCCGTGCAGGGTGGAACCGTCCCCCTTTTCCCCTCCTTCAATCACAAAAGGAAAGACGCCGTTCGGCCGGGACGACCGTTCGCGGCAGGCGGTGACAGACGGAAACTGATTTAAATAACAATCTGCTCCTATCGAACGACCTCTGCAATTTTCTGGGAAAATGAGCGTACCGAGAGCGTACGTATGGGTGTGTGTTTGGGGTCGGTAGATGGGAAAAACAAGGCTGTGAAAAACACAAACAAACGGTTATGTAAGGACAAAAAATGCCACCCGATAGAGGGAGCTCACAGGGTGACAGCGAAGGAAGCGTGGCACGAGAAGGAACTAGGCAAGGTCTCCCCAGGCGTCCTCCAGCCGGCAACCGTTTGGAGCTGGAACAAAACCTAAAATCAGCGAAACGATGATTCTCGTTTACGTTTCGTTTGTTTTGAATCGAGTGAAATTGTTTCCTGGGGAGGTCGTATACGGTCGCCCGAGAACGAGCCTACGAAAGCCATACGATTATTCATGCACGAGGCAGGGAACATGTTCTCCCTCAGAGGTCTACCTGAATTGTTTGAAGATGAGGGAAAAAAAGTGGCAAACAGCAAGCATCCTCCCCGATCGATACGTTTATTTGGCAAGGGGAATAAACTTTTGGTAAACCTCTTAGCTCGGTTCCTTACCGAAAATATACCAACGTTCTAGGCTTTGTGCAGTGAGGTTGGTCACGGCGTACATACGGAGGACAATCGCAAGATCATCAAATTCTCATTTACCACCTCCTAGGCCCTTCTGTCTATCTTGTGTGGCTTCTTCCCACCAACCCTACTAGTTCTTCTTTCCTGGAGGGAAAGCAATAGTCAAGTGCCAGTAAAACATTCCGCAGATAAACCTTACCCAGGTTTGGTCTAATCTTTGTTTAATCGAATTGTCTATTTGGGGTGTGCTATACTTTGGGGCTTCAGCAGTTACCCGAGTACGGAGCCTCTTGGAAGCCAAATCACCTGATCTCAGCGAAGGACAATAAGCTGGGTCGGGTAAGGATCCTTCAGCACACCCACTAAGCCCACACCGGTAAGGACCCACTCTTCATAAGCCTCTAAGTGTCACTTGATACTGGATCAAACTAATAAACGATCCTCTCGGGTTGTCCCATCGATTGTCAACCGAGCCGAACACTCAAAATGGAGTCTGGTTCTACGAAACACCACTCCGCCTCTCCGCGGATGGGTTCCGGTTGAAATGAAGCAGACATTCTTCCGTTCCCGTTGCCTTACCCAAAAATCTATCACGGCGCGTTACGCCGGTACGTACAACCACATTCCCAGCACGACGCTCTTCCGGGTGTCTCGCATCCTTAGGGTGGATTGATGTACGTTTCTTAATTTATTCAAATTTGATTCTCTAATGTCGTTATTATTCAAATGCTCGTTATTTATTGGCTCGATGGATCTCCGGCATCCTTTGGCATTCCGATGTTTGTCGAGGTCGTTCCGGCACGATATCCATGCCTCCGCCTGCTCCCTTTAGCCGGGAGAGTGTGCTGTTGCGGGTTGCAAATGGCCGACTGCAGTCACCGACAGAAGCAGGCTTCCTCCTTCGCACAGATTCCGAGGTCGAACTCGGGGGCGGCTCGAGTGAAGTACGGAATTTATGAGACAAGATTATTAATTGCGTAATTTGTTGGCTACGGTTCGGCATCTCGAGCCTTGACGGTTTTCGGTTTTTCTTCGAGGATAAAAATTGCGCGGCGCGAAACAGCGACCGAGAAGATGCGTTCGTCCGCGTCATCGTCGTTGATCTAAATCGTGACGGAATTTTCATAACGCCGTGGAATGAGGAACGAGCAAACAGCTCTGGCTGGAAAGAAGGAACGAAGCAACAGCAAAAAAACACTCCGCGCGATGCCATCCATCGTCGCTGATGTCTCGATAATTGGGGAATTGAACGTGCGAACGAGGAGCGTTGGCTGAAGCCGTGGCTGATCAGCGAGATAATGATGATATTGTTGACGACGAGGACGATAATGATGTTGCTTTCATGGCCGAGGGTTCGTTATGGGAGCGTCTCAGGCGAATTGCATGGAAATGATTGAGACGTATTGTCCGATGGGTCTTCTAACTATTTGGGGTTTTTCTTGTTGACAATTTTTGACATGAAGGATTTGGAAATGTCAAGTTATGAATTTATCTGTTTCACAAGAAAGTATTAGAAATGGTTTCAAGAGTTAGATTTTTAATTTTTTAAAGTAAAGCTCTTCTTGTTACGCTTTGTTGCCACAGGAGGTTTACATTTAACTCCAGAAATTAGTCAGTTTTCAGACTATCAGATTATTCCCGTGTCACAACATTTGCATTACACGCGGAAATCATCCACACTCCGAAACGTCACAATGGATTCACAACATGTCACCGAATGGTCCAACCATGAAAACCAGTATGTCAAAAATTATGAATAAAAGAGCATACCCGACAGCCCAGCCGGGAAAATCGCCCCTAGCGCTGCTGCCATTGCAATTAAATTGAGCATGAAAGCCGAGTACACTTTCTGATTTTCCAAATCATTTTTCACTCTCCCTCTGACACAAAGCTTACCATTGGTTTTTCTTCTTTTTGTTTTTTATTCCATCCACTTGCCACATGTAAAATTCTTTTTTCCCATCGGTTTGAATGCGGGAAAAACTGAGGAAAATCTGGTGCTGTATGTGTGTGTTTCCCATGCTTATTACGGTCGGCAGGACGGTGGTTTGGTTCGGGCTTACTTTAACGGAAACCAACGTTTCCCACCAAGGCCAGTTGCCCATTTTCACATATAATCCATAGCGTTAAACACTCACACACGTACACACACACACACACACACATACATATATGGTGGGCACAAGGATCATGGATCTGAAACCAGGTCTATGGAATACATGCACGTGCAGAAAAAAGGGCAAAAAGAAAAACCCCAACCTGAATTGGAGGACGGGGGAGGGAAAAGGGCGAATTAAAGGAAGACATTTTTCCGGCACAAAATCTCTGCAGTCACTTTTCACCGAGCCGTCCGGTGAGTCAGCTGAATCCAATTTCACCGCACGGCCACTGGACCTGAAAGGCGGCGGCCATAGTCGGTTGCGTTGGGAAAAATCGCGTGTGTCTGTGAGGCTTATAGCAGCATTTTTCCCAGTCTGTTCTCTCCCAACCGATCGAAAGTACCATGATGTGTGAAAAGGGGGTTCAGGAAACCCTTGCTTCTGCTGTCAGAGTTTACTGGACGAGCGGGCAAGACCTGTCTTCTGCAATAGAATCTAAGGTAGGAGGACTCATGTTGGCTGGGTGGATGGAGGGAGGTTAAGAAACGGGTATCCTGCAGTGAAGCATCTATTCTGACCTGTCTGACGACGTAAGGTGGGTTTTCCAGCCAGTTTTAACTCGGTACCAGAAAGCGGTCTTGCCCTCGAGAGCGAGCCTTTTAATCTCAACTGGTGGAGCATCGCATCGGGACCGTACTTTTTTTTATTCCAATGCAGACAAAAGAACCACACAATCACATAAACACACACACGTAGCGAAGAGTGACTGACAAATTTCTTGGCTGCAGTTCTGCGTCCAGGATCCCTCTGTGTGGATGAGTGAGGCTGAGCAAGACCAGGGTGTCGTCTTCCGTAGTCTAACCGACCAATTTTTCCGAACGGAAACGAGACACAATCGACCGTTACATGAGCTCACGAACCAAACGTGGGGGTAGAACGGGTGGATTGTGGAGTAAAAATCGACCCGGAAACATTCGAGGGTTGAACTGGTTGACCGACACGTTCAACAGAGATTTGCTCGTACAACGGTCTACGCCAGACTCGGTAACAGTTCGGGCAACACTCGACAGGGTGGAGACCTTAGTTCCGTCCACCCTCGGAGGCCGGAAAATGGGCAGAGAAGACAATTTTGTGGCATTAATTCGAGGTCAACGAGGAAACGATTGCTGCAGTGATTTATTCCTGATTCGCCTATTACAACGTCCTCTAGAAAAGCGATCCCTGCTGCCCGAATGTAACACGACGGGGGGAGAGGGACGGGTACACCGCTGGGGCGGTTGGTGGCATTTGTTCCGTTAGGTCGTTCGAGAGGTTTATGGGAATAATTGCTCACAGCAATTGGATTGAAGTAGGAAGGACCGTGTTCAGGTCCGCCCTTTCCCCGAACCGGGTGGGACTCCAAAATTTGTTAAATTACTCCCCAGTTAGATTATTTTCGGTCGGCAAAGTTTATCGGACAAATTAGCCTAGGTCATAATTTACTGAACCGACACACAAACACAAACACACATACACTGTACGTAAAACAAGTCCAGTGTCCCTTCGGCGTAGCGTTTCATTTCGGGTGTTGGTTAGAGTGGTTTTATCACAGATATATGACTTTTTCCGAGCTTCAATTTTGAATTCGACCTTCGTGTACTTTGAAAGAGGAAGAGAACGATAGGGAGAGAGTAGATGAGGCAACACACAACGGAACTCTAGAGCGACCATCTTCATCCCCCCCGGGTGGAGGATTATTTTGTAAAACCAAGCTCCAGTCAAAGCCAACCGACCACCATTTAGGATGAAAAGTGTCCTCCTTTCTGTTCCTGTTGGAGCTGTTGGGCGCTTTTCCAAGCTCTGGTACTTGTGTAACTGCACTTGCCCTGGGAAGGAACGTACGAGCGCTGGCAAGCGTAGCGTTTTACGAACAGCCATAACTAAGCGGATCAGATTATCCGAGCAGGAATTAACACATCACTACGACGAGCGAACAGATGTCGAGCTATTCGGTGCATGGAAGGTACTTATATTTTTCCCTCCCATTTGTGGCCTGCTCTTGAAGTGGACCAGGTGCTCGTTTCATGAATTCAAAGTTCAAGTTGGCCAGGACACTCTTTGCCAGGGATTGAAGCAATCGGACCTGTAGGGCGTGGGAGGTGTTTAGAAAAGTTAAAATATTGTTGAAAAAAATCGATAAAGCAAAAGGAATTTGAACATTTGTAACAGTAGTAAGCTTGTCGAAGACGTGATACCTTTTAACACTAACAGGACCATGGTGTATCATTTTCCCAAAAGCGAGTTTCAGTGATTTTAGTGATAATTTGCTAAGGTATTTAACATCTGAGTGATTTCTGAGAATTTATCTTTTACTAGCTTGAAGCCCCGGCGATGCTCGAGAAGAGACTTCATATGGAAATAGAGCGATTAGAAAATACAAAAAATCATCTTTATGGACAATTTTCGGGGGGAAGGAGTGGTTTATGGACCCATGTTACTTGGGCAAAAAGTCTTATCTCGAGGAGATCTTTCGATTAAAACAATAAAAAAAGTTTGGTATAAAATTGGTTTGGTACAAAATTCGAACCAGCGCAGTGCTCATATGTTGATTTCGTAACCAGCTTTCAGAGGAAGCCTACTATATCCCGTGCTAACCATCACTTACATATGGTGCAGTGGTAGAGGTGCTGCGTTTCGATGTCGGAGGTTCGGTGTTCGAATCCCGATCGGAAAAGTTTCTTTTATTCAGCAACTGAGTATTTTCTTCAAAATCATACTTTACGATCATTCAAGTAGCGATATTTCCTCGCATTTTTCAACTTGTACTATGGTTCCTCGGCAAGACTACGGCTTCGCACTTGGTAAACCCGTGTTCGAGTCCCGTTTCCACTTAGAGTCAATTAGAAAAAAGCGCATGCTTCTCATGCTCTTAAAATAGCAGGGTTTATTGCCTCATCTCATCACGGGACTTTAAAACTGAAAATTATAAAAGTTTTTAAGATTTAAGATTTAAGATTTAAGATTAAGATTAAGATTTTCGTCACACAACCTCATCCAAGGTACGTTGTTTCGAAAAGGTCGAAAAGGAACTGCTTGATGATTAATAATTCAAGTAGAATCTATCAAAATGGTTCAATAAAAAAAAGCTAATGTCTCCTTATTATTCTTGCTTTGTTTATTGCTTTGATCATGCGTAAAATATGAAGAATTGAATAGTTTTACGAGACATGAAAAAACATCAGAATGGTGGTGAAGTTAATTTTGATTTTCGATGGATATTTATCAAAATAAAAGAAAAATGAAATGACAGCTAGGAAATTGCACTTCTGTTCAAGAACGAAATAAATTTTGATTTTATATTGGCTATTTAAACAAATTTCCATAATTCCATAAATGACAACACCTTCTAGAAGAGGGCAAAACAAACCTTGGTCTTGATACAAGAATTATCACTAGTGCGAGTTTATACAAGCAGATTAGACGCATCATCAATAGTTTTAAGCTCATTTTAACGGATTAAAAATAATTTGGGGGGTCTATAGCTTAAAAGCAGTTAAGCTTTTATTCTGCTGTGTGTATGCAAAACACCTCCTATTCAATGGTTTTGAGCGGTTTGCTAGATCGTAGAACATGGCTCAAATGTTCGCTTTTCTCGCTTCGGTGGTGCATATGTCGAAGTTGAATCTTTTGCCTGTGCTTTTTTCTTATTATGATCGCATATGTTTCTACAAGTGAGAAAATGCACCTGAAGCACCCCTCATACACTGATAGTTTGCCAAAATGGTGAAGTTTTTTCCGGTGAGGAAAACGAAAAAACAACCATGTGTGTGCATGTGGGTAAATCCTTTTCGACATAACAAAGTTGCACCCTCCTCGGTAAGCTCGTTACCGTCGATACCGATGAAAGGGCTGATGAAAATTTCCATTTTTAACATACCTTTTTATTTATCTTCACATGGTCGGCCACTAGTTGTACGAAAGGGGATGCTAGGAAAGGAAGGGAAAGACATGCCAAGCTGGCGCGCAGTTTACGAGGTGATGGTTGAGCATCGGCCCGAATGCACAAACGGTTGCGAACGAAGTGAACACCAACCGGCTTTCTTCCTTCTGATGATGTTTCAGGGCGGGATCACATGGTTTTCAGATCAGCAGATGTTAACCTTCCACGAACCGTGCACAACTTCGTGCCTTTCCTCCGGTGCGCCAAAGAAGATACCCTTAGGGGGATGGTCCAGAAGCTACACTGCTATCCGTGGACCGACACTGAAACGCCAATCGCCACAACCTTTATGCACCGCTGGTCGACGTCTCTTCCTTCGTTCCATCGTCGTTTACGTCGCTTGATGACCGAGAATGAGCTTCCGAAGGACCTTGAATATCGCATACCAACACACACACACAAACACACGCCATCTTAAAAAAGGATGTTCTCCGGCTCGAGATGAAGACGATCACAATGATGATACCGATGATGACGACGATGATGATGATGCTGATGTTGGTGATTATGGGAGTGCAGCTAAAAATGACTTACCCAGGGTTTAGTTGTGCGCTACCATCAAGCGCACATTTTACGACCCAAAGGGAAGCGGGATTAAAGCAGCGATTTCGTTCATCAGACGCTTTGTCGAGATGGAGGGTTTTTCCACTTACACCTGCAAGTGTAAAGCAAGGATTAGAGAAGGTTGAGCGTTTTCTCGGAACAGTTGGAATTTGTTGGAGTGTCTTTTAGTATCGCTGCGAGAAACCATTTACGACAAAATTGAACCAAGGTGCGCTCCACATTGCAAAACGGAGGTACGACTGGCAATGGTAGTTTAATGTTTCAATTGATCTGGCGAAAGCTATCACCGGGGAACTGTTGGATCAAAATCTGCCATAAGCTTACGGTGAAAATACAGGCGAGCGCAACCATCGCCTTTCAACGATTTCCTCTGAAACCGCTCCATTCATGGCGACGCAAGGTAGAATGATCAAAGATGGCCTTTATCGCCGGTCGCTTGACAACCGAGCTGTGCAAGAATCAAACATCCTTCGCCTTGACAGCTGCTCTTGCGAGGAAAATACACCACCGAAACAGAAGCAGTTAGGTCGTAAAACCGGGAGCAGGAATCCTTTTCGCTGTTCCCGTCATCCCGTTTTGCTGAGTGTGAAGAAATAAACAGGATAATTAAAGCTCCTCCGTGGGGGGATTAGTTTTACTGCCTCCCTCCCCGAAGCCTCGGATCTGAGGCCAAAACCTTTCCGTCTTGTCGTGCAACGAGATGAGATTGTGGTAAGAAAGCCTCGACGGAGTGCTGCCATTTCACACCCCGTCAGTTGTCGATGATGACAACCCGGCGGTGCGCATGTGAAACGTGAGTATTTTAATCAACTTTGCTAATAAATGTGAATCCCAACCCGTGACAGGTGTTTTAATGGCATAAACACGATTACTTTCATCCCAGCACCGTCCCGTTCCGTCCCTCAGTGTTCGAAGCCCTTTTGTTTTCGTGTGGGAAATAGGAGACCCGAGACCAAGACTGTACCTTGAAGAATTTTCTCCCATATCCAATGGAAACGGAATTCAATTCGACGTGAAAATGTTTGGAAAACAACTACCGATTTCAGGGTGCGTGTGGCTTCCACCTCGCAATGGGGTCACCGGCAGCAAGGATCAAAAACTTTGAACTTTTCCCCGCACAACTTCAGCTTCCGTGGTGGAAAATCGAAAGAAAATCCCAATCGAATTTCAAAGTTCGTGAGTAATGGAATAGTGTTAGACATCCGTGCAACTCTTCCCGGCTGGGTTCTTTGGTTTTTTTGGACAACAAAGGGCGGGGTTTCGTAAGAAAATAAACTACACGAGCCACCCGCACCATAAACTACCCGATTGGACTGCCTTCCAGGTGCTTCTTTCCGAAAAACCTACACCCCCGGAGGGAACCATGACTTCAAGGCACCTGCCCTGTGTACTAACCTAGTATTTTTGCGCTTCCGGAAACAACTTCATCCGGTGTTTCGACTCCTCTTCCGACGGCACCAGCGTACATGACAGATTCGTTCTCGTTTGCTGGCGGCTTCGACATACCACGGTCACGTTTCCACAGGCTAGCAATTCAATTAGATACCCGGCCCCGCCGGGAAACCCGGGCGACTACGAACTTCGTTACGCGTCTTCCCACGCACGTGTAAGCGATATCCGAGTGATTGTTGCTCGGGTATTATTTTGGGGGAAAGCGGAGGGACGAGGCGCCTAACCGTCGGCTCCAAAACCGTACGCGGTTGAGAAATTGAATTAGATTAATAAACGCAAAAGTTCCCCCGTTTAATATCCTGGCGCCGAAGGGTCGCACCGTTCCGGCGGAGCTTCCGGGGTGGAAGAATGGAAACAAACACTTAGGGCGCCGCTTGAAGGAGAGGCCTTTTCTTTCAAAGACTCCTACCGGAAGCGAGGCGTCGTTGCTGCTTGAACAAATTAAATTCTCCTACGTTCGGGATCTATTTTTGGGTGTGATGCTCTATGACTTTTGAGTGAAGTTATTCGCGGTTTCGCCCGGAAAACAAAACAGAAAGTCATCATTAGATCAGTTTGCTGCAAAGCATTTCCACCGAACTTCTCGACAGGCTCGTCGACGGCGCAGTATCGACGTTTGAAATGGTCTTTCCCACGATCAAACAACCCCGTGGCATGGGTGGATTGCTGTTATTTACTTTCCGCCTTACCACTCGCGCTCATTATGAAAATGGAGAACGTCTGCGAAAGTCTTTGGGGAGAAAAACCAGCCCAACGTCTAGCTTTCCCCCCGTGAGTAATCAGTATGCAAAAGGAAACAAAAGCATGAACTCTTGGTTGGCGTGGAGCAGAAAAGAACCTCGACCGAGATTTATTCACGTACTTCAGCATCTCGTTATCTCTCAATCTCGTTTGATTTGAATGAAGATTGTGAGCTCTGGGGAAAGAGGCACAAAAAAAAACCTGGTCGAGAAGCTACCCATCATCATCTCGAGGCCTCTGGACGGGGAGTTGTTTGAACAGATTGATCTCTTGATGACGGCAACAAAAATAAAAATATACATTATAATAAAACACAAGTAGGATGGAAATGATACGCGTAGGTTTCACCGAAGGACAACCGTTTTCCCGCGTGCTTCGTAATGCGGCGCTTTTACGTGGAAATGTGCGAGCAAAAAGATTCATTTGCGTCAGAACTGGTAGCGTGTGTGTGTGTTCTAGTGAAGGCTTTACCGGTAGGAGATATTCAGATAACAAGCTCCCCTACTAACGAAGGCAGCTCAGTCGGTGGAAAAAGCTGAGCTTAGTTTGTTTTCTCCGTCTTACCGGTTGACTTTATCCGCCTTCGGGGAACAGTTCGCTAAAGTTCTGCAAGACACATTTAAACCCTGATCCAGACTGATTGGAGGGATCAAGTTACGAAGCGACGCACAGTTTTGAACTTGTTGCGTAATTTACACTCACTTTTGCGTTCGATTACCGATCCATTTCGATCCTCACCGACACATGGAATGGAAGAAAAACCCTTCGTAAATATAAAGCGTACCCCAATTCCTCCTAAAACGAACCGTTAAGTAAACAACGATAGAGCCACCAACGGGCGGGCGATGGCTTACGGAGGGATTGGAAATTCTCCGACACGAACATCTAACACAGTGGCTGGTCGCGTGTCAATTTGGCTTTGGGCAAACCCTCGCGTTTTGTTTCGCTTATAGCTCAACACTTTAATCAAGAGCTCGCGCTCGACGGTGGAGATTTATTCGTATTTGCTTTCGGAGATGCGCCACACACACGCCACCGACATAAACAGTTTGATCTATGGTGGCATATCACTCGCAACCATAAACACACACATACTGCACTTTCTTTCTTTCCTTGTGATAGATAGGGTTTGGAAGGGATCGTTTAAAGCAGGGGTCGGCATACATTTCCTAAAACGAGCCAGATGAATAAAAAAGAAACTTAAAGCGAATTCGGATACCTTAAAGGATGACCAAATGTCTTCAAAGTAGTACTAAACTTTTTTGAATGAAGAATCAACTTTCTAAAAAGTAGAGTAAAATTACTTGAAAAAATGGTATAAGATAAAATATAAGAAATTTTACCATTTTACTATTAATTTGTTCCAAACATTTCACACCTATATTCTTTGAATTTTTTATTTATTTCCACATATAATTTTTTTTCTTAAATTGAACTTCAAATTTATCCTCTATTCAAATTATTTTAAAATATCTAGATTTTACTGGCGTACTCTAAGTAAATAAAATAACTCATCTTCAAGAAATCTTCAAATTTTGACTTTTTTTTCATTTCGTTATTAGTATGAAAATTGTACTGTTTGAATAAATCTATTTTTGAGGCCAAGTAAATGAGTGGTTTGCTAGAGACTTTGGACGAAACTCACGTGAGTAGTGATTATAAAACTCTCAAAATTAGATCACAAGAAGCTTTTCCTTCTTCTCATCCATCGAAGAGATTTTTAAATATTAGTACGATCAATTAAGCAAGTAAGGTAGCAAAAGTTTAACGAGAATAGTATACGAGGTTAGTTACCTAGTATTTAATATTTTCGGGGGAAAACCAACCTGACATGAACGGACCCGATAAAATTGTGCTAGATTTTTCTTGAGGCTGGACTTTGCCGACCTCTGGTTTGAAGGCAAAACAAAATGAACGAAGAAATGTCGATACAAATCCTCCCATAAACATTGTATCTCACTTTTCGGCAGTGAAAGCATGGAAGTAAAAATCTCTTCCTTTTGTGTTCAACTAAAAAGGAAAGAGATCCCCGCTCCGTAAAGTCTGCTTCATCCAAATGCAATTTCATGCCCCTCCGTACTCTCCTTCTATAAACTCAGCCTCGCTGTAGTTCCCTTTTCCTTGTTGCTAACCATGGTGTCTATGGTAAAATGGTGAGCGAAACACAACAATGCACGAAATCACCTCGAGATTGTTTGCTTTGTCTGCGTCTGCGAGAAGGAAAAGTGCGCGTCGAAAGCCGATTGTTGGCTGAATTTCAACACACGCATACCCCTTGTAAAAAAAAGGCAAAAGAAATCGATGAACAAATTGGTTAGCATAGTCTTTATTTACATTTCACCTTCGCACCGTGGTACCCGCACTTTTCGATCAGTTTTGTGCGGGCGAAAACGGCAGCGCTGTAAGTCTCCCCACTGAAGACAGGCAGGAGAGAACTCGGTTTCCCGAATCAAAAGAGTAAAAGAAAACAAAAATACAAACAACCAAACCCTACACACTGCCAATTCAATGGCGCCTGGAGGTTGGAAGCTGATGAACGATACAGTCCTTTACAATACCTTTCGTCTTTTCGTTTCACACGACCACATCAATAATGTACTCGCTTGTGTGGGAAAATCGGTGGGTGGATGTGGAGCAGGGAAGGCAGGGGGTTGAATCTTGCAGGGCCCGGAAAATCCCTTTATGTTGCTAAGAGCATCAAATGCTACTGAGCGTTGCTGTTGGTCCTCCCGTCGTTCGTGAAGCGACGGGTTTAACATGTTTTTCGTTTTTTCTTGCATTCTTCACTACATCACTTGCTCTTCGATTTCATTCTCTCCCGTTCGATTGGAATCTGGAAATCATATCAGCATAACGCAATGCTGGATGGTTTTTTTTCTCGCAACCCACGCTTGGAAAATGGGGAAATGTAGGGTAGGGCATTCTTACGAATACGACATGGTTTGAATTTCTTCAAGATGAAACCGGTACCCATCATCAAGCGGCAGCCTGGTGGAAAATGTGTATTGAAGTTCCATTTTCTTCGTCCAACTGGTTTCCAATCGATGGATTTGATGTTCCAGGAAATGTTCCTTTTTGCTCGCTCGCGTTCTGCATCTTCTTTTTCCAACTTCATATTTACCTCCGCAAACAACATTTCGGAAGCGCCGGTGATGGCTGCTGAAAAGATGATGGCAACGGTGCCGATGATGAGGATCATGCTGCTGTGGAAG
Organism: Anopheles sinensis; assembly: GCA_000441895.2. Lineage (NCBI taxonomy): Eukaryota > Metazoa > Arthropoda > Insecta > Diptera > Culicidae > Anopheles > Anopheles sinensis. Next base: position 816,675 of record KE525339.1, on the reverse strand, counting down.
CCCTGCAATCGAATTCACTGCGATGGAACGTTGTTATCAATCGATTTTCGGAACCAATTATTCGCAACCGGGAAAGGAAGAATCGAACCGAAAGAACGTGGGCGAAAGATGGTTTCCTACTGTTGCTCGCTCGCCTAACACTCTTAACCGATCGAAGGAAAAACATCTCCAGACAACCTTGAGGCCGAGCTCGAGCACGGAATCCCTCTGGGAAAATCGAAAGGATTTTCATCGACAACGCTCCCGGTGGACCACCGTTTTTCCGATGTTCGATTATTTATTTACAACCTTGCCTTTTTTTGTCCCCCGCCGCCTCACAAATACTTCCGCAGCCGGAAAATTCCGAAGCGGTTTTTCCATTTTTTTCTTCGCTCTCTCAACCACCTTACGGAAGCGTCCTTTATCCGATTGTACCACTTGGGACGATCATCAGGATATCGGGAAAACATAAATAACAGACACAGGTATCGAGGCAACGGAAAAGTTATCATCCGCTGGGAGAGTGAATAAATAAGATTCTAGTTAGTTTGCGCGCAAAACGGGAAGGAGAAAGAAAGAAAGTCACGTTCTTCTCCGGAGAAAGACCCGGTGTTGCCTTACTGACTTAATATTTACAGTTTACACCGTTCCACCAGCAATCTCACTGTAGAGTTCGTTTCGCATATTTTCATGGACGATTTCTTTCCATTTTCCTCAACAGGCTACTTCTGGCACATCACGGATTTACATTTGGACACGGCGTACAACACCAAGGGCGATACATTTCGAAGTAAGTATTTTTTTCCCGCCAATCGTGTGTATTTGTGTGTGTGTTTCCCTTTTCTCCCTTCCAATTCCCAATACCTCGCGCTTTCCAACCCCACCGGTGGCGATGATAATGGAACGCTTGAATAGTAGTGGGTTGCTTTTTACGATAACAATACCGCCATGCTCTCGAGCACATGTGCATGTGGAGCATATCTTTACGGACCGGTGAATACAATACAAGAATAAAAAGACTCGAAACACTATTTATCGACGGATTCCTTCCACAACGAAAACGCTTGCTGAAACGTTTTCCACCTGCAGACGATGGAAGTAAGTGTGCTGCAAGAAAGGCATTAACGCAGAGACCCTCGAAAATCCGAACCCGCGACGTGAAAGGAAAAACCCCCCTCAAGTATAAGGTTTCTACTCGGCAGGTCTGATTTTTGGTCCAGCCGGTGATGTATTGGTGTTCAGCATCACACCACATCGTTCCCTGGAATGTAAAAGAGCAAACAAAATGAAGGAAAGTGGAATTCATGCACACAATACAAGGATGGGTTGTTTTTTTCTTTCTTTCGAAACGATTTCCATGGGCTTTTTCATGCATGAAAAGATAGCATAAGTGGAGCATTTCCGGGGGTTTACAACGCAGGTTGAATATTGTATTTCATCACGAGTGGAGGAGAAATCGAGTGTAGGCTGGGTTTTACATTGTAAATGGAAAATCCTGCACAATAATGTTGCTCGATTTCGAAGCATTTCTCAATCCAAAAATATAACACAATTTTCCTGCTGGCACAAGATCGAATTAGGAAAATGGAAGATTCATTCATGTGGTTTTCAACGGACATAATATACCCAAAATTATGGGAAAATTATTTGTTCACTGCACCTTTTGTTGTTGGAACATTTGCATTTCATTGATTCGCCTGTTTGGTCGGAATAATATTCATTCAATGTAGGAATATCATCTTGAGTGTTCTTCCATTTTCACGGGTCAATGAACGGACGACTTGTGGCACTTGAAATTTTCATCACAGCCTTCCCCTCGAGCCACAGTAAGCGTAAGCCGTACTTTGGTACACCAGAGCCTACCAAAAGGGATGCTTTAAAGGCTCAAAATCTCATACCATAATTAGGACCGGTAAACATGCAAATCGATTCAATGAACCGTCATCGATGTGTGGCATGAATTTATAATTGAAACTACTAACCATTTGTGAACGGGCATGTGAACTTACCCTAACCCACAACCTAAGCCAGGGCCATAACGTCAGGCCAAATGCATAATACATAGGGAAAATTTGTGTATGCCCGCCGCATGGTGACAACCTCGTTCTTTTTAGTCACCCTTCAGGCCACCAGCCGTCCTCTTTCTAAGCCCCGCTTTCCTTACATGTTGGAAACCCCGCTGTTCCTTACTTTCCCCGGCTTTTGCATGTTGTGATTAAATCAAATCATTTACCGCTGACATTCACGCTTGACTAAATTTCGTATTGACATGAGATTGGTTGAGCGGTGGTGAAAAAACAGACTGTTTTCCACCTGAATAACGAATATGCATCACCTGCTCGGAAGAAATTTAATATTAGAATGACGATTAATAAATTACCCAAATTGAGCAGGATCCATTCATAAATGAAAAAAGTTTCCTGTACATTTTCGTGGGTGATTTGCGCATCGTGAAAGTTCTAAATTTCCATACTCCTACTTGTTCGGCACTGGGAAAGCATGGATTGTGGGTGGGTGTTGTGTGAGGACACCTAGCTCATAAGCCAACTTAATCATAAAACCATTACATATTACTGCTTCCGGTGCACCGCAGGCCGCATAGGAAAATGAGTGCGCTCCAACTCCAACGCGCTTCAGTAGTGTACTGCACTTCAACTAGGGTTTTTTTCCCCCAATCATCCGCTTGTCTCACAAGCTTTGTGAGGAGTTTTCGCCCCATGGTAAAAGCGTACCGCCTGCACCAACAACTGGAACCGACTGGATAAAGCCTTTTTCAGTGTCATATCTCGCTGCAAATCCCACCGGATGACCTAATTCTCCAGAAGACTCCGAATGGCCGGCAGTACTGTGCGCTAGGGTAGTGTTTTCCATGTTTTCCACCCGTTTTCTTTTTCCCTCTGGCTGGAATATGAAGCATATCGCCACCACAGTCGGGTGCTTGGCCAAAAAGTGCCATTGTCAAAACGGTGCACCCTGATTGCCAAACTTCTGCGATTCGACTCGAGGCCCGGCGAACTTTTATCCCGTAGCCGTAGACCACACCGAGGCGGGCGCGCGCGCTATTGTGAGGAAAATAGGAAGCTCTGGTTTTTTCTTCCATCCGCGTGAGGAGGAGGAAAAATTTACGGAAAAGAAGTTTCATTTATTCCACTCACATTCGTTGTCCAACAAACGGAACAACTACACGTACGAGGGGGTGAAGGGGCCATCCCTGCATCGGGTCTTTTTCTTCCCGGAAAATCTTTCCCTCGGTATGCTCGTTCTCGTCCCCGCTAATCCTTTGGCATTGTCCGTTATGGGGTTTGCGGATTTGGTTCCTATCTTCCTAGTTTCACACATACACACCCTTACCCTCTCCACACATTCAGTCCACTCTCGCTCTCTACACTTTATTCGGGAAAACCACCGGGAAACGGTGGGATTGTCGTATGTGTGCCAGATTTTTTGGTTCCACTTTTTTTTGTTTTGCACTTGTTTTTCCTCGACTCCTTGCCCTCGCTCACTCACACCGTTCCCGTTCTTCCGCAGGTTGCTGGCTTACGGAGCACAGCCACTCGAACACGGCCAACGCCAAGCGCCCGGGACTCTACGGGGATTACATGTGCGACAGCCCATGGAGTCTGCTGGAATCCGCCACGCAAGCCATGAAATCCAAGCAAGGTGATAACGTCGAGTTCGTCCTCTGGACCGGGTAAGTGGAACAGTGTGCGGCAGTGTGCCTTGCAGATCCGCCGGCTCTTTGTCACGGCCCCACCTCCCCCTTCCGTTGTTGGTCAAGTTCAGGTCACCAGGAAACGCCAACGCTTTTTCAGTTTTTGCCCCCCACGGAATGGGTTCGGATTGCTTTTCGGTTTTTCTTTTTTTTACGCGTTCCCTCCTTCCTTCGTTTCCGCACGACAAACGACAAAAAAGCTGCAAACTTTAGTGCGCGTGATTTATCGACAGTCGGTACAATTTATGATGTCTTGCAAGAAGGCAGGATCTGGGGAATATTGCGAACTGGAGAAAAAAAGCGTCCTTCCAGCAGAGAAACAACTGACGGTCAGTTTTTTTTTCTATTTTGAGTTTTGCTCTCCCGAATATTGAACCACAGGTTTTCCCGCTGACCAACCAACGCGAGGGGGAGGGGGAGCGACCAAAACCATTACGAAGCTGGATGGAAGGTTTTATGCCAAAGCTTTTTTCTCTTCCGCACTCCGTTATGGGCCACTCGGTCAAAAAAAAAAACAGGAACAAGAAAAAAGCATCCAGCGGGAAATGAATCGAAGTGTAGCCTTCGACCTACGGTATTATTAATATTCTTCGGCAATCGCTATAAAATCTCGACCAGTATAAATCAAATCATCCAATGCATTGGCAGTTCGCTCTTTCCGGACCTAACTTCCATTTTTTGTTCTTTTTGTCTCCACCGGTTTACATCGTGGTGCCGGCTTCTTTAGAAGGTGGATGTGGTAGGTTTATGCCTTGTTCCTTTTTCTTGTTCCTCTTGTCTTTCCGTGGTGCCGGACCAGGCGATAGAAGATGGATGCTACTTTCATTGTCCCCTGCGGAGCAACCGGCTTTCCACCATCGTTCGTGGACGTCTCATCGCTTCGAGTCATTTTGTGATCGTTCAAGACGTTCATTTCAGTGTTTTTTGTCCTCTTCCCATCGAAACCGGTGCGCTTTTTCATGCGTCATCTAGCATTTTGAATATTTGATCAGGAATTACATAATGCTCCGATCGTGCGCGATATGAATGTTAAGTTGGTGCTTCACGCGCTTCCCTTCACTGGCGCCATTTTGTCACCATCGATCTGTTCGCTTTTAGGTGAGTAAGGTGAAGGAGCGGGGTCCAACCATCAAGCTGCTCTATAATTTTGCACACGTTGCTCCTTCGCGTTTGGTGAAGCCGACTTCATTCCGTTGACATTTGCCTGGAAATCGTCCTGAAGTTTCGGTTCCGGATCGACCAACGTTTGCCGATCGTCGCCGTTCTGCGTGACAGTTTTCCGCAAAGGGGAGTTAAAAGTACCGACCTTGGCATCATGTGTGGCACCGGAAAACTGTGGTCCTGCCCAAGCGGCCTTTTTTCTTTTCTTTCATCCGCCGGCTCGGATTTGATTTGATCGAGTCCCCCCCTCAAAGTTAAGCTGGTGGAACAATCAAAAGATAAAGTTCAAAGCCGCTCGAAAGACGTCGGCAGCACTTGTGGAACGAAATGCGTAGGTAAGAGGTAGCTCCTCGTCAGCATGGGTCCTGTTTCCGTCAACCTCGTTATTGTGTTCCTGGAAGGATGCAGAATAACAATGATTATGGCAGCGCTGCGGGCTGAAAGTAGAAGAAATTGAATTATCAGAAAACCATCACAAGCACCCGGGCGTGTAAGAGCAACATGGAGCGTTTGTGTTTGGCGAGGTGTTTTCAACTCCCCACCCATCGTTTTGGAACCATTTGTACGGCAAACAAACGATATGCCCCAATCCATACCAAGTGGGGCAACGCTCTTGTGTTTCTTTGGTTATTTTCACTGCAAATCCTTAAACTAACTTTCGAGTGCATTATTTCAGTGTTTTCGTTACGCTGATTTAAATATTGTTCGGTATTACGCAACGATGCCAAATGTCGAAGGGGAAACACACACAACGTCAATCAAAGATTGGTACGCTCTGGTTATTTGCCACTCTCGGGTGCTTGTGCGAGTGGTACTTTAAATAAATATTCCATACACTACTGAAAGCACCAACTAACAAGCCGGCGAACGCAACTTCTTAAGCTCCGGGGGTTGCTTTTGAACGCGTACTCATATCCCCTCGTTCGGGCGGAAAGTGCCGAGGAAAATAAATCTTGAGTGTCTGTTCCATTTTTGATAGGCAATTTTCCCTCTCACTGTACCAATTCGAGCTGGGGATTTGCTCGAAGCTGCTCAAACGGCAAACCGGGAATTGAGGGAGGGAATAAAAAGAAAACAAGGATCCGCCATAGAGTTTGCCATGAGATGAGACACAGGCTCGAAATGCCGGCGAATGTGTATTGCATCATTCCGACCGTACGTATTTCCTTTTACGTGTGGAGTACGTTTGGAGGAACCATTTTGGTCTTTCAAGGAAAACACAACACACGGTACACGAGCGTGAATGCCTTTGAAATATTCCTCTTCGATTGGAGGTGAAATTCAATTAATATTAAATGATTTTGTACTTCTTTCGTACGGCGCAAAGGGGAAGCTTTTTGGTTCGGAAAATCGGAACCATACCATGCCGGCGCTTGGGGTGATATTTGCCGTTCTGGCAGAGAGATATTAAAGTGCTAATGTACTCCGAGGCAAAGGTGTGCGCCATTTTACGTACCCTTTCCTCGATGACCTTCAGCGAATGATCACGTGGAGCGCGTGGCTTTGCTTGTTCGGATGAGATTTAAAACACGTGCGTTAGGTCGAGATGAATTTTCCTCCGTATTCCGTCCGACGAGTGTTTAGAGAAATGTAAAACAATTTTCTCCACCCGGCATGAATATTTGTTTTCATTCGGGAAGCAGCTTGTGCAATACCCGACCGTGTTTTGTATTCACGTCAAGTCTAAGGATAAATGTGGCCTGCAGGCGGTGCGGGCAGGAGATTGTTAGTGGGCGATTACATATTTATTTCGAAAAGATTATCTCATTTATGCCACGTGCACAGATCCTCCCTCCTTATTCTCCTGCCACGTGAATTGCTATCTTCCACGCGTCCGAATCGGCCGTCCCGTAGTTTGCTTCGTAGCCGTCTTGCTAATCTTGGCTCGCCTCCAGAAATGGGCTGCAATGAAATCATAAAACCGACTGCCGAGCACCTTCGCTTTCCTGGGCTGGCGGTCATGTTGGTTTCTACCGAGCGCCACCTTCGACCATTGGCCCCGACATACTTAGATCCACTTAAAGCTTTTTCCACTCGGAAACTGTGTCTTCATCCGTGTGCTACGGGTAAGAGTTTTTGCGCTCGAAAGACTGCTTTAGAGTTCAGAGGAGAGAAGAACATGGCCGGTTTTCTTTCCTTTCCCACCGCTTGTCTTGTTTCTTAAAGCTTTTCTTTCCCGTTTCATCCGCCGTCTGGCTCTGAGTGTGGCACAACTGGCTCGAGTTGACACGGTACGGAATAAGCTTGCGTTCCTCGGGGTTCATCCGGGACAAGGGCACTTTTCTAAGCGTTTTCGATGTCACGCCACGTCTTAACCCGTGCGTCACTCCGAACGCCTACCGAATTCTGGAGCGTCCGGAGGGTAACTTCTTTTCTCTTGAGGCAAGTGTTGCTCAAGTCAACGAATCTGGGTTTTTAAGGGGTTAGAAGGATGCTCGACCTACCACGAACTGTTCACGTGCTAACGATGTTACCCGACGTTCGGTCCACCTTTTGCCAGCATGAATTTTCTTTTCAAACCAAGTCCCTAGACGCTCTACACCGCTTCACTATGGGGAGACCGTTAGGTTCCCCTGGAAGACGCAAGCCGGAAAATTGAGCGTTTATATATGTATGAGGAAAATCCCGGAAGCATCATCATCATCCCGCAGCACGTGGTTGGCTGCAGGCTGCAGCCTGACATCTCACTCTAGCACGCTACATTAAAACACACCGAGAGCGAGATATGGTCGGCAACGGTTTGGGTGAGATCGAGCTTAATACTGATTAGCTCTGGAGCCGAACAGGGGTGCGGGTTTGTTCAAATATTTTAATTAACTAGAGTTATTGCTCGGTTATCGTGCAATTTTCAGAAACTCCCGTTGACGCACTTCCCGGGACTACGGTTACCTGGGATTTTCATCTCTTGATACGAAACGTTGCAGACTCGCATTACCTAATCATCGTTGTGGCATCATCACAAAGGTGATATTATTACTTTAATGTTTCATGGAAAAGTACAACTGGTTTCTAGTACCTACAACGTACTGGTATGTGCAAAATAACTCAGCAACGAGGTTTGTATAGGAAAACCGCAAACAAGGTTGATATTGATTAAACCATAGTTCATTTTTATGTGTTATGTTTTAAATGTGTTCACTCCCAGTGTTAGAACAAGAAACCTCTCCAAAGCAATTCAATACACAACTTCATAACACTTTATTGAAATTGGGAAACTGGTTTTTATTGCCTTATGAAATGCGAGTTTAAACGAATATCACAGTTTCATTTGCTTCATAAGTAGTTCTCTACTTTTTCCAATCACCTAAAAGTAACAGTCTCTGTAAACACGATTATCGACCTATTTAATTTATGACAAAAACAGTCGACTTGGACTAACAAGTCCTGCAAAAAACCAGTGTAATTCTGTGTTATTAAAAATCGTTAAAGCTCTTGAGAACGAAGAGAAGCAGAGCGAACAAGAGGCAACCCGTTCGATTGGGGAAAGCTCAGGGGAGAAAAACTGCTAACGACATAAAAATGCTTCCAATACCACTCAACGTTCGATTGCCTCTATCAACCTCACGTTGCGGAGTTTGTATTTAATTTTTTCACTATCCTGCATTAGAAAGTGTAAGAAAATAAGTTTGAACCGCAAGCCTTTAAACATTCGACTAACGTCCGACCTTCGCCATCGGACGAAAGAAGAACCAGAATGGAACTCCCTGCAACAGTGCCACGTTCTTTTCTCACGAGCTATTCCACTAACTGTCGGCCACTGATACCTATCGATGCAATGCAGAACATTTGCGGTCAGTGGCTCGTAAAAGTTTCTTAATTTCTCCCCCATGCACTCCACTGAGCTGACTGCCTCGAGTTCTCCCACAAAATGGCCCGATTTTCCATCTACTAACAGCGATGGCGAATGGGAATCAACAAGAACAAACCCCGCTCCCCGTGGTGGGATCGAGGGAGAGACGACGTCGTAAATGAAATAATTTCTTTCCCATTCGGTTCGATTCCAGTGGTTCTCGTGGTTCACACCGGGAGGAAAAACTGAGTGAAGAAAAGGGCAGGAAAAGTTCTCAGGTTTAAGGGTGCCAAGCGGAAAACACTTCCAAAACGTGTGGTGAAAGATGCAGTGTTTACATTGCGTTCGAAATCTGGCAGCTTCGGTTAGCGGTCGAGCGGAAAGTAAACGTTTCCTCCGGTTCTAATTAAATAGCCAATTAAGTGCAAAATTCATTCATTCACTTATTAAGTTTGCTTTAGTTTAATTTTGCGAATGGTGAGCTTCAGCATTCTTTGGTCGTAGAATAGTTATTTAGTATCCAAATGAAATAGTGTGATGTTAATGGATGTTCGTCAGTCGGTATTGGAAATATTCGAAAATCATCTACGAATGTTAGATACAAAACTTTCAACTACAATTTTTAAGACTTAAACCACATTTTAACAGTTTTCTCCAAAATGGACTAGGGTTCAGTTTCGTTTGAAAGCATTTACGCTACGATGAATTTGTTTATTCGATTTCGTTACTTTGGCATCTCGGTTTCAGAACATTCGGTTTTTGAACATTTAGTGGAAATGGTATTCCACTCAGGTACGATCTCGTAACAATCGGGCAAAATGAAACATTTTTTGTGCTCTCATTACCCATTGTTTGCAATCAATTGGAAGCGAAAATAGCACGCATTCCTTTGCGAACTTTGTGCGCAAACGGCTCGTTCATTTCTGCTCCGATTTCGCTAGCGCACAGAGAAATTGCGTTAATACTCATTTCATTTGTCGATGGGAAGAATGTATTTCAAAGTAATTAAGTTGTTTGGATTAGTTTAATTTCCTTCGATAAGCAAAATACCATTCCACCATGGTTGGCACCATAAAACCCTTCCCAAAAGGCAGGTCCTTCAAGCAAATCAGCTTGTCGTAAGCATCCAATTCCATGTAAAAACTGCTTTTTCTCGAAGCAGTCGTTGAAGATAGACGGTGCTGGTGGCGTCGAGAAAATAACACCGAAAACTTCGACCAACGATGCGGCCGTAAGCCATTCGATGAATAAAACATACCTTTCTCATACCGGGAAGGTTTTCATTTCGTTGTTGATCAGATCAAGTTACATAAAACCGGAAGCAAAAGAAAAGAATCTTTTAGAATTATGCCAGCGTTTTACAAGCTTCACCGAACAAATGATATTAAATCCAAATGAAATGGAACCGAAAACAGAAACGAATGAAAACACTACCGAATTGCATTTTCTCTCGATGTTTAGTTTTCCAATCCATTAAAATACTTGAATTGGATTCGGTTTTTGACTGAAAAAAATATAAGGTAAGATTTCAGAAGATCTACGCCTCTAATTTATGTAATCTTTTCATGTATTGGAGTTGTACGACATCATTGTAGGCATGCTCTTGGTTTTTGAGTTACACATTAGATAAATTGATGAACTCCACAAAAGAGAAAACGTGTCAATGATGAACTGGAAACAAATCAAGCTCATATTTGTTGATTCTTTTTCTCCAGTTGACTCTTATTTAATTATCATTTGTCACGTTTGGAACAGTGACTAAAAGATTTTGTTGCCCAGTAGTTTATCAAGGAACGAATGTCCTTTTGTAAACGCTTAAACAAAAAAGCCGGAACTGTAAAATAGCGAATTGAATATACCGCATGCCCTAATAAAACTCTTCCAATCCATTTTGTACGATTTCATCTATACAAATTGAAGAAAAACGTTCCTGCTAACAATCATCTCGCCCTATCAAAGTACAAAGCCTTCGACCCATGTAATTGACACTTTTTGGAGCCTAATCAAAATTCAAGACAATCACCATGCCCCATTTTCTTCGTACCAGTGAAGATGTTCACCGGCACCGGTCGAACTTCCAATCAATCCTTGGCGGACCAAGTTTTCACCGGTTTGCGAACGGTGAAAATCTGTCACACCGTCAAAGCGTGCTACCAACATCCGTGGTGGGAAAAATCTCATCGGTTTTCAACGGCCATCGGTCCTCTCCTTGCCCACTCCCACGCCGACCCGACGAAACCTGGCCAATGCATTGATTCATCGAAGCAAGGCACAACATAAAAAGCCAATTCTGAAATGTCACGGCAAGGATATTTATTGAAGCTTAAGCGATTGAATCTTTCGTTCGTCCATTGCGCCAAAGCATTTACGTTCCGGTACGTTTCTTCGTCCTCCGCCGTGGAGGAGGATTGCCAAACTGCCCATAAAACGGCGTTGGACGAGCGCTTCAATTCGATCGTATCGCTGCACGATAATTCGGCTAGCACTTTCCGTTTGCAGCGCACATATTTTCTGGTGCGCTAGGGTTTCGGTCCTTTTCATTCCTCCCATCAACGGTCGTTTGTCGTTACGGTTCGGTAATTTTAAATTTCACAGCCGGCCCCATTGTCCACGAATCGTTCTGCGCTTGTTCCGGTTTCGTACGGTTACAAGTGCAGGATTTCGTTTTTTCAATCAACCGATCGTTCTTTTATGCTTTCTTCCCGAACATTTCCAGCGAACACAATTTTTTCCTCCTTCTTGACAGTTCGAACAGCTATCAGCCGGCGAGCACTTCTATTTGAACTCATTTCCATATTCTTATACAGGTGTTCCGGGAAATCTTTTGTCGGGTATAAAGATGATTCTTAGTAGAAAACAATAAATACAGAAAACCTCACCTCGTTCAAGCAAAATCACAAAAAAATGCATCGTTTTAGCCTTACGGTTCTTGCAGTATGCACTAGCAAAGATAGAAAAAGAAAAAAAAACAGAAAAAGATAGGTTAAAAAAAAGATAGATATTTTAAACGCGATCATAAAATGAATGCCTTGAAACAGGCATAAATGAATTCCCTTACCTTCAAATTTCGCTCGAACAAATCGTAGCACTTCACAACCTTCCGAAGCGTGTTATTCAAAAGGATTGAATAGAAAACTGTTTTCCACCGTTGCTTTCAACAAAGCATTCGAAAAGTGAAGCTTCCAGTTACCTGAACAAGCGTTTCTAAGTGATGAGCAATCTCTTCGAATGATAATTGGTATTTGTGCGAGCATTTCCATTCCTTCGCTATGGAAGATCGACCGGCAGACCAAGCCTGAGCGGTTGGACGGTGAATGATTTGAATAAATTTTCCACCTCACCACGCTCAATGGGAAGGAAACTGTGAGTGAATGTTCCGGAAGCATTCTGGCACATAAAATAAAAAATAAAAACTCTCACATAGAAGTTGATAGTGAAGGCGAGACTGGAAAAGCTACAGAACTAATAAAAAACGGTACAGAGGGTAGAAGAAAAATGTGCCACCGATGGTGTTGCATTCATTACCATCGCAAATGCTTTGCGGGCCCGTAACCGCAGGCTGTTGGTTTTCCTCGGGAGGAAATCTATCTTCCCCGACGCCTCCGTGCGCCTCCCTTCGCAACCCCAGCAAGTGGAATGAATGGCGCTCGGGTGGAAAACTGTCATCTCATTGTCGTCGCCAGGGTGTCGGAAGGTAGGCATTTGCTGTCCGACTGGGCGGCGAGTCATCGTGCTGGAAAAAAGGAAAGAAGAACGAGAAAAGGTATGGAAATTTGCCTTTGCATGAAGTACTCGGATGCCTGTTTTAGAACTGGCTACTCCGAATTGTTTCCTTCGTACTGAGAATGATAATAAAATTACACTTGACGGCGATACAATAAAACACTTGTAAAAAGCGATGATGGGGTTTGGACATTGCTCCTCTAATTTTAAAGGCACGTAGTCAGTGATGTATAAAATAAATTTACACAATTTTCAGCTCTTCGACATCGTTTCAATGGTGGAGATTCGCTTCAATACATATGCCTTTCGCTCACGGGGTTGTCCCGAAACTTTTTCCCTTTACTGTCGAAAATTGCTGACCATCCTAAAATCCTCACACATTTCATTACGTTTCCAGCGACGGACTGTCACATTCTGCCAAACGGATGCACGAAAGTAAACGACTTGCCGTGCTGCGGAACATCACAGACCTGCTGAGCCGAACGTTCCCATCCCAGTTCGTGTTTCCCGTGCTGGGCCACGAGGATGCCAGCTCCAACTTCGAGCAGATTGGCCTGCTGTGGAAGCAGTGGCTGCCACTGGAAGCGGTGCAAACGTTCCAAAAGGGTAAGTGTTCGTCAATTTCAACCTGAACAATTTGTTCAAATTCATCCAAACATGAGATGATGGTAACTTTATTCCGCTTTAGTGCCTTCAAATGTTAGTGTGGTACAAAAGGCTGCAAATTTATATTTTTAAAGATAGCAACATTCACCTGACACCATTTTCCAAACACTTTCCGAACTCCATATAAAAACTTGCAAATTCAAATTACCACACAATGTGTAATTTTCATTAGAGCTATTATTATTTAACTGAAGTTACTTTACTTCTGTGTTGAAGCCACTTCTACTTCTGGTTTAATAGCTCAACAAACCGATCAAAGCAACAGAATTTGTTGTTGATTTTCTTAAACAATGGGATTGAACAAGTATAGAACTTACAATATATGTACTTAATATATCTGATTGTTTTTTTATGATATGCTATATTTTGGAGTTTAATCGAAACGCACGTTTTGGAACTATAAAGTTACTATAAGTGTTTGAAAGTAACCCTTCGATGTGAGTTGTCATCATTTACAACAGGTTCTATGTTATTTTATATCATTCTTCACACCATTTATACGAAATATTTCATTTTATTTAAATTTATTTTACGGAACTATCAAAAAATAGGTAGCAAATGTGTCTTGGTTTGAAACTTTGGAGATCCAAATTAAACTTATTTCAGTTCTTCAAAAGGTTAAATAAATAACCTCTTCATGATCCACAAAGTAGTTAGTTCAATGAACAGGAAGTGTTATTTGGTTCAACAAAAAAAGTCATGAAGACATTCTGCAATATTTTTAGGCTTAATTTTGATTTTCAAGATTATTAGAGTTAAATATTGTTATCACTAAATTACACAAATTAAATTTGTTTATTGCAAACTGGATTCAAAATGCAAAAAGCAAAAATCTAAACACTCATATGAAACTTTAAAGCAATCTTGCATCAACAACGGCATAGACCGAAACTTATTTCAAGTTATACTAAGGCATTCTTCGGCACCACCTCTTCCTAAAGCATAGCGTTATATGAACTTTACAAACTATGCCCTATTTCCAGGTGGCTACTACACAATCGAGCAGACCAAGAGTCGGCTGCGGATCATAGCTTTAAACACAAACTACATGCGGCACGACGCGAAGTACTCGCAGTCGCATCCGTCGGCGGTGAAGCAGCGTCCGGACGGCTCGTACCACTACCCGGGCGGTGGCCACTACGGCGGCACCGACCAGCACATGGGCAAGCACTACCACACCCGGGAGGGCAGCTCCACCGGGTATCTGTACAGCGACCGGCAGCGGAATGGCTACAGTAGCAGTAGTAACCTGCCGGACGGCGGCCATGCCAGTGCATTATCGGGATCAAGCAGTCACGAGTCGGAGAAGCAGTGGGAATGGCTGGAGGAGGTTCTAGCAAAGTCTAGTAGGAATAAGGAAACTGTAAGTACTGGCACTATCGTTCATTTGAAAACCGACTTAAGTTTTACTTAAGAGCAGAAAATGAGAAAACGAAGATTTCTTGTTTTATCCAGTTTACCTATCTATTGAATTTTCTTTCGTGCTTGAACATTATGACACACTTTTTCGTGGTGAAATCGTAACAATCATTAAGCATACAACGGAATGGAAGTCTGTTCAACGTTTTAAATTAAAAGTCCTGTTGCAAAAACGAATTTCAACAAGAAGTTATTTAGAAAACAAATTTCTTAAAAGCTCCGTGGTAAAAAAACCATCACCAGACGTAAAATAATTTTCCACGAGCCAACGCCGTTTTAAAGTTACCAACCGGCAACATCGAGACAACGACACGACTTTGGCACAGACAGGCACAGAAAGCCACCCGGTAGAACTTTACCGAAAAGGCGAAAGTGCTCCAAAAGTGCAAAAGTAGAAAGTGAAAAACCTACTTTGCAACATCGCTCGGACAAAAAAAAATACAGAAAAACGCAGAGCAATAGACACGACGGAAAAATCGAGGGTGGATAACGGGTGGAAAATACGAAATATTACACAGTTGCAGACTATCATTAGAGACAAGAAGCAACGAAAAAAGTGGCCAAGATCGAAGGGCACCGGGCTGAAAGTGTTACAAAGCTGAGCAGTAAGCTTTTGACAAGAGAAGCGAAGACTCCCTAAATTTTACGGCCACCATGTCGCCTGCGGACGGAGCGAGCAAAGTTGTCTGCAGCTTTCTATATATTTTTTTTAACCTTGTCTGGTGTGAATGGTTCTGCTCCAAAGATGTGTGCCACCAGAGTGTCTCACATTTTGTTGCGTTTTTTTCTAATTTTTCTTTCCACAAAGCTACTTAAACGAGGTGAAAGGTTTTGGTTTCTTAACATTACCGTGATCTTTTCTCGTGTCCTACAACCATGAATTCCTTCTCGAACAGATTTAGTTTTCGTCATGAGTGTTTGCTGGTGAGGACGTGGATCGTTTTTGTATTGTTTAGCTTTTTTCTTCATGGTTCATTTTGTTTTTAATTTGTTTCTCTCCTCCACTGGGTGGCGGTTGTTCAGCTTTGCAACTTACTTGCAACATTCCCTGCCCGATGCACCAGCCCCCCTCAGTCTGCTCCTTCCCAGGGTCGGAACCTCGGGATGACCGGACGCTTGGAAGGAAAATTAAAATTAATTAAAAAAGTCCCGCAGCAAAGTTCTGGGTTTCTCGGTAATCTTTTTCGCGCTGTTTACAGTGTTACTCGCAGCGAAACAATGCTCGTGAAGCGAACCGGCAATCCGTCCATCCGACGGTGACCCAACGCTCAGACGTTACTGTTTGGTCCGCTCGGCACATCCTGCACCCATCGGAAGGGGGGAGGCGGGGGGGGCGGGTGCTCAGGGAAACCCTTAAATCCAAGTTGGTTTCATCGTTTTGTGCCGGTTGCTTTCAGCCAGGAACGCTCGGACCCGATCAGACAAAACCACCGTTTCAGACCGTTCCTGGGGTGCTTCGTTTAAGTCACGTCTTAAGCCAGCACAGAAAAGATAAGTTTTTTCTGTTGTTGTTGACTGTATGGCAAAGTCCGGACGAAGGTGGCCGAGATTTTCCTCATTAAAGTGTATCATTTATCGTAACTCTCACGCGCGCACCAGTTTGCTTAGGGTTGGTGCCGATGGCGATTTAAAAATATGCTCGCTACATTCTAAATTCATTAAAAAAAGAGGGTTCTCGGGATTTTACAGCAAAAAAAAGGTCGCACACGGGAACATGTTTGCATAGGGATTGAAAAGACGCTAAATGAGGGGAGAAAAAATAAAACAAAAAGGGCCGTTAGGAAAAATTTCCCCAAAATCCCGCCCATTATCCACGCGGTTGTTAATCTCTGGTTAATGAAGTTTGTAGATTTTTTTTCCGTCTTTTCCCATAACTTCTCCTCTTCCTCTTTTGTTGGTTGATTACTTCATCCGTATTTGAGACTTTCCCTTTCGTGGCAGAGCGGGGCAGATTGTTGTTCTGTTTTTGGACAAAATTTAAACCCAGTTCTAGACCACGAGCCTGGTTTTGTCGACCATGGAAACGGTGCTGCCGTTACAAAGCCCGGAGGCTAATGGTGAAGAAATGTTTCCTAATCTTTCACCGAGAAAGCCCCTTCGGCGGCTTGAGGCTCGGTCGCGTGAATCTTGGCAAAGCTGTTCCTTCCCGATCCGTGTGTTGCTTTTTTTTCTCACTTGTTTTCTCGTATTTAATGAGATTGTCTGGTAAACCAGTGAGCAGGTATGAAGATATTAAAAATAGGGATAAAAAAAGTTTACAGAGTTGGTATGGAAGGAAAAAAAGCTTTGTAGAATATTTTTACTCAGACAAAGCTATCACACCTTAGTCTCCTTTAACTTCCCCAAAGGTCGGTGGATGTAATAATCGGTGGAAAGAGGTGGATTAGTTTATGGCAAAAACTTACGACGAAGGTGCTAACGATTTGGCAGGGCGCGGTTAAATCACATCCATTAGAAAAGGCTGTTAATTATGGTTAACACTCGCGGAGCTAATCAAGTAAAAGTCTTCGCAGATCAGGCCGGAACTTTCAGGGTTGGAAAGAAATCCAACAATCTTTATTTCCGTTGGAAGCCAATCCACGGCTTACATTTTCCTTGTTGATACTTTTGTGGATGCACAACCGACTTGATTCGTTTGGAAGATGTCTCAACAACCCCGTAGACAGCAAGCCTTAATACTTTAGTAACGTTCCGCTTCGCATGGATGTGCGTGGTTTGAGAAAGTGAGAAGCAGAAGTGAGTGCGATTAATCCGCTTAAACGCGCCCCGCGCAAACGTCACTGATGAGCGAAGCTGGATTAGCTGGCGACTTTCGGGTGCAGAAACGTTGCTGATTAAACGAAAACTTTCCCATTACAAACACCCACACGCGATGAACGTGTGATAGGCGGTTTATGTACAAATATTTGCAGGCGGTTCGTGCTGATGCCCTCGAGGGTGGGCGGGCCCGGGCGTGTGTATCCTTAATTGGACTTTGATCTTGGCTGGCTTTTGGTGCTTCGGTCGCTTATCAGCGAGTTGCGTGGCATTACGGGTGACAATATCGACACGCCGCGGGTACCGCGTGCCCTATCATAAGCGCGGTTCAAAAACAACTATTTTCCTCGGTGCGAGTTTCGCGGTGATCAGCAGCTACGCTTTTCTCGGTGGGCTGTAATTTAAATGCTGTGCAAACATTATTTTCGGGCGGCATGCTTAGCGCGATGCTGCTGTGGTCAGAGGAGCAGGAAGGGTGGTAGGGCTCAGTCGCGGGGAAAACCAAACAGGGCGATAATTAGCGGACAACGTCCTGCATTGTGTGGCCCACACTCATGGAGTTTAAACACAGGCTCCAGCAAGGCTAGCGTTTATCCTAGGGGTTGGTGAAATATTTGACACCTTTCACCACAGCAAATAAATGAACAAAATCGATACACTCCACGCAAAAGGCCCTGGTTCGTCCCTGTTTCGTCGTTATCAGCGGGGTTTGTTGTTGAAATGAAAATTACAAATTATCCCCAGCGGTCATGAGAGATACTAAAAGCAATATTTATTATTATTAAGACACATGGTGGAACTTTTTGGATTTTTAACAGCCTCGCCTACTGCTAGTGCTGTGTTGTTTTAAAAGTTGGCTTTATTTTCAAGGCCTTAATGACCAGGCATTGTCCTTCCGTTAACAAAGCCCCGATAGATTGTAACAGCCCCCTCTGCCGCCTTTTAAAAGTCATCAGATGGAATGATTTCCCGCCCGAACAGCTGCTGGGTATTTCGCTATTTATCAATGTCCTGTTTAAACTGCCATTAAACAGTCCACTCGAGGGACCTGAGCGAAACGGGAAGACAAGAGCCTCCCGAGGCCAAGTTTGTACAAGATGGCAAAACTTTGTCACTCGGCAAAAATGGGCTGTTTTGTCTGCTTGTTTCACCAAATGAGAGAAACGCGGAGTCACTTTTCCATTTCTTTTCTTTCAATGAAAGTTCCACCTCGGTTCCGAAGCTGGGCGGACAGTTTATGAATGACAGCGAACCGGGTGGTAGTGGTCTTTCGAGTGATTCTAGAAGCCAAATGGCAAATACAACAAAACATCGCTGTCAAACGAAGCGGACAAGCTTTGCTTCCTGTCCTGTCCTTGGGAAACTCGTTCGATGGGTGACGAAGAAGTTTTGGACCGGAATCCATCACTCCGAAATCCGTTACCGATTGTGAGAGTGCCATCGTGGGCGGCATCCGTCTGTTATGCAACCTTTTTCCGAACACTTTTCTCTAGTTTTCTGCGGAACCATGGACAGGGAGCTGTTGGCAAAGGGAATCCAGTTATCTCACACCGCCTCCCGTTCGACACAGACGCTAAACGTTCGAAGCGTCGGAAATGAAAATAATCAGCATCCTGACTGTAAGCTGTCCGGTGCAGCTGATCAAATTAAAACTAAATTAAAAATCGATTAACGCCGCTATTAATGGAACTGTGTTAGGGATGTGGCTCACCTCTTTTTCTTCCCTGCGCTCCGAAGTCTGTGGCACAACAGTGAACATCGAGTTGTCTATACATCGCATTTCGCACGACTGAAGCTGGAAACCTTTTTCCAAGATACAGCTTGGTGTTATGCAGCAAGATGTTCCCGTTGCGATAATGAGAAGCGATTAAACGCGAAATTGGAAAGCTCCTGCTACAACACAAAGGGTATACAAGTTTTAGCCATCGTTTTGGCTCGCGGGCACGGAATCGGATCTAGTAATTTCGTTGAAAACTTTCCGGCGGCCAAGAAGATTACCCGTATCGCCGCGTACAGCTGGTAAACTCATTTCTCCGATAGCTTCCCTCCCCCACCTGACGCTTGGTTTCGGTGGCCTCGGGTTGCTTTATTAATTCCGGCATCTTATTCAGAAGGCCATTTGCATTAACTCCCCCCAGCCAGACGGCGCCATAAATCCAGCAGGCTTATCGCAAAAGCTCCCCGGGAAGCAATTCGATGGTGAACAGATAATCATAATAAATCCGTTTTAGTCGGCCGGATAACGTCCATCGCGGGTCGATGAATCGAACTTAACAATAATGTCGTGCCGTTTGTTCTGGGTTCGTTTTTTATCGGGCAACAACATTTGGCGCCCGTGACTTCGAGCGAGTGGAAAGAATAATTTTCTAGACAGGTCCAATATGTTTGGCTTATAGTTGATGGAGTTGAAAACACTCGTGAAGTGGATTGGGCCTCTCATCGATGAGAAAGAAACGTTAAAGCATAAATTTTGGAACTTTTGAAGTCTCTTTCCTACAATTTGTTGGTAGGATACTGAACTGAAAATATCTAGTACTTCAGACCGGATGCTTCTCATGGAACTCTTGCACAGATGCAGGACATAGAGGATTTTTTTTCAAAATAAATTGACGAAAAGTCTACCAGAGAAATTGATACCTTTGAAGGCTACGTCCGGTCAATCTGCCCTCACATGGTAGAGCCCTTACATTCCATTTCTTATGCACCTTCCATCTTCTGATGTTCCGTTTGGTTGCGTCCATACCGTGGAACGTGGAAGGTTCCGGTCGTGCTGACTCCGGCATTCGGCCAGGGCAATCATCATCAATCAATGCGATCCGATGCAATTCTGGCAGAGCATCAAAAACCTGATCGGAATCGGACGGAAGATAAATTAGACCGAGCTAGAACTGGGCTGCTGGGCTCTGATTCGACGCTTTAATACTCTATTTATTTTATTCCACCGGTGCACATCGAATCAAATCTCGCACCGAAAATCGGCCTCATTCGGTGCCGACGGCCATCGGCAAAACGCTAGCTCAAAGAGAAAATCCCTTTTTCCCTATCGGCATGTGAAGGGCAGCAGCAAAACTGAAAAAAAAGAAAGTAGGAAACTCTAGCCACCATTTCGACGCGAATCGAGCACGAGCTGATTTATGGAGCAATCTGGAGTGGTCACCATTCGTTTATCCGGTTATCCGTAATTGATTGAATCCATTTTATTGCAAAGGTTTTCTCTGCAATTCGATAGAATTTCGTTTCTTCTCTGGTTTCTGTGTGCTGCTTCGTGCCGAGACACTTGAAAAGCCTTTCGCAACCGGCAATGAAGAGCTCGTAGCGATGATCTATGGCAGCTTTGGAAGGGAGCGGCCACACTTACTGGGAATCTATAGATTTGCACACATTGCGGGAGCGTGGTTATGATCCATTGATATTCCATACTTCAAAACCATGATTTAAATCGTGAAAATTGATTTCCAAAATACGTCAGCAGATTGGATTTTGTTTTAAGCATAAACAACGTTTTCATCTAATTTATTTTTGAAAACGTCAACCTGTATTCCGAGCCTAATTGGATTTGGCTTAACAATATTATGCACTTTGATCCCCTCTAGAAAATTGGCTTCGAAATCCCGATGGGAAGAAACATATTTTTCAACCCACAAACACATCGACAAATTGGTATTTTTCCAGTCCTAAAATGTCTACTTCTTTCTAACACGGCGTCTCCAGTCGAATGAATAATTAAATTTGCATGCGCCTCGGGCAAGATCAGTTCCTCGGCTAACATCGTCAAGCCCAATTTCCTTCGGAGCTAGGAATTTGCCAAAGATTTACATCTTACATGCATTAACAATTCAGCCGCTTGTCACAGCTGTGGTTTTCACCAGTGCACGGCTGCGATTTACGGAACGAGAGTGACATGAGAAAGCATTTTCACCACCGATGTCCGTCCCGCTCTAGCGCGTTCGCACGAACTATCACACACCGAAAACCCAAAATCAATATCGAAATCTCCAACCGACAAATAACATAAGTCCTGATGTGGGCGTATGGTCTCTCGTTCCACTAACGGGTCTGGATAATTCATCACCAAGCCGAGTGAAGCCATCCGGTTCGGCTGGATCCATTAGTCATTCCGTTATTTTATCGAAGGGGTCACCGTGGAGTGGGATTTTTGGGTGACTTCCCGTTTTTATTCTTTTTACTCTCGAGTTGAGTTAGAGTGCAGGAGACGCGATTCCTACCAACTTCACTCGTCTCCCACTGTTGAGGTGACTTCGTATCAGTATGAGACCGAGTTCGACTTCGAAAGGCACACACTAGAACACCTTCGCAACGCACCGGACTCACCGGACCGGGTGGTAGTTTTACGGCGGTTTTATGGGAATCAATATCTACCGGATTGTGGTTCATTTATTTTACCGATCAAACCTTAAAAGGGCGGTGATTTGATGGCGGTCCTTACCTGATGGTCAGACCTGATCTCAATCGGTGCGCCCAAAGACGGGCGTGGACACCGGATAGGGGATGCCACATTCGGTGGCCAAACTTTCTCGACCGAAACGGAGCGAGCGGAACGAAAGTGGCAGATCTCGAAACTCAATTGGATGCCTTAAGTTTTACGAGCTGTAATTGAATTTTTGATACGAAGCCATAACCTGGAGTTTGGCTTCGGATTGTGCGTCCCGCATGCGAGGGATTTGGCAAAGCGATCAAAACAAGTGACAGGCTTCTCCGGATATAGACATATTCCCCGGTGGGATGTCGGAGACGTTGTACTAAAAGACACATTCCGTCATATTTGGCTTATTTTCACCGGCAGGTATATATCGTAGGACACATACCACCAGGCTCGGACGAGCGCCACATTGGCCACCCGATGCCATACGGACACAGCAGCTACACCGAGAAGAACAACATGCGCTATCTGCGGCTGGTCAAGCGGTACTCGTCGATCATCCAGGGACAGTTTTTCGGCCATCTGCACTCGGACTCGTTCCGGGTGGTGTACGGCGAAGGAGGTAAGCCAACGCAAACGATTACGAAGGGTTTCAACTATAGCCATGTTCATAAAAGTCTACTGAAGAGCTTAGAACTAGTGAAAGAATTACAAGCTATTTTGTTATCTATTTAATCCAAAGGAAAACCTGTATCCTGGATGATGATTGCTCCATCGATAAGTCCCCGAAGGAACAGCGAGTCCAACAATCCCGCCATGCGGTTGTACAAATTCGACACCGATACAGGGCAGGTTAGTGATGCCTAAATTGTGCCACAAGCAGCCACTTCCATTCACACACGAAAAGGATAAAAAGATGACAACCCTCGATTGTCTTAAACCACGCAATCCCGACATAGATTACTGTAATTCATCGTACCCTCTTCATCTTCATCCGTCCTCTTATTATTTCCAATCTCCAGGTCTTAGACTACACGCAGTACTACCTAGATTTAGAGCAAGCCAACAAGCTGGAGGAAGCCGTCTGGCAGCCGGAGTACAACCTTACCACCTACTACTACGGGCTGAGTGAGGTATCATCGATGGCCCTCCACAACCTAGCCGATCGGTTCAACAGTGCCGACGACACGCAGTTCATGAAGTAAGTCATATTTAAGATCCCGCTTCCAGTCTATGTTTTGGGACGCTTCACTAAACCAGGATTTGCGGAAGATTGCGTGTCGTGTAAATAACAGTTTCTTCACTTAAGCTTTGCACATCCGCATTTTGGAGGGGATTTTTCCTTCCCAGGACCTTCGCCGGGAACTAAAGATCCTAAGATCCCGTAGGATTGTTTCTTAGGAGTTTTCGATCGTCCTAAAATAAAGGGCCTTACGGAAATTTCCCCTCCAGCAAAGTGATGCCTCGGAAGAACCTCGAAAAACCACTAGTTTCATTTAATCCCATTTTGAATTCCAATATGTTGTGCTTCCCATCTGACTGTCTCTGTATGTATGTATTCATTGGGAATCAGAAGTGGTTTCAAGAATCTTTATCACACATTGTGACCTATCGCAGACGAGGGAAAGTATAAAAAATGTTTCCGGAAATCGAAGGATCCCTTTATTCGCTGCGAAAAACGTGAGTTTTGTGGGAAAAACCCTCGTCCAAACCCCGCGGCCATGAATTCCGTACCTCGCAAATCCTTTCCCTCGCGTTCACGTAGAAAAAGGCTTAACAATGTGAACAATCGCATGGTGGTGGGAATCCTTTTCTTTTCGAGGCGCATACGCCATCCCGGTTTTCGAACATCATCCCGATGTTCGGGAATTCGCATCCGACAGGAAATGGGAAAGGCAATCGGGCGCTCTAATGGTGCGTTACAACGTTGTTGTTTGTTTAAAGCTTTGCTTTTCGATCGTCGAATCGAACCGCGAATATTGCCAATCCACCTTAAAGACACTCACTAACGTCCCCGTTGACTTCGAAGACGGATCGAGCTCGGGACGCGTGGATGGATTGAAGCTCGTACGGTGGAATGTGGGAAAAATTACCCATCCCCGGTCAGCATCTAGCTTCGAAGCATCCCTTTCGAGAAAAGAAATCTCTACCTCCGCCAAAACATTCCATTATCTGCTTCCATCCATTGTGTGTGCGGAGGCTTGTGGTGTCATACGGCTCAACATTCACGTGCACACGGCCCGCCACAAAGTTGGTGTTTCGGCCGACCACTATCGGCATTCCATTTTCGGGAAGGATTTTCCCGCACCATCGTCGAAACGGAAGAAACCCGTCTTAGCCGTCCAAGTCGAGGCCGGCCTACCTACGCCGGGTCTGGGCGTACTTGCCCTATGCGGGTCGTATGTGGGGCGCAATTTGGGGATTTGCTATGGCTTATTCAGATTCAAATCTCTTTTTCGGCCTGCCGGATCCACTCCGTTCGAGCGTATCGCGCGAATGCCTTCACCAGAGTTCCATTTCGTCTCACCCAGGAGGCGTGGAGTGGGAATGTAATCTAACATTTTATTTGTATCATTCATCCCGAGAAACCACCCCGTCCGTCCATCTCCGCAACCCCGAAACCGGAAGCCGGCCACCGAAAAGGGGAATCCTATCACCCAAAAAAGAGCCCACCTTCGGTGAATGGTGGGAAATGTTTGCCTTCAACGCCGGAAACAGGTTCGGCCGTCGTTGAAGGGAAAAGAATTGGACCCCATCATTGGTTATCTTCGCCGTGATTGAAGCTCAACCCGTTTGCCGTGCGGTTTAGGGAGGAAGTTGGGGTGTGGATGCATGGACGGATTTTCCACCCAGCCGAGCACGAACATGTCACCGGGTTGTTCGGTCGAAGTAAGTGCTTAGGCGGTGGCGGAGCGACCGAACTTTCGGACATTTCATCTGGAAATCCTCTCCCATTCGGTTTCGCTATCTCGATCACGCTTGGTTTTTTTTCTCTTTCTCACCCTCATGGCAAAAGGTCCGACCGGAAAAGTATCCTCCGGGTCCACTTTCCACCAGGCTTTCCTTCGGGTTCGGGTTTCTCGGGACGAGTGCAGATGACAAGCTATCCCCAATGTGAAACGATCGTCCCCAGGACTGCTTTCCGTTGCCAGCCGTCTCATTCGTCTTCGTAAATGGAGATGAAAAGGGGTGCCTGAACGAAAGCGACTCGATGGGTGGAAGAGCTAACAATAATCTTTCTTGTGTGAAATCAGGAAACTTTTCACAAAGCCGCCTACTTTTACCTCGCGTTAGTTGTGTGTTGTCATTTGCAGAGATCGTCGGCCGGAGTGCTGTCGGTCTCTTGTGTTATTTGATTTAGTTTTTTCTTTGACCGCAAGTTTTACACCACCAGCTCTGACATTTTCAGATTCCTTTACTGATACATGCTGGTTTTCAATCACCGACTCGTGCAAGTTTCACCCATTTTCAAGAAAATTCCTTTACCATTTTCTCAAACACACACTGCCAGCTTTCACCGCTTTCTTTTCTTTTCAACGGCCACGAGAACCAAGATAAGATGGGAAATTTTGTA
>KE525339.1:715134-791493 GCA_000441895.2 Anopheles sinensis | reverse complement strand
GATAAGATGGAAATTTTGTATTCCAAAAAAAATGAAAAAGTCACTTATTTTATCAGCTTTCCACAAGCGCAATGTGAAAGTTGTCGCCAAGGTGCCAGGACGAGGTTCTGTCCCACTGTCTGCTCCTCAAAAAAGGGTTCCCGTGTGGCTTTGCTTAGTGTTGTAGTATCTTTTTTTTTGCTTCTAACATCCGGTCGGTTTGCGGCGATGGAGGATATTTTCCGTCCAACATTCTTAATCCTTGAAAGTTTTTGGACCACTTTTCCAAGTCTTCCCTTCGCACACATTCACACACACACACACACACACTAACTGCAAATAGTTAAATCTTGTGAAGAGATCTCGTTCCCCGGAATACTAGACCATGGAATGCAGATGGAAGTAATCTTCTGCTGACAAGAACTTTTGTGGTGCGAGGAGGAAAAAAAACCCCGCACTACTGTACTGTACTTGCTGCAAAAGTAGAGTTTCTCTATTGTTGGCGAGATCTTGGGATAAAATGCACTTTGTTTGATATGCCTCTGTCGACTTACATTGCTTAAGGATTTGGCCCATCCAGCGAGCGGTAAATGGTCCTTCCCTGTCGATGGAGGCTTACGAAAAGAAGTGTAATGCAGTTACGTAACTCGTCAGCGTATGAAAAGTGAGGCAATTTTCTGGAGTAGTTGGGCTCAATTACGCTTGAAATTAGCTGTCTTAAGAAGGTTATCCGGCGAAATGGTAAGACTTTTCCTCCGGGTAAAGGATGCGGCGTAATAAGCTCGAGAAAATGGGCTTGCTGCTTGAGTGAGGTCATCAGGGACAAGATGCTCAAAGCTTCTGAATGGCACCGCAAACGTCGTTTCGCAACTGTGTTCTTGGGGGAAGTAAATTGTCTCAAGTTCTTCAATTTACGGTACTTCTGTGCTGCTTCTGACTTCCTTACAGTCCCGGCATTTCATTCTGGCTTTTCTTTTTCTTACCCTTCCACCCCATCACCACGCAGGTACTACCGGGCGAACTCGGTGCGGCACGCGACGAGCACCTGCGAGGGAGTCTGTCTGCTCAACCACTACTGTGCCATAACGCGGCTGGACTACCGGGAGTTCCGTAGCTGCCTGGAAACGGCGGCCAAAGCGATGGCTTCGAAAAACGGCACTCCAAGGGGTCCGCTTCAGCCGGCCGCCAGCATCGGCCGGATTCTGATGGCCGTGGTGCCGACGCTGCTGATGCTACTGCTGACCTGCAGCTGCTCAATCTTACCGCACTGGTCGCTTCCGGACCGGAACGAACTTTCGTGGACATCGTTCGCAGCTACCAGCATCGGAAGTAGCTGGAACACCGTTATGGGGCATTTGCTGTCCGCTTCCTTCGTTCGGACTGTCTGTAAGGCGACAATTGTTTTCATTGCAAGTGCACTCTCCTGTTTGGTTGTTTGCCTGGGCCTACGTCAAACGGTGAAGCCATGCGCCGGTGTCTTCTTGAGCACAGCGACGCATTGCAGCAATGCTTTGGAGCGAAAGTGATCTTCGCTGAACAGGGTTTATTTCGAAAGGTAAAGAATGCGTAGTTGTGCGCGATATAGATTGATAAATTATGTCCCCCATGTATGTGCTATGCATCACTCATTGTAGCTAAAGGTTATTTTCTAAAAGAAAATTAAATCGTTTCTCTTATTTTCACGTTTCTATTTGTTTGTTCATCAATATGCTTTTAATTGGAATCTATTATTTTATTTGCAAGATTTTTTACATTTTGTTTTCACTTCTTTTAAATAAATTAGTTTTTTTAACTAAACACACGATTGTTCTTCAAAGTGCACCGTCTTTCCCGGCACGAATCTACGTCGCTCTCGATAGGCAAAAGCTAGTTAAATGAATGATTTAGTTAAAAAATCAATGAATGTGATACATAACAAAACACAAACTTAACAAACCCAAAATCAAAGCCAAACAAGTACTCACTGTCGACGTGAAAGGAAAAGAAAAACACAGTGTTGAGAAAAAATTGACGGGCTCTGGTAAGTGGAACATTAGCCAGGTAAGCTAAATAAACTCAACACAATGCGAAAGCTCCTTCCACGAGCCCACCCTCACACGAGTACGCTGCAGTAAGCATGCATGCAAACCATTTAGCACGAATTCATTATCGAACGGAGCGCAACGGAGCAGCTAGTGTTAAAAAATTCCGACTAGAAAGGAAGCTCATTAACAAAAATCTAATTTTATAACATGCTGTGTACATAAGACCGACCGATGGCTTGATTGTACGCGTAATGGTGAGTTTGTTTAATTTTTTTATACCCGGCAGAAGCTTTCTGCTGGATCTACTCGCGATCCACAAACACCGGAGAAAAAAATACAGGTTCAAAGAGGGAGATAATGAATGATTCAAAGTACGTTTCTTTTTGTTGTTAATGAACCTCTGTTTTTATGATGCTTGTTGCAACATCAAAAATGCGATCGTATAGTTATGGAGTCCTTTTAAAAGTTGTAAAATAAAAGCTCACCCTCGCCGCAACGTAAAGGATCGAGTTTAAGCGATTCTGTTGAATGCGCTAAAAGTGTTTCATCCCGGGTGGATTGATATAAAAAATATTAAGCGTCAAACGAGAACGAATAGATCGGCGTACATCAAACTAATGGTTATAATTCTTGTGAAAAAATCGTTTGCTATTCGAATGATGCATATTTATGTAACAGCCAAATTTTCCCAGCACATTGCGCTATGCTAGGCATGCGGAGAGGTATTATCGGATTCACCGTGAATTTATTTCATTCCCCTTAATGTAAAAACACAAACAACCGATAAAAGCTTATCCCTTGTAATTCCCAGATAGAAATCGTTGGAACAAGCAGGATGCAAAACAAACTGATTCAAACCATCACCATCTGTGGGAGGTTGTTGTCAGGCTTAACCAGATCGGGGGACCGTTGAGGAATAGCAAATAGTGGAAACTCCAAACCAAACAAAAAACAAAACAATACCCAATCTCAATGAAGGTAGCTGATCAACCTGCAGCTGAATAGAAAAATGGCGAAAATAAAAAGGAAAATTGAAGAAGAAGTCAGGGAATGTTATATTGTACTTGAACGAAAGAAGAATCTAATAAAACCAAACATTCAACAACAAAACATTCATTGTGGCGTGCATGGCGCAAAAAAAGGCCGAAACATTATATACACATTACGACAACAATTCTAACCACTGAGAAGGCAAAATGACAAGATAAAGCGATTAATAGAAAAATAACAAAAAAATAAGTAAACTGTACATGTTTTTAAATAAAATAAAGAGGAAGAAAAAAACACTTAAACAAAGCCGTGTCAATTAATTTTTTATTTCTGTTTGCAACCCTTTGGTTCGTTGTATTGCAATCGAGTATGCCAGTGTTTATATTGGTTGGAAAATTATGTATTATGAACAGACTTTTGATTCCATCAGTTTGGTCCTCAAAACAAAGGAGAGATTACGTAACGATGCTGCAAAAGTCGTCTCGTTGGAAATTTTGAGCAAACACTGGTAACATTCGCGAATGTCCTACTCAGCGCTATCATGGTTCAATTTATTATCCAGGCATATTGCCACAATTTTGCATAAAAAATATCTACCGACAGAAGCCGGCAAATACAATGGATTATGGAGCGAGAAGGAGTTCTATGCGCTTTTGCACTGAGCAAGCAAACGATTTTGCTCATCAACGGTAATCCTTACCGAAAGCCGCATGTTTAAAACTTTCGCTCCCACATCCATTGCGTTCCCGGTCTCTTCGTCCTCCGCCTGCAGTGCGTTCCGTATCGCAACCGTGGCTCAGTAGATCTCGATGCAAGCAAACTATGTCGATGTAAGAACGACGTGTTCCTGTTCCAGAACTGCCTCAATCGGGGACTACCGTTGCAAGCTTCCGCTGAGGAGGAGTGAAGGAAAAATCTAGTAAGTAAACTAATTAATTTTAATCGCTGTTCGCTGTTTGCTGACGGCCCGATTGCGTCGCTAGCTTTCGATAGTTTTATTTTATCGTCATGATTTCCTTCGTCTTCATGGCAACGATCGACGAGATTGCTGGTTTTATAAAGCGGAAAAGCGAGTTTGCAAATTTAGAGGAAGTACGGTTACAGGAGATAAACGAAGTTCTGATCAAGTTTTACGGTAAGTTTATTTCGTGTTAAGTAATAATCTTCATGTCAGTTCTTACGAGATTTATTGCGAACATTGCACGTGCAAAATTTGCCCGAAATTTCTACATTTTCACGCCAAGTGTTCATTGTTCCCAGTTCCCTCGATCGTTGAAATTCCGGAGTGCATTAGAATTCAATTCCGTGCATAATAAGATGCCGAAAGCGCGGATCGTCCGGAAAGCGTATTGCAGCATTTAATTATCTACTCGCGTGAACATCTTGAGCATATTCTCAGGTTACACCCTTCCTGTCCCTGCTGCTCAGGCCGCTTCATGAGCCACTCATCGTTTGCACATAGTTAGAACTCGTGCCATTCGAGAACCGTTGAATAAGCCGGCTGAGAACGGATATTCGGGGCCAGTCGAAGGATGGTTGAAACTTTCCAAGTATTTGCTTCCCCCTCACCCGTTCGGCATCCTATCCGTTACCCTTCCGCTAACGTGAACATGTTTAACCGCGACCACTCCGACAGTCGCGAATCCCTTGGAATCGGTTAGATGCAAATGAGGCATTTTCTACCGAGAAGGGAATAAAAGAAAAGGGTAGAACAAAAAAACAAAATGGTGTGGAATGCTACGCATTACCGAAATGCGACGAAAAGTTTTCCCATAATCACGTTTGAAAGCGTCACCTCGTGTTTCAGTCTCCCCAACTTGTGACCACTTCCTGTGCAACGCAAGGATATTCCGCATTTCTTCGCCAAGGTTTCAGGTGAAGAAATGAACCTAATCTTCCACCGAGCGAGCGGATGCTAGGAATTGTGGCAGTTAATAATAATTGTCAAGTTTCACTGTCGCACCCGAGTTCTACGAAAAGAAAACTCAAACTCGACATCGGAGGATGATGAAGCATGCGGGAAAACTAGTACCCATTAAAATCGTGCGTCGCGAACATTCGAAGACGAGCACGAAGGTGGGGCAACGTTCGCATCCCACCTCTCCCGACATAAGGCAGATAATGGTATAATAAGGGGTAAGTTCCATTCTCTTCCCTTATCGGCTAATTGAAGTATGCAATGTATGTGTGAAATTTTCTAACGCTGAAAGTGGCACATACATGTTGGGGAGGTGCGGGAAAGTTTGCCAGCCATGTTGCACTTCCGGTGCTTAGCAACATTGAGTGGCGCTGGAAAACCCTAATCAAGATTATAATGTGTCGTTTCCGAGAACTTGTCTCCTAACAGCGTTTATTCGTTAGCACTTGCTTGTTGGCACTTCATCACGCGGATGATAAGTTTCCCGTTGAGAGGAACTCGTTTTAATGGATGCAAACACTCTTCTTTCTTGAATGACTTGCCATATCTTCAAACTATATGATGTGATTTTTTATGACAAATAGTAGACAATATTGGGGTTTGTTTTAGCATTTCAAACTATTTTCTTCATACAGTTTTACCGTAAACCAATACCAAATAATTTTTCAAAAGCTATTTGAATTGGAAAAAAACTTTAATGTTTGGATAAATTTTAGACAATCTGATTTTATTCTTTCAATCTGCTGCTTACTTCAAATTACACGACAAAATCGATTCAGCATAATTTGAACTAGAACTGGACCACTTTGGATTGTTCTGAACATGATCATTTACATAAGTTTTTACAAAACAAACCACAAACATATCCGTTTTAAAAAATTACAGCTCGTTTCATTTGAAAATGTCTAATGGTCGTTTGCTTGCAGCCCTTTCCTTTATGTCAATTTGTTAGTATTCGTTTTATATCAAAGTGATTTGTGTTTTCCCAAAACTGGGAGGGTTGTGGTTTTATATTCCTTTGGTTATACGGTCTGTTAATTGGTCGATTTTTTTCAAATGATGTTTTAAATGCTAAATTGAATTAGACAGACTGATGACTCGTTATGAATGGAAGAAGTTTCAGATAAGACTTTGCCATTTTTCTCTTTATTTTCCGTTGGTTTACCATGTGGATGTTACAATATCCTCTTCTGTTTTAATACAATCATTCACTTATTTTTTGCACAATTTGAAATTGAAATTGCTCATTTCTCGACTCTGATTTGTTTTCTTGATAATCGATTTGTTTCTTCCAAAAATATGTGATCAAATTTCAAATTTCAGTTATCATTAATAAACACACTATTATACTCAATTCAACAATTGTTTATGTGTTTTGATTTTTATGATGTATTTAAAAAAAAAACCTTACTTTATTCCATTGGGCTATTAAAAGAAACGTGCTCTATTTACAATAGACTCAATTTAATGGATTGAAGCTGTTTTCATAAACACCCTAATGAAATTATTGCATGCTTCATTTGATTCCCCGGTTGCAGATAATTTCCAATCAAATTATCTTCGTTATCCTTGCACTCTTACCCAACAAGAATTAAGCGAAACATAATTTCATCACACCAATTCGGCTTCTTACTTTTCTTTTGTGTGGATGAGTATGTGCAAGTGTGGATATTTCAGAAGGGGATAAACTGCTAATGGGACAACGCTGAATTAAATTATGAGCCCCTTTTCTGGGCCGCTTTTTGCCCCTCCGTATCGTTGGTGTAAGTTTGCCTTTGATGAAGCTTTATGATCGGATGTCTTCAAACCGATAACATCATTGAAAAGCCCAACGTTTCAACGAACAATGGAATTAAGAAGGACGACAAAAAAAAAAATACGATCACTAGGGAACACATGCTAAAGAGATGGGCCTCGCAGAGTTTTCGCTCGCAGCAAAGAAAGTCCTTCCCGTTCAGGTCCATATTTAATCACCAAAAATGCCCCCTCGAGAGGCTAACGCGTTTTCACCCCTAAGACCAAACGATGGTATTGGTGCATGCTCGTAAAAATAAACTTTAACAGCTCCCCGGATAATTTCACGCCTTACCGTTTTCCTCCGGCTCTGAGACTTATTCGCCATACCTTCGTTCCACCCCGGGACCCATACCGGTACTCCAAGGAGCAGGGACAAAGCGTGACCGGGAAAAATTGAAAGTTGACGGCAAGCTTCCCCGTGGGGGAAGAAACGCACCGAAAATCGTACTAAATTTTAAAGCATCGGCAAGACGGAAAAAATCTTTGCCGGAACCGGTCGATGGAGGGGGGTGACGTAAAAATTTGTCTGTTTTCAATTTTCCCATTTTCACCCCTCGAGAACCGGCGCCGGTGGGGAAACTTTTCATGGTGGCCCTCCTGGCAAGAGAGGTCTCGGACGGCTTGGCTGCCGAGAGGGCTACGAACAATGGAAGGTACATTCTTGTTCCCGGCTGGTTTTCTCCCGTGCAATTCTTTTCGCCACTCTATTCCGGAATCCCGTTCTTTGGGTCAGGATCTTTCCGGAAGTCAATTTGATCGGGATGAGAAACGACAGCAAGGAAGGCACTACAGCGTGGATTAAATCCATTTACAATGATAATAAAAATTTATTTCCCTCTCTCTACGACCCGGTGAAGCGAATATTTTATTTGCTTCAGTTTGGCACGGTATTTCATTTTGTTTTCTGTTTATTTGTAACGCAACTAAAGTAAACCCAGCGGTGTTTGGAACAAAGGTTTAAAGGATGGGAAGCAGAAAAAATGAAATAGAAATAATTTTAAGGTATTCATCTGAATAACATGGCAAAATGGAAATAATTCCATCCCCGATGGTAACGACTGAGGACTTTATTTTCTTTTCTTTATTTATTTGCATGGAAATTATGGAACAGGCTGTAAATAAGAGCAAAAGAAATAAACTAATTTACAAGAAATAAAATTATTATAGCAACATTTCTTGATTGCTTCAATATTAAACTTGACTTTTTAACATCACTGAAAGAAAAGATGAAAATACCTCATACATAGATTGTTAACCAAACTGAACTGTCAATTTATCAGTTTTCTTGCTTTTTTGAACATTTCTGAAATTTTTCAATCTTTAAGAGACATTCATACAAACTTTTATTATTGAACACAACCAATTACGATGTTTTACTGCTAAATGCTTGAGATTGGCATTAAATCCTCTGCGCGAAAAGATGCGGAGGAAATAAATAGAATAAACAGGACAGCTGCAGGATTATAACTTATGATTTGGCGGAGTGAAATATCTCACGATCCAAAAGTTCTCCACTAGTGGCCAGTGAGAGGTACTAGAGGATATGATTTTCCCAATGGATTTGTTGCGGTTGCATCGCAGAAACCTCGAGCATACACACCGCCCATACATTCCGCAGCAAAACACTCTGCCCGAGGACGAAAACCGGAAACGGGGAAGTTCCTCGGTTTCGTCCGGACAAACATCCCACAACAACACCGGCTTCGGTCACCGACCGCGCGCGCTCGGAAGTGGATGTATAGAGTGCTTTCCGAGGTTTTACAAACGTTCCTCTCGATGCGGGATGCGGCTCCGATACAAACCTCCCGGTCGGTGAAAACTCTCTAGCAGAACGAGACCGCGAGAAGTGCAGTGGCACAGAAACCCGCTGGAACGCAAAGTAAAAGTTGCAGCTCAAGAGCGGAAAAAAAGAATACCCACACACACATACAGCTAGCTCGCCGGAAAGAAAAAGCATCCGTTCACCACTGCCTTAGGAGTTCATTTCGAACCGCAAGCGCTTTGGGGCTATCCGACGATGGAAATGGAATGGAATGGACTGGCGGTTGGACAGCGTTAACAGTTTTAGGTTACCTATGGGATACATAAATAATACTTTGGGCAAACTTTCGCGCCACCACTTACCAGTGTGCCTTGTAAATCTGCAATTCGCCCCAGCCACTGCTGGTCAATCGGTAGTGAAAGCTCTACGACCATGCTTCACACGTGTCCGCCCGTGTACGCAGGGATGGAAATGTATGTAATGTTTCGTCGGGAGGAAAAGTTTCAGTTTACGGTTTTAAGCCGTTACCCAGGCGACGGAGAATGTTTCCGGTGTGTCGAGTGCATTAGTTCTATCCGCTTACCACGCCCAAGCAAAATTCTAGCACAATTACACTGCAAAACCGTTCCCCTGTTGTTTACTTTTTTTTTGGTGGCAAAAAAGTATACACAAAAGTGGTTGAAGAAGCGAAGATATGAATAAAACATGAAATTTTATCAAAAACCTGGGATTCACGAATGGTGCAAGTTAAGAGGGTATCAGGATGTAATGGATTTTACAGTGAAGAACACGAGCTTACACTCATGAACTTGTTGTTTTTAATTGCTGGTTTAAATTTACAACATCAATACGATGTGAATAACAGAACTGTTAAACAATCACAAATGACAAATAAATATTTAAACACAACAAATTTTTTTTTTTAAACCAGTTTGTGATTTTTTTAATCCTGTAAAACAACTTTCATTGTAATTAAAAAATATAGGTTATTATGTATTTGTTAATTAATTAATAAATTTTTTTATTTAGTTGTTAATCCATGGTATTTTTTTATTAATAATAGATTTATTTACTTATTTATTTGATTTTTGTTTATTTTCATAGTTACTAGGCTGTGCGTTTAACTAGCGCCTATATTTATATTCGATCCATGAATCCAAGTGACAGTAGTAAAAAGTTATACAAAAAATATAAACTTACCTGGTTGTGGTATTAAATATGAAAAGAATTGGTCGACTGTTGAAGTACCTGCTTCAAGGCTTCTGGATAGTAATCAGTGTTAGTATTCCTCGTGGATACCGGAGAATCTATCTGTTATATTAGCCATCAACTTAATGCAAACGATAATTTAGAACAGAATATCCTTTAAGTACCTAAGAACACCTTAACAAATAGAATTGTGAATTTGTGCCACTCTATAGAACGTTTTACTTCCACTCATTTAGCATCTGCCTTTGCTGCAGGGACACAGATGGCCACCTACATCTTCAAACCATCGTCGCTACAGCAGAAGAATGTAGCTGATGACGATGATTGTGATGAAATTATCATCCGACTGGCCCCACCGGCGCATCAGATGCTGATGAAGAGCATCATGAACATAATGATGAGGTGATGAGATTGTGGTAAGTATTAAATATACCGCACAACGTAATGCTTGTAGTTTTTATTTCGTGCATCTTCCCTTCGTTTGTTGTTGTGTGGTGATGGGAGGGAAAGGTTCGAGGTTCACGAAACGGAATGCGGAATCCATAAAAAAGAACTTTCCGTCGGCTACCTACTCCCGGTGGCATTATGTATGCTCGGTTCTACTTCCAGCATATTTTACCGTGGGGAACTATAACTCCCAACCAAGTGCTGGTGTAGAAGAGACGCTAACCTAGTGTCTGGTGAAGGTATAAGTAAATGTAAATAAACTATGTTAACTTGATACACCATTGCCGGAGCCACCATCAGCAGATGCTTCAAGCGAATGTCGTTTCATATTTCTTGTTTCGTGTTTTGATTCTTGCAATTTCTATAAAAGTGTTCTAAAATGTATAAAAAAAATGTTGTTTCTATTTGACGAATTTTGATAAAAATATCCTTTATCCTTTAAGATGTGTTGAAGCAAAATGTACAACGCATAATTCATCGCTTTTACAATTTTCATTTTAGAGTAAAAAAAACCGTTGGTTGTTGCACTAATATTTCAGAATATTTTTATATGTATTTTAATTTTCTTCCCATCATTTAAGTAAACACAACTTGAATAAAAATACTACACACCGGTGGTTCCGAGGCATGCGCCTCATAACGAATTCTATGCACTTCAACGTTTGTAGTTTTTGTCGGAACACGAGACCATGGAGCATTTTACATATCACTTGGTGTTGAAAACATTTCACTCAATTAATCTCATTGGAAATTTGCATTAGTTTCGCCGGAATTTTAACCGGCAATGCGGGAAGCTTGGTGGTGGAAAACCGTTAGAAACGATTTTACCCGGAACAGTGTTTTCAAAGTGAACGAAATATTGCTGTAGAAGGTGTTTGTTTGACTCATCATTGCGTTATTTCAGGTTCAAAGGAAAAAGCAGCTAAACAAACAATTTGAAGTTATCACGAATATTAAAATGATTTCATTTTATGAATTTCATTTTAGTATACAGTTTTTGTTTTATATCAACATCAATTATTTAATTTTTCTAGGTTTTATTTCCAAAACGTCATTGTCTGCAGAGTTGAGATTGTATTGTCTCGTTATTTTGTCAGAATTGTAATAAACTGTTGTATCAAATGTTGTAAAGAGAAAATAAAGCAACATAAGTGATTGAAAAAACCTGGTTCAAACGGTCACATAATGAAAGCAATTAAACAATGGAATGATGAACTTGAACGTTATACTGCCCAATTTTACGGGTCTTTCACTTTTGTCTTATTTAAATACGTCTTATACGAGACAAAGCTGTTAAATTTAAATTCGCAAAAGTGCAATAAACTAGGTCACATGTTAGGTAATTTTCTTTAACACGTTGACTGCCGCTTCAGCCACATAGTGGCTGACGGGCATTTTAGAACAAGTCACGAAACTTACTCTTATTGCACTAATATAGAGGTAGGTTGTAATATTTGCTAAAAATAAGCTATAAGAAAGCTTAATCTATTTTTTAAAGGTTTGAAAACAAATCTTGGCATTTGTTTTATGACCAAACTTTATGAAAAATGACTGTACTAAATGAATGTTTTAAAAACGCTTGGCAGTCAACGTGTTAAAAATCTTGCTGAATATCTACTAACATAAGAGATAAATTATTCTAATATCGGGATATAGGATTTGATTGTGCTGAATATATTTAAACAATACCAACTATATTTGTCGTGGATGTTTGATTATTTTTTTATTCACAGTCAATTACATTTTTTCATAGATCTAACAAGATAAAAAAAATATAATGAACGAGAGCAGAATGCTAAACAACTAAAAAGAGTTCGAATTGTTGAGTTAACTACTTAATGGCCTCCTTTTGAGAACACTCGAAATTGACGGTGTCAAAAAGACCACTCTTGTCCAACTGGCGTAACATATGAAGGCATGCATCCTATCAGCAATTGCCCATTTTCATGCTACTGTTGCGAAACGGTTTTATCGCCTACATAAGCACTTCTGTAAACGTCTATCAAGCCACCGTCTGCCGGACAACCGAACACATAAACGCTATCAGTCGGTGCCAAGCGCCGGGACAGCATCGGGGTCGGGGCGATAACTTGAATTACCTTTGTTAGGACAACTATACATTGGAATAGATGCGTTGCCCATTTGCACTACTCAGGCTCACCCCTTTGGAAGTCAACGGGCGTCGAGCCAAGATGGCTGTTAAGATGATGATTGTACCGTCTCAAGAGTGTTGGTAAGGTGGAAGGGGGAATGTCAATAGATACTCGGCAGTCATGTTGCTCACCGTATAAGGAGCCCGGCTCGTGCGTTTCACTGTTGCGGCAGGAAATTTGTCATAATTCTCATTAAACAGGACAACAATTCCTGGACCCGCGCGCGTTTGCCTTCTCGGCCGTGTACTTGCTCACGTTGCACCGAGTGCGTAGCTAAGATAACGATGTGAACAACGACGCATCGCTTGTCTCAGCGGGATGTTGACCATCCCGTTTAGTGGACGATGCGTCCGAATGGAATAATCGGGTGGCAAACCGAACGAAGGGCTACAAAGAAATAACACTTGGTGCGCTTCCCACTGCATACTGCAGTTTGGTGCACTCGGGCTAGATTGGACCAACTCCCTGGATGGTCTGGTTGATGGTTTTGCTTCTTCCATTTCAACACCGACTGTCTCTTAAACATTTACAGAAATTATTATCGGTAATCCAGGGCTACAAGCAAAACATTTACACATGTCACTGAGTGCTTCTTTCTTCCTCAGAGACTGTGCACACGGAAAGGACATGCAATTACACTAACAAGAACCGACACCGGCCTGGCTGACGTCTTGGACAGCCGAGCCGAAGTGTGACTTCCGACCGGGGACATGTCTAAAGGATTGGCCTGATGAGCACGCTCCAATCAACGAGCCGTTGACAACTGCTACGTTCGGTTAAGTCAGCAACTCCCATCCGAATGCCCGAATACCGTCATATGATTTTGTAACAGATAGAAAACTGCCCGGCAACCTTTATTACGCACCCTCTGACAGCCTGTTAATGGCCAGGTAGTGCGAGTGTTTTATTTGAGTGCACTCTGCCAACCAAAGCTGCTCCTTTACTGTTCACACGTGTTCTTGTGGTTTCGGTCACCCAAATGTGCATCCCAAAACGATTGGACACACACCGAAACAAGTAACGACGGTAAGAAATGGCATTGTTGGTTGTCGTTCTACAATTGGCCCACCACAAAGCTGGACAAACAGAACCAACCATAGGCTGAGGTCCGATGTGTGTAAATGTTTACGACTCGCCGTAGACCGGCTCTGGAGACGAGTGACTTCTTTTCGCCCATTACGTTTACAAACAGTAGACATGAACAGCATAAGACCATTAATGCAAACACTTCCAGCTTCAAGAAAGAAAAAAACATAACGAAAACACATTAAGGGAAGACAGAAGGCACAAAATACACTAAATACAAAAGTAAAAAAATTAACAACTGGTGCTCTCTACCTCACATGTTCAAAGTTCAAAACGACCAGGTTGGGACAAGAAAAACACATTAGATTACTTAGAGTTTTTTGTTAATTTTATTACCATCACACTTATTTTTTGCCTTAAAACAAGCTGCAAATAACTGTAAAAACAGTTTAAAACTTATATCTGTAAACAATTCATAAGAAATGCCACGATTTATTAGCTGTACTTATCAATTAATATTTTGATTTATTTTATAGGGCATTTATTTAAGACATCGTCAGTTTCAAACTTGTCTCTGTAAACCAACAATTCATTAGAGATACCACGTTAAATTATTATTAATATTAGTTTATTAAAATCTGTATTCATTAATTAATATTTTGATTTATTTTATATGGCATTTATTTAAGACATCGTCTAACATATTCTCGACCATCACATCAATTTGTATTTGATTCATGTGAATGTCACGAATATTTTAGACGATGCCTTAAATGAATGTAATCAAATTCACTAATTCATGAGTTGCGAGCATTATTCATTGTTTACAGAAGAATTAAAAAATAGGTCATTTTAGCCGCAGCACATTTTCAGAATTTAATATCTCAAAAACGGTTGAATATTATTTCAGTCATAAACAATGCTTTTCTAAAAATCTAAAGCCTTCCTGAGCACCCCTAGAATAATTTATAGCGGTCGTTTTGAACGCTCTTTTTAACAATTTTTTATTTTTTAAAGATCTTTCAAAACCTTAAACGGTAAATAAAACACTTTACATACTAGTGATGCGTTTTGATCAAGTTACAGTGAAAAGCAGCTAATGCAGCATCAATCGTATCGTGAATACCTCAAGAGGGCTAAAGGTGCATTGGATAAACATAAACATATAAGGTTGGCGTGACTTGAAACCAAAGTTTTCATTGAACTGTTTTGTGATAAGCTACGAGTTTATTAACACACTTCAAAAGCTGCGGCTGAAAATCGATATAATAATTTTGAAACGCCCGCATTCCTAAAAGTTTAAAGAACTGGCAGCATAATGAAAGCAATTAAAGAATAGAATTATGTACTTGAACGCTATTCTACCCAGTTTTTGGGTCTATATATGTATTACATTTTGGAAGTTGTTAAGGTGTTTAAAAAAACTAATAATGATCTCATAGCCAAACTTCTATCTTGGGACATATAATATTTCCATCGTGTTTAATCATGCAGCAGCCAATTATGAATGGTTTTGCAATATTGCTATTATGTTTAATAAATTGTATCGGTCGGCGTTCATCAAGTGGGTTGTTGACACTGACACAGGAAAATTATTTACTTTGCGTACCAGCTGAC
The DNA here is from genome assembly GCA_000441895.2 of Anopheles sinensis. NCBI lineage: Eukaryota > Metazoa > Arthropoda > Insecta > Diptera > Culicidae > Anopheles > Anopheles sinensis. Next base: position 776,571 of record KE525339.1, on the reverse strand, counting down.
TAGTTAATCAGCCGACTAAACTGCTTGGTTGGACGCGATGAAAAAGAAAAAGAAAAAAGTAACTACCACCCCAGGGAATGGACGAAAGAACCCTTAGCTCTGACGCATTACCCTTTACTTACCATTAGCCAACCACCTTTACGTTCAGAATGTTGAGTGAAACCGATCGCCAACGAGGGGTTGAAAAGCCATCCCAAGGTGCTTATTACCTTTTCACATTCATCAAAAACGCGCACGTGAGTTGTTGGAAAAAGTGTGTGAAGACAGACACAAGATCGAGGGCAGGGTAAGGGAGGTGAAAAAATAACTTGTGACATTCACCGTCCCCAGCTGTAAACCCTTTTTCCCAGAAACACACTTCTGTCGCATATGTAATCAATCTCCTCATCATATCCAACGAGGTCACTCGACAGGGCTGCCCTAAAGTACCGTTGCAATCTCGCTGTACTCTTTTCATATGGTAGCTTGTTTTTTCTTCTAACACTTAAACTTTCGCTCCGGTAGCTTGGCACTTCCACTTTATGCTTCTCGGTTCCTATTTTCGCTTGAGCTGCCAACCGTGTTACGTAGGTTCGTGTGCATGCTGAAGATTATACCGTGCGTTCGGTGGCATGCTACCGGGCCATATAATTGAGTCATTTGAGATAACAAATGCTGTTAATGTACACTTGCAATTATTTTCTTAATAATGCATTGCTTTCACCGGCGCGTTTTGACGTCGTTGGACACACTATTCGGTGGGAAGGCGGTTGGGCTCGGCGGCTTCACTTCTGTTCCCTTTCATCCCGAGTACTAGGCAGGTGGTGCGGTAAGTCAAACATGCAGGTTTGATCCTTAATTTTCACCATTGCTGTTTCAAGAAACTGAAAACCGTTTCTGTTCGTGCCAAAGTTTTTGAGCTTGTGAGAGTGTAAGCCTGCATTTTATATTAAGCTATATTTGCTCGTGATTATAAACACACAACCAGTCAAATCTAATACCCAGTGATGAGATTTTAGTTTTGCTATTTTTAAAATCGCTAGAGCTTCATTTGACGAATTCTTAATGATGTACTATGGTTTAAACAAGTGTTCCTATCTGATTGTTTGTAATTTTACATCTTACAGGTAAATCAACTCCATCGATCGATTAACTAAAATCTCACGAGCTTGCTCTTTTGTGGATAAAAAACAATCTACCTCGTTTTGTGAATGAAAAAAAAACCTTGTTTTTGACTATCTATGAATTCAAAATCATTCTCCAGATTTCATATGTTAATTCGATATATTACCTTCCTCAATATCATTTGAGGATGAGAATCACAGTATCAAGCATAGAACAGAAAAGTTTTGCGATCCTAAAATAGCAAAACATTCAAGGTGTCAGTTAAATTTACCTTTAAGAAGCGTCGTGAAAGTTTACTAAAAATTTTTAGGTATTCAACAAAGTAATAAATAATTATTTTCCTTTTCCAGCTGAAAAAACACTGACCATTTTGCAAAGATGGTTTAGTTATTGAAAATATCAAACTGATATAATTAACCCATAATTATGTATTTGCATGGTATGTTTAAGCAAAAGTATCTCCTTTTAGAAGTACTGAAATTTTTATTTATGTTGAACTGCCCTTGTAATGTAATGTATAGGTTAAAATAATTTTAAAATGCACTGCAATTTCACGTATATTAAATTGGACATGTTTCCGAAGGCGAATAGAATAAAATAAAATCGAGCAGCCCTTAATCTTTATCGAGAATTGCAAATCTTTACCTGGGAGGCTCTTGCTACAACCTTTGCACAAGAACACGTGCAACTTGGTTTAATCCTGGTATCCATTTCTTTGTTCATTCCATCCAACCAGAAGCACGTATGAACACTTTTGTGGAAAATTTCAAACGTCCGACGAAGATTTCCTCGTAGCGCAAACACGTTGCATTGTGCAGATCTCTCGCTTTCCCCTCTATTCGTTGGATGCAAATCGCCGTTGTCAGTAACGGAATGAAAACATGAACAAATACAACACGTGATGCGAAAAAAATATGACCAGGTGACTACCCGATAGATGCAATAAACTCCGTACGTGCCGCATTTGCATTCCATGAGAAGCTGTAAGGGATTGTTACTGCTGTAGGCAACATACAACCCGACAATATGCTAACAGAGAGAACGGATACAGCACTGATAGGAGAAATCGTTTTTGACGAAATATGCTAAGAGAGAAAACACTTACCGGATACGGTTGGGTAGCTTGTGTCGTGCCCTTACAAAGAAACAAGTTAACAAACATGTGTCATTTTCGTTCGTCAATTAATTAATGAAACCCACTTCATTCTAATCTATGTGCATGGTGGTTGACGCTTAAAAGTCTAAATTACGTTTTAAGTTTTATTTTAGGAACTTTATTTTTATCTGTCATGCTGAAGTTCAATCATGTTCAATAGTTCGTTGCATAAAATGTGGTTTAATTTAAGAAACACATTTCCGTGTAATTGTTTTGGAATCCCTAATGCGCAAAGCATATTTCTTTTCTTTTCGATAGTTGTGTAGTTGTTTGGTTTTTTAATTCATTTTCTTTGAATCAGGGTTTGCATCATTTGTATGTAAATTCAATTCGTACCTTTGATCCATCCATACAGTTTCTTAAATAACCCAGCGAGTTCCTTCCATAACGTTAGCAACATATTTGGCCATCCTGTAGTTGAAGCAACAGCCTGCTTACCGCAACCCATTAGTTTAAGCCTGTAGCAAACTCGGAGAAAACCTCACATCCGCACATGGAAACACACAAAGATTAATCAACACATAAATGGGCCGGAAAGTTTTCCTTCTGAACGCGCTCATGATATGCCCCGCAAATGCAAGAAGATCCGCCAAGAAAGTGTGAAGTTTCATTCCGTCACCTCGGATTTCCTTCTCCAACAACAGTGTATTGGTCATGACAGCCGGAAGTTTTTGTTTCAGCAAACCGCTTGCTATGCCGAAATGACAGCCGGCAAGATAAGGAGTTAGTTTTGCTGAACTGCACAGGGTTTTGATTGCAAGAGCATGAAAATAATCTTCCCTAATACACACAAACCCCGTGGTTCCCTGTTTCCGCTGTTTGGTATGGATTCGCTTTTTTTAGAAACTTCCCATGGTTTCTTCCGGGTGTACCATAGATGGAAAACTTTTACTTGAAGCTTTCAACATGCAGCACGCGCCTAGCAAACGCAAGCGTAGGTCATAAGTGGTTTGTGAATAGCATAACTGTAGGCGCTGTCCATGCAATGAGATACTTAAATTCTTAAGCGCTATGTGGTTATGCACATATTACACCGCATCAATACTTAATGCTGTTTTCCGACATACCGGTTCATACCGGTTCTGTTATGATGCATTTCAATCAAGTCAATAATTGTTTGTCATTTCCTACTAAATTGTTTAGTCAAAGACGTTTAGTTCACAGCCATGAAAATAAAGTTTAACTAACCAAAAGGAACGACTTCGACTAATGATTAAAATGTGTTAGATTAGTCCCGACAAGACGAAATTCATTTGGAGTAAGTTGCTGTGCTGTTCATACCTTCAGTTTGAAGTTTGTACTTTAATAAATTTCATACCCAAATACCACTTACATCAAAAATTTAGGTAAAAGAGTAAATGAGGCCCCTGCCTAGATTCTCGTCCTCCCACCGATTCAGATTTTCTACCGGTTCAAACCTGAAGCTATGCAAAATGCAAAACATGCGGTAATTTCAAATTTTTGAACGCTACCGGTTCGGTTAAAAGAACATAACGGTTTAAAATAATCGTGTAGTGGAGGTTGAATGCAACTAAATATACTTTAACATATTGAGTTACCTTGAAAATTATATTACACAGGTAGGACAGCATGAACCAATAGCCGAAAAAATGATTTTGAAACGGCGGCGCGCCCGCAGCGAGCGCAGCGAGCGGACTGCGCTAGGTCTACCGAAAAAGGAAGTTTGTTATAATTTTGTGAGATAAGGGGGGCCCGTGGGCCCCCCTCATACCGCACCACTAGGTTGAATGCGTAGCCGAATATTAACGGACCACACAATGGTTAAAACATTCGTATGTTGAAATTAACGTTTCGCCCATTGCCCATGTTTCGCCCATTGCATACATTCCAGTATGATATCACACAAGAGGTGTAGCCAGAACCGGTAAAATGGCGGCAGGGGCCTCATTTACTCTTTTACCAAAATTTAAAATGAACATGTTGAGGAATGATCGAGATGGCAACATTGAAAAGTATCAGGCGCCTCCATTACATGGTGAAGCACTAGGCGTCTCCATAATTTCAATATTTTCATCATTAAATCTTCGCCACTGTGAAAGCAATATGCTGCTTTAAAAATTCAAGTAGCTTATGCAAATATTATCTTTTTCAAATCTTTCTTAATATCTGCACCAAGGGAATTAAAACTCGATTTGATAGTAGAAATCTCATGATAGTTAAATCTACATCACAGTTAGATGTGTAGCGCAAGCTATTCCTGTGAACTTTGAAAACTTTTTTTTTGCTTCTCACTCGAAACCTAGATTATATTGAAACACCACAATATTTTTTCAATTTTACTCTGGGAAGCAACTCTCCTGCTTTGGCATAAACCGTCATGAAAACCAGTTTACTAGCAAGAATTTTTGTTACCAGCATCGAGAGGGGAAATCCAAACAGGTAGTGGATGTCAAACGAGTAGACAAAAAAGGAACAAAGGGGAAAAATATAAAAAAAAAACTTTTGTCAGAAAATGCACAGTGACGCACATAAAGAGCATCTGGTGGGATCAAATCCTAAGCAAATATTTAACTTTTACGATGAAACAAGGCCAATCCCGTGCGCTTCGCTGCATTCACGATGAGACCGCACAAGCTCATACATATCCAAGGGTGCTCTTGTAAGCCTCCTCTGGCATATGCCTCCATCATGAGAAACGACGTTGCATGGTCTTTTTAGGGATCCTTTTTTGCAATCACCATTCGAGAGGAAAATCTTCTCAAAGTACACCCTCAAACCCGACCAACTCAAACAAACCGCAGCTCGTTTGAAGCATTTTGTGTTAATTGAACTTTAACATAAAATTACTACGATGTGTTAGGGCTGCCTGTTAGTTAAACACACATTTTAAGTATGGAAGGGTGTGATTTGTTCCTATCTTTAGTGTGGTTTATTCCACTTATACTATCAATGTGATTCTTTGCGAGTGAAACGATGAGGTTACTGTCCTCAATTTATCGTCGTTTCAGGCACATCTTTACGGTCGTTTTTGTTTTAGCTATTTTGATGAGAGTTTACAGCCTAATGAAGGGTCTAGCGCCGGAAGAGTGATTGAGTATCGGATTGCACCGACGCAATAGGAGCACATTAAAGACGCTGCCGAAAGCCGTGGTAGCCCAACGTAACGTTTGAAAGTTTCATAGAACTTATTTTTAACATGATAATGACACAATTCCCTCACCTGCCTTTTTCAAACTCCCATTTATTTTTAGACACGGGGTGCGTTTGTTTGCTTCTGACGGTGAATGAACTATTTTAAGCTATTTGTTTTAATGGATACTCTGGGAACACCACGAATGCTCTAATTACAACCGCAGACTTAGTGGCACAGATTCGAAGATTGCTTTATTGCCACGCAACGGTCACGATTTGCATTGCCCCTCCGAATAACGCTCACGATTTGGGGCTTTGCCATTGCGCTATGAACATGTGACACAGAAATCTCATGCTAGAGTGTCTAAACGTTTTTAATGCTCAATGTGTTCTCTTCTCTTTGCCATGCTTCCCTTTGTCCCATGAGCAGTCGGAATAACTTTCTAGATGTTGAGCTAAATATAAATGTTCTTCTACCTTATGACACCACAAGACGAGTGCACAATTTATTTCCAAGTGTGTTTGTTTGATTTGACATCAGTTTTCCACCAATTCCATTTGAATATTTGTGACATTAATGAATCCAAAGTTTTGAATAAAATAATGAATATAATAATGAATATATGCAACGTAGTGAGTGATGTAGGATAAATAACAGTACACAGGCATTTGTAGCAAGGAACGTAGAACAAGAAATTTAGAACAATCTCATGCAATATCCAAACTTTTTTAATAATATCATTGTAAGCCTGCAAACTCTGGAGATAATCAATTGAAAAATATATGTGCCTTTCTTTTGTCAATTTATATTTAAAATTGGCCCACGAAAGTAATAAGCTAGAAAACTTGTGATTGAACCTTCCCAACCGCCAATAAAATTTAATTCGATTGTAAAAATACGTTCCTCCACTGCGTCCAATTCCGGTTTAAAAACAAAAATAAAAAAAATATCGTTTCCAACGCCTTAATCAACAGGTTTTATAACTAGACCACCGCAAAGCAATCATTTTGTTGTTTCGTTTCGCTAGCCTAACGCTCGGACAGCTGGGCTGAAAATCATTCCCCATTTCGGTTGATGGAGAAGATTTGCATTAGGAGAAAAGTTTTTGGGGCAAAAATTGTCCCGGATCCCAATAATCACTTTCACCACCTCCCCGTCCGGTCGTTTTTATCTTCACCGCACCGTGGTAACGATAATAGCTCAGTTTTTCCGCAGTTTCAGCCATCGTAGGATGGTCCGGCTGGTTCGCTGCCATAAGTTGATGAAAGCTGAAGCTGAATTCGGGGAGGAAAAGTTTCACCCTGACGAACGCCCGAACACGATTAAGCAGATCGTAATAAACTGCCGATGGGCCGATGCTGTGGTGAAAGTTGTTGCGGCGTACTTCTGGCCGAAAAATCGAACCTCGCACCCTCCGGGCTGGACCCAAACAACGCCAAGCAGATGGACGGCTTCGCGGCACAGCGCTGCCAAGCAGACGGTTTCGGGCGTCTTTTGTAGCAGTGGAAATTTCTCACAACCGAATTTTCACGTCCAGTGCTCGCTGAAGGCCGGCTGCAGAAGCGAAAGCGTTATTTTTCGCAACGGTTAGTTAGTGAATGTGTGTGAGTGGATTGAACACAAAATGTTGCAACTTTTCTCATTATAAAACCACGACTCAGTGTTTTTGTGCTGATTTTTTTTTATTTTCTATGCAATCTGTTTAACATTTCTTATTTGTGTACTCGTTATAAGAGCAGACGTTTTGTTTCTAAATTCAAAACAACACACCCGATTTTTAAAAAAAACCCCTCCTTACTGAATCGATGTTTTATAATTATTTCTAAACGAGATTATTTTCGATTCAAACATATTTAAAACTGCATTGTACACAGCAACAAAAATCTAATAAGAGATCTAACGCCTATCTTAAGTATGTTTTTCAAAAACAAACAATACACACAGTCAAAATAGCCACCCGGAATACAGAGGTTAAGAACAGCGTGTAAAACACCTGTTGTAATACGCGCAAAAAATGTGCATGAAACCCTTTTTTCTCAATTTCATCAGCTTCTGCCCATACGATCACTGTGGGAACGAAAAATAGAATTTCGCTACCCTGAGTGTTCCGATTTTTCTTCAGCTTCTCCATGCGCACTCTCCAAGTCCACCACCACCAGCGTGGAGGAAAAAAAATCACCAGTCAAAAACAGCTGCAAAAAATAGGACCTATGCTGTCACGAAAGTTCACGATCACTATGTTCGAAATGCTGTGACGGTGTGACAGCACGACCACATTGCAAAAGCGTGGACTGTGTCTGGCCTTTGGTTCACGCACACCAACGGCACGCCCCGACCTGCCAGCGCGTGTCACTGTCGCGTGCTCGAGGCGAACGGAAGGAAAATTCAGGAAAGAAAACCCCCGGTACTGTTTGGATTTTGCTAAAAATAAACATCCCTTTCGGAGCGGAGACCGATGGCAAATTGGTTAATCGCCGGAGGATGGAAATTTTGCATTGCTTCATCCGCTGCCATTTCTCTAATCCATCCTTCCCGGAGCAGCATGTCTCGAGGGTTGAGATGTTTTATCGCGGTAAATATGCTTTATGGGCAGGCGTGTTTCTTTTTTGATAATCCGGAGGACCGGATTTTATTATACAAAAATTCTACATTAATTTTTAAAACATGTATTCATAATGGACCATTAGGTTCATGTTTTTTTAAAGCATTCGGTTAGTACGTAATAGGTACCCCAAGTTTGCTCAATGTTCCCTTCGTTTTGTAACGAATAACTTGTGGAATAAATTCTTTTAGATGAACCTTTCTCAACATCAACAAACGTGAACATGTCCTCCTCCGCGTCGGTACCATTTCATGCACACATCGTTAATATGCGGGACAAGTTCAAAACAACCCACGCATGTTTCCTTACGCCCACGGCTACTACGGAAACATCCATCCTACTGAAGATTTCACCCATTGAAATGGCTGTACTAATGATTCAATTTTAACAAATGCTCACAACATATACATTGTTAAGTTACTCAACATATTGCTGAAAACATCTTTTTCTTTGATTGAAAATTCGTCACCTCTGCATATTTGATTGGGACGATCTCATTGGTTTTTATTAAAAAGTTTCCCTATAGCAGACATGCAAATAAAATTAACCTCAAACCCGTTGCCTCCTGAGCCGCCGAGACCATTTGTGTCCGATCGAAAGAAAAATATTGTAACGAGCGCAAACCACCGACGCCAACGATCGACGGGACGACGGCAATGGTGGTGATGATCGCGCCGTAGGGACGATTGCCAGACGTCAGACGGGGGAGCGAGACCTATCGTGGTGTGCGCTCGTGCGCGCACGAATATTTGTATCATAATCCCAAGGCATAAACATATTGCGACCAGCAAAGGCGGAGGGCCCGATGTCGATGCAGGGTGAATTCGTTGGTTGGCGAATGATCGGCAAACAGGGGGTCAGTGGGAGTGGGAGCGATTGTAAGGAGAGGAAAACACACAACAGGGCGGGCAGAAAATTCCGCGCGGAAAACGACTGGTGCCCCCGGTAGGTTTCGGTCGGTCCGACGTTTGTTGTTCGCCTGAGTCGATTCGATTCGTCGGCAGCGCTTGGCTCCGTGTGTGCACGTTCGCTTGTCAAGGTACGGGCTTATCGCTGATGTGTGTCATCGAGCCGTCGGTGACGGTGGAAAATTGTGCAAGTGCAACACCCGCCCTTTTGGAACGTTTTCGGACAAGTGCTCGGTGCAAGATCGATCTGCCTGATCAGCGCAGAGTGTGGTTTTGTGCGTGTAGGTGTGTTTGTGTATTTGAGAGCAAGGGTGAACGATAATTGCGTCCAGGTTTTTACATGGTGGAAACGCCCATGAAGTACTCAATTCAACTCGCGCTTTCAGGTCAATGATGCATAGAAAATTAGCATGAAACAACTTTCGAACAGGCACTATGGAACATACTTGAAAATATTCATCCTTTCATTTCCTATGGCGAATAATTGAGTGAAATTTTAACTTAAAGAAACATTGTGAAATATGATTTGTGTGTTCTTTTTTTAGCAGTAATCTACGATTCTGAGTTCATTATAGTGCGTGGTTATATTTCGTGTAGTGATTAGATTCAGTACAGTTAAAGATCGTCCTTTTTTTAGGTGGGGGTCCATCATAATATAATTTCATAAACGAAGGTGAGTTTTATTCATTACAAAAAATATAGAGCCTATCGCTAATGCAGCTTTGCATGGAAATATGTTTCTTACGCTTACTTTCTCTAGCTCTCTCTCTTGAAAACCAAAAACTCAAAAAAGTGTCTCAAAACTCGTGTTTAAATTTCGCTTCCCTAAAACCTCGCTAAACGTCCAATGAATAATGTCACCGAATCTTGATTCGCCTCCGAAAACACCTGCCACTTCTATGTTATGTCGCAACGTTTGGCCGGTGTCCGAAAATCCTCCATCAAAAAACGTGTGCGTACTGGGGTGCGGCGACTAGCGACTTTGCTGAAAAACATACCACCAGGAGCACAACCGTACCGTAGGCGTACATTCATTCACCAGCGTGGTCGGCCGGTGGACTAAATATAGTTGTGCACCGCACCGCACAAGCCCAACGTGACCAAGAAAAAAAGGTTCGACCACCTACACTGGCCAGCAAAAATGTCTGAATTTTCGAATATTTCACTCGATCATGTAATCCGGGTCGAATGGCGACGCAAGACAGGGCCCACATTCTTTGGAAATTGGCGAAACCGGTGGTTGTTTAATTTTCCATCAGTCAACCGCAGAAGACGGTTTGTGCTTTTCCTTCCAAAGCGTGGAAATTACGCTCTATAAATAGGTTTCCATTCTTTCGGGGCCGTTCACTAAGATCAGGGTGAGATTTAACGAAAACAAAAATGATTTGCTCTATTTTTCATCTTTTTTAAACAACACTGCTAACAACTTTAAGAATTGATGATGAAGAACAAATTTCACTTCATTTTTCTGTTTCTTTCTCTCTCTTCGACGATTGTAGCTTCATTGCAAACATTGGCATCCTATTGTCGAAGGTGGATTAGTTCGAATTGAATTTAAAATCTACTTTGTCAGCGCATAAATTCCGAAATTGAACATGCTTATCCGTACCCTCCATAGTACCGCCACTCTTGTGCAGCGTAGGAAATGCATGTGCACTGAGTTGGTTTCTTCAGTTGTTTCGACTACAAGCCAACGTGCATAGTGCTACATCTTTCTCGACAGCTTGGGAAAAAGATTCTGGGAAATGTGTGGTGGATGTGCGCTCCACGTGCACTTCGTCTCCCATTTGAATCCATGCAAGTAGCATTATTCCTTCGTGGTGGATGCAAAGAGTAGCTGGCAGAACCGAAAGACACTGCAACTTCTGTGGTTGATGCTGCACTTCCCAGTTCTTCGGGTGGTCGTTGTAAGAATGCACACCATTCGCTTATTTCTTCGCTTCATAACCGTCCGTATGGAGGACAAATACTGGCAACCTTCAAAAGCGACATTATTCGCATAGCATCAGCCACTTTTCCTCGTGCACCAGTGCCCTGCGAAATGGTTCACTGGACCATCGTTTTTTTCTGTTGACGGATAAGCTTAGTTGGCACAACACTTTCCTCCATGTGTCATTTTATTTTTATGTTTGGCCCATCGAATAATCTTTTGGGGATTTTTTTGTTGAAGAATGATGTTTTATCTTGAAGATTTGAATCATAGTTTAGGAAACTGCTTATGACAAATTTCAGAATTTATATCAGATTTTATTGTTAGAACGATATGATGCGTTTAAATGTAAAGACGTACATATTTTGCTACACAAAAAAGCAAGACAAGTCGTTTTCGAGAATGTGTTCGAGATATTATTAAGGCCCAACACTTTAAAAGATTCTGCACTGCTAAAAATCCAGGACATGCTGCGTATTTTTAAGATTTCGAAATTATTTTTATACTAGTTTGATGATGAAATATTCTAAAATTAACACTACTGCCTACTCCACCTCAGACGGTGTTAAGATGGCCATCGGCTGTACGGCACAATCGTCCTACCAATAACAATAATTACGCTTCACCGAGCTTGCAATGAATTGTTCCGAAATCGCACATCGAACGAATCATCGCACCTTCTAACCTGCGGAGCTCCGTGGATACCGTCCGTAACGGCTCGCAAGGCTAATGCAATGTCCATTCGCTGCTTGCAGCCGGAGGTACGGACCCGATCGGTCGGTGCATATGGTGCATTGACGAGAAAATGCAATCAGCGACCCAATTAATCGAATTTCCAAATTTTCAAATTCGTTCCGCCGGTGCGCACCTTTTGTTGCATAAATCATACACGCGGCCTCACACACACTCACATACCCACCTTTGCCTGGCGGGAAGCAGGTGTTTGCGAAACGACAATGCACCGACGATCCCATCACTCAGGCCGGGGGCAAGGCCTGCCTGCGGTAAACCAGAAACAACGTTGGGCTCAACCGTGGGAAAGGTTTGGTGTGAGGGAAACGCAGGAAAGCTTCGGAAGAAGATGGTTCCATCTAATTCAACGCACGACTCGGCCCTCTAATTCGTCGCACTAGTTCGAAACATTCTCCCACCCTGTAGCTCCGGCCAGAAGCAGTAACAGCCGGTTTTGATAAAATCACTGAACTAGATAAAACCTGCACACGATTTATCTCTTCATTGTGATTTTATTTCATTCTAAATTCATCCGCACCGAAGCGTGCAAAAGCGAGCTAGCGAGCGGTACTGCAAATACGTACCATTTACAGACGCACCGGACCACACAAACACACACACACACACACACACACACATACGAGGCAAAGGCAGGACACGTGGAAAGTGTGACCGGTTCATCGGAAATCGGACCCCATGCGACCGCTCCACTCCATCTCAGATTGTGGAGTGCGTGAAAGGCTGCAGTTGAATTTTCCATCCCCGAACCTCCACCTACCCTGCCTTCCACTACCCAGCGGAGATTTTTCCGGCCGCGTGCGCAGACAAGATGGTGGGGGTTCGGGTTCGGGCAGCATTTGAGGAGGAAAATCAGGAAATCCGGCCACGGTCGAATGAGACTGGTGGAGTACATTCGAGATGGATTCGCTTTCGGTTCTCGGGCGCACTCTGGCGCTCCTGTAGGCAGGGTATGCCGCGGGCGGTACCTTATCCCTGTGTGGTACGTGCGACCAGCGGACATCGGAAAACCAAAGTTTCAACCAGGCGCGTGAGTTGTGCTGTGTGTCCGGGTGTATTTCCGGAAGGTATTGGAAAATTCAATGTACCAAACCTGCACCCCGGAACTGGCAATCCTTTTGCGAAGCAATTCAGCCGAGAGCGGCCACAACAAATTCCAGCATTCACAAAGCAGCCAGTTTCGACGACGCCAGCTCGGAGCTAAGCCCGGTGGGAGGGAAACATCATACCCCAGGCAGGAGAAAAGCGAGTCAAACGGGCCAGCATGGGTTCGTTGTGAAGCGAAAAAGGGTCGTGGATTTTGCCGAAATTTATTATCGTGCCATATCCAATCGATGAACCTCGAGTCCCGGGCGTAGTCCCGGGAGGCCCCGATGGTGGACAACGTGGTGAGACCGTCCGGTTGTGTTTCCAGCGTACACAATATGGAGACCCGTTCCAGCGCGCAGCACTTGGGGCGTACGAAGCCATCGCCAGACCCGATGCGGTGGGCAATTTCTCAACCGTGTAATTGTAATTGATAATCAATTTTCTAAATAAATATTTTTTCACGAGTTCGCGAGCTCACGTTAATCGAAAATTTATAATTTCGCAAATCCTGTTTTAGTTCTCTTATGTCTTTTTAACAGTTTCATGTTGATCATGTCTGTTTTATCTACGTGAAAATTTAGTGAAATACTATGATTTTTATTCAACCCGTTTTCAAACTTAAACACAATCTGAATGAGCTGTAATGAAAAGCTGTAATGGTCATTATTTGTTTGAGTAAAACCAACAAAACATGCTTCAGCCAACTATTTTCCATCAAAGGCTCTGTAATTTTGTTTACATTTGTATAAAACAACCTTATTTTATTACTTATAGATCGATAGAAATGTTTAAATACAGTCTCATTTTCTCAGAACGAATACTTGGCTGCAAACAATTGTCAATGATTTATGTTTACAACGCCCAAAAAAGGAAATAATGAAGGCAATATTGTTTGATGAAATATTAGATCAGCTGTACGTTGAAACAATATTTTCAAACTGTACGGTTTTTAATAAACCCCGTTTTGCGTTAAATGATGAAAATAGCGTAATTTTATCTCGGTTATCAACGCTACCTGGTGCATTTCCCAAAGCTGCAGTATTTCTTGCACTTCATAATTGCTCCACTACGAAATGCCTGAAGATGCCCCTTGATGAGCGCATTTCCGGTGGCGTTCTGATGGAAAGTAAACAACACCAACTAATGAAAGAAGTTTTAATTAGAAAACCAGCAAATTTGCACCGAAAATAGCTTCCCACCCACCAATCAACGTCTGCATAGCATCGGGTGGTTTCTAGGAAGAAATATCGTTCACAAATTCATCATTTAGCGCACCTGCTTAGGATGAGATAATTCATAGGATAGCCAGTGATCGCATCGCCGACGGTGGAAAACATTTCCTTCTCCGTATCTACCCGCAAGCTGGTGAATTTTCCCATGTTTTGAATTCCATTTCCACGCCAGCGAATCTCCACACCGACACACCTTTTGCACGCCCTCGCCCAGCACAACCCAACGCATACTTAGCAGCGCTTCGTGGCCACAAGCCGGGAACCGACCGTTTGGGAAAATATTGCATAATATCTCAAAATCGAGTACCGTTGCAGAGTGGAACGAAATCTTTCTCATCTAAATTTCACTGCTTCGACACCATTGTTGGGAGTGGAGTTGAGTGGCAGGATGGCATGAAAGAGGTCTCGCTTGCGCTTCCCTCCCGGTGCCACCGTGAAGCCTGGATTTCGGTCAACGGGTGAGCCGCTAAGCAAGCAACAATAATACCACGTCATGATTCATAATGCATTTAATTAATTTTGAAATTTAATTTTACCCATTCCACACTGCACCCGACCGGCCGCCGCTTACAGCTTATCAATTGGTCAGTTCCGGTGGTGGTCTGCCCTTCTCTTTGCGCTTCACGTCCGCTCACCCCCCCGTTCGCTCCATTCGCTGGTGAATTGAATCGTTGCAAGGATTTCTGTTGAATGGATTAAATTCTAGCTTACCTCCTACCACCCGGACCCATTCTTTACCGATCAATGCAAAATTCAAACAATCTCGAACCGACGATGCGGTAAAAACCGACTCCACCTGACTCCCCATTCAAGCCCTGAATCCGGTACTTCGCAATGGGAAAGGCTAGTAGCTTCTTTCGCTCGATCGATTTGGCCCGGCACGTGGATTGAAATTTGTTCGAAAATTATGGTCCGCTCTTACGCTTCAAGCTTCAGAAGATGCAATATCTTCACGCAGAATGTTTCGTCCGTCATTGCTGTTATCGCTTTCGATTGCGGAGACGAATTGATTTGAGATTGAGGTGGTCCCGGAAGGTAGAGTTCAATTCCAATTAAATCATTTCTGATTACCGGTTTAGCAAGCATTCCTTTATCTCGGGTGCATCATAAGACACACTTCAAACTCAAATCTATTTGTCTGCAAAGCAAATCAGACCAGGGTTTGCATAAAATATTTTACGTAGGGTAATTTATTTTGAGAAATTTTAGAACCTTTTTAATATCATAGAAATGGCGTTTGAATAAAATTATTCAAATAAAATATGTATCTTTCCTTTTTTTGCAAGGTTTCCGAAGTTAACTGCTTAGCAATGATGTTAAATCTCGCAACTAGGATAGCAATAATATCTTAAGGTTTCTTAACAGTATCAGGATGGTTGATAAGATTAACACTTAATAATCAAAATAGTTGAAGAAAAATTGCATAAATGATTGAAAAACAATGAGATTGTAGGTTAAATTAACAACAATATAACTTGTACATTTGGTAATGAAAACTCAGCTGCGCACTATTTTCCCTTATTTGGTGTAGATAAACATTAACTTATGGTCTTCCGTATACCTTGTGTCTTTAATTTCGACGATTTAGCCATTTACAACACAACACGACACTTACAACCGAGGGTGAACATATTCTTAGGCGAACTTCCTAACTTGCTGAAAAGCAAAGCGGAAGACCACCACGGCGATTCGTATAATTTGAGCTCGAGTCAAATTAAAGCGACACTTCAAACGAAACGAAGCACTTGTTTCTACCATTGGAGAAACTAAGAGATCAACTCTAGCGTGTAAAAATCATGGCCGCGATGCAGCGTCGTCTCGTGCACAAGCAATTTAACTCGCCGATCAATCTGTACTCGCAGAAAAACATCCAGGAAACGCTTGATCGCGAACTGAAGCTTCTCTCGAACGGAGCGGTTGGGTAAGTGTCAGTTGTTTAAAGCTTAAAATTATCACCAAAGCTGTATGACAGTTTCACCGGAATGTGTGTCATGTGTAACCATCGGCGTCCAGTGGACAGGCAAATATATCAATCACGTCCAGCAAATATTTTTCTTTCGGGGGAAGAATTTTAAATCCATCGAGCTACAATACTTTTTGCGTCGGACCAATCAGTTTCGCGTCAAGCGCCATATTTGCACGGGTTTTTCATTGCAAAATTTTGTACACTGTCTTATTTTCTTTCGTTTACTCTCTTTTTCATCCACGTGTAAGCCTTTTCTGTTGTTTCTTTATCCCTTTCCCTTTTAATGATGTTATTCATTTTTATTTGGTTACTTGCCATGAAGTAAAGAGAAAAAATGGATACCTAAACCACTGAAAACCACTCCATCCGAGAGGATATTTTGTAATTCTCGGAGCTTACTCGCCGCGTTCGACCCGAAAGCAAGTGAACGCAATTTTTCACCGATTTTCCCCGCTACGTGCGCTGGAAGTATGTCGGTGAAGGATGCGGGCTTTTTTCCTCCTCTGCGTTGTAAAAATGTTCCCTATAATTCCTTCAAATATCAACACGTGACACCAGTTGGCTGGTAGAAGGTAGAGTTTGGTTGCGTGCGGAATGAAAGAAAGAAAAAAAAACATAAAGATCTTGTTTCGCAGACAAAGAAGAAAGTTGAGAAATTCAGCCATGACACAACTTATTTTGTACGGCAAACATTGTTCATCATCGCAGGTAACAATCTCGTACCGTTCGGAGCGGAAAACTCGATCGCACGCTACACGCCCCGGGAAAGACCATCATCCGACCGGCACGGAATGGCCCAAGGACGGTCACGAGATGAAGTGCAATTTTCTCCGCTCCCCGGTTACGTGCCTCGAAAGCCGGACTTTGTCCGAGCAACTCACCCCCGGTTTGCAGTCGGGCTGCGATTCTTTACCCGGGAAAAGCGTCCACCGTAGGGTTGACCGAACGGAGCGGACAAATCGAACATTGTTTTACGCCCATTAGCGCCGAACAGCGGCACCGGGATGGAAAAGTGCAGTGCGGAAAATTGTCACCGTGACAGGTCGGGCAACAGCGCGCCCTCGGATGAGATTATTCCAACGGGTGCCCACTTTCTAGACAGATGAACACTCAGTTGTGATTGCAATTGCTGCGACAAATGCGCCATGTTGTTGATGATGTTTGAAAATGTTTGCCAAACGAATGGCAGTCGGATGATGCTGCTGTGATGGGTTTAATTGTTACAGGCGAAAGCAAGCAATCAGTTACGTAAACATTTTTATGTTATTAATAGATTGTGGAATTTGTTTACCATGCTTTACAGGGTGAGCAATTATGACAATGCGAATAATTGTAATTATAAAAATGAGCGAAAAAGGGGTTGGCACATAGAATAAACGACAAGGTTATGAACAACATTAACATACTTCTACTAAGCGAACTAGATACTTTTTTCAACATTTTTTCGAATCATCTTTTAAAAACCTTAATTAGCATTCCAAAGACCTAACGGTTAATGTTACGAGACCAACCTTAAAGTTGCCTAGAAACGTTTCCCAAAATCTTTACCCAAAGCGAGTTGCTGTCCATTCTGCGGTCATTTAAATTCCTTGCTGCACATCCCATGGCCCCACGGTAAACATCGACCGGCGGACACTGCAAATGTAGGAATAGGATAAACCTCCCTCCGAACCGCCCCATTACATTCTGTCACTCTCTCTCCGGATTTCGGTACGTGCACTTACCATCGGCACTGTCCTTCGGTTGTCACCGTCGTCCGGCGGTAGCGATTTCACTCACGTACTCATGACTTAATCACAACACCATCACCGATGTTTTCATTTGCTCCACGATCCATGTTTACATACTTAAGCACCGTCATCAGCATCATCATCATCAGCAACAGTAGCAGCAGCAGCAGTACCGTCTCCGAGCGTCGTGGCCTTGGATTGGGACGGAAAAGCGAAATAAAGGATGCCATAGATGTAAGAGCTCAGCCACGGGAGAAACTAGTGGATAGAGTTGAACATTGCTGCCGCAACCTTCAATAATCTGTAGCTAAGGATCTCAATCATACGTCCACCGTGTCATCGTTTTGTCCCTTTTCTTTTGCCATTCGCAAAGACAAGCAAATCCAAAAGATACAACCATTCCATTGAATCTTTCCCTGGCTACATTCGACGTTGGACATTCAACCTCGGTACTGAAATTGGCTATTCCGTGTACAGACGTACAGACACCGTGATCTACCGCGCTCAACCCCCGTGCGATTGGTTCTCGGTCCAGGCGATCTTCTTCGGTGCATCTTTCCCGTTTAGCGGACGTCGACTTCTTACATCGAACCCGGCCCGGGTTCGGAGAAAAGAGTGTAACGCTCAGCAGACGGCGAATATTTCATGTATGCTAATTAATTAGTGCTGCAATTAATTCCATTCTTGCTAATTAGATTTGAACGTGAGATGAATGGAGCCGTATTTTTCCCTTTGTCGGTAAAGCTAGGGTCCTCCGCTTTCCTTTTCCACCCCAAGGCAACTGACTTTCCGTTCGCTTCGGTTCGGTTGGCCGAGCGAGGAAATGGTTTACTTTTCGCACCACGGTAACGGCACTTCCGACGGACAGCGTCTCCGGAAGTTTCACGCAAGGGCTATCATTAGCTTTGTTTCCGGCTGGCGGATGAGGGATTTCCTCCGACCGGGAGCACGTTGAACCGACGCTGAAGAGGAAAAGAAAAGAGGAAGAATGAATTTTACCCTCCCTCGTGTTTCCTCAAAAGCTTTCCTCCTTCAAACCATTGGTCGCGCCCCGGCAATGGTCGAACGAGAGATCTGTTGAGCGGGAATGGTCTCGAACGGCGTTCGATGGAGTAATTCACGCCAAGAACAGAATTTATGAAAAGCAAACCAAGGAGGACCAAGCGAGCACGGGAGGGTGTGGAGAACAAGGGGAATCACACGCCAACCCAACGAGAACGGATCCTGATTAGGATTAATAGCCGGAAAAAGGTGGCCAAAGGAAGATGGGAAGTGGGGTGGGAAAACGGAATTCAAGCAATGCCCCCGAGTGGACTCGGTTCAGCGGAAGGAAGCAGGACGACTCATTAATGCAAAACATTGCCAGCACGAGGGCCCGGAACGTGTAAATGTGAACGACGATCGTTAGTCTGTCACCCGGCGGCAATCCTCGGCCAGACTCCCGGAGAGGTCGGTAGGTCCCACGCCGGTTGGCCGATTCTTTCCGATTGCTACGTGAGCTCTAGACCGCCTTCGGATGGACCGTTTTCCCGGGGAAAGGTTAATTAAGTTGCACACGAAAATTTTATCATTAGTCACCAAGCCAATAATGTCTTGTCCTTGGTGAATTGTCCCGTTCCTGATCTTCCTGACCTACTGATGACAGGAAGGATGAAAGCGTGTGGATTCCGTAGTGTCCGAATAGAAGAAAATACCGAACCAGTGCAGGTTGAGGAATCATTTAATTCTTATCGAGATTTTCTTTTTCGTAGGCGAAATCAGATTTCACAGTTCATTAAATTCTATCCTTTGCAACGAAGCAGATGAATCTCTTTCGGCTCTCGTAATGATGCTGTGACAGACTATATTTATGTTAGACGGTTAAAGCATAGAAAATGCTTTTGAATTTACGTTAAAAAAAATCTGTTTTTTTGAAATTTTGAATTGAATAATTTAATATGGTTTTTGTTCCTATGCTCATTTTATTTTGAAGAAATGAAATAAATTTAATCAACATATCCTGGGGCAATACTTTTCCAACCAGAAACGTTTCCTTTTCTTATACAAACTAAGAATCAAATTAATACATTGGCATTATTTTAGAAGAATTTGGGCTTATTTTGAAACAATATTGAGCAAAATTTAAAGGTTTTGAATACAAGTTCCAATCGCAAAAATTCTTATAGGCAAGTGCTCCTATAGTGGTGCTTGCACCAATAGTGGAGGTAGTGGGATAAAATCTTAGCTCAACGAAGAATCAAATACAATAGCGTTATTTGTCCTTCTATAAAATGTGTTTTGCTCTTTTACGGAGTGTTCAAAAGATAAACTTTGTCACTACGTGATACATTAAGGTTCCTAAATTTAATTTTCCCAAGCTAATGCATTGGTCCATGGTCTAATTTGGCCGCTCGGTTTGAAATAGGCTTCAAAATTAAATTACAGTCATAACATTTTCAGTATTTTTCAAATTTCCAAGTACTACCAGGAACACGATACCACCACTATAGGAACCATACCACCATTATAGGGACAACCGGATAGGAAGAAATTAACGCTGTTTTTCGTGTGTTTTTCATGGTAAACGGTGTTTTTTTCTGAAGAATAGTCGTGTGTCGATCATAATTGGTATAAATATGTAAAATTTTCTGTGAAAGACGCTTATAAATTACATCAATTTTTTTGCAATAAGACTAAGTACCCCACTATTGCCACAGTTACCCTATTAAACATTTATATGATGGTTCAAATAATTTTTAACTATAATACATTTCAGATGAGTATTAAATTATTATTTCAAAATTAATTGATTTCTCTTTGTTTCATTCTAAAAAATAATAAGCCATGCAATATTTTTAGAACACCAGTTTTGCAAAAATGTATGGATTCAGCGATAGGTTTCTTCACAGTGATTCAAGTTTTGATTGAGAAACATCTTTCCGATACACCTCTTGGGCAACATACTTGAAAAAAATATTATAAGATATGAAAGATCGATGAGGCGCGACGATAAGTCATTGATTTCATAGGCGTCGATGCTCATCCCCTTTCCCAAGCGGGGAAGTTCTAACTTTTGTTAGCCTTCTAGCATAAGCACTTGACTCCGCTTCCACCGAGTGGAGCTCTTTGTGACCTTAAAACTCAACAGCTCTCTATCGACACTCGATGCGCGCTTTTTGAATCACCCGAAAGAGTCGAGCACGGCGTATGTTTAAGCAACGTTCGCATACAGCTCCTTCATATTTCTTGAGCATTTTGTCGGGAATTCGAGCATCGTTCATTTCCTGGAGCGGGAGGTTCTTGCTTAAACAAGGAAAAAAAACTCCCCGAAGGAAACCAGCTAGACCGCATAAGACTGGGGCACAGATCAGTCACGGCATTGAGCCCGGAAATTGCAATCTGCCTACTCCCGCCCCGGGGTCGCTTCCGGTCGCCGCAGCCATTTTGCCTTTTGACGACAGATGAAACTGATCGGTATCGGGAATATTTTGGACCGGCTCGATGGGGATGACGAGCGGAAGTGAATCTAATCAAAAGGAATAATAAATCGTGAAGGATTGGATTTATGAAAGCCTTTTCACAACCTCCATGGAGTGAAGGTTATCGATTTGAAATGCTAAGATTACGATTTAATTTCATTTCCTAGCTGAAGCATGAAAATTAAATTGCGTCTAGCTTCGTACTTCATTTCCTTCGTCATTAATCGTCACGTCCGTTGGAACATTGTATCATTTCCTCTGTGAATTAAAATAATGGACATCTTTGACACGATTTAGTTCAATTTATTTAATTTCACTTGTATACAGCAGATATTATCCATTAGCTATTTGTAAAATAGTTCGCGTTAATTACCTTTACAATACACGAAGCTCAACGTCAAACTTCGAAAATGTTTGCTTCCATCGATCCTTATTTGTACGAACGACAAAATACAAATAGCGTGTAGCGTGATGCGGTGAACAAACCAATTTTACCAAACCAAAAAAATCTAGGAGACAAAATAACCACAAGTCATACTACACTGCCAGTGGTCTGTTCTAAAGTTGCACAGCAAAGAAAACTCATGTAAGCCGCAATAACATCGTCATCACCGGGCGTAGCATCTTGATCTGCACTACGCCAAATGCACCTCAAGACCTCGTCTATCGTCTGAGACTGACATAAACTGACCTATCTGTGCACCCGTCTATTTTACGTTGCTTGTATTTTTCTTTCTATCGAAACATTCTATGAATCAGCAGGCTCTTGTGGCGTTGGGGAAGTCGGGAAAACTACAAACAAGGTGCGCGCACGCGCGTATACTTATCCCACTCCTACTAACACTAATCGAAGAACGATCGTGCGCGAGATGATTAGTCATCGCTCTATTATTAGCAACCATACAATCGCCTATCTACCTTTTTCCCATCCCACCAAAAAGGGGGGGGGAACGGTTGTAGAGATGTTCACGAAAGGAAAATCGCATCCAAACGAGTTTTAAAAATATCAACACCACCAACAAAAGGCCATGACGTGCAGATACGGATATGGGATACATTACTCAGCGGTCGGAGGTTTATCGGCAGCCAGACATGCTTCTCGAATGGGAAGCGGGCGCACTTAACGAAGGAAAACAAAATGATGCTGTGATGTTTTCTTTTTTTGCGCCGTGGTTTGACCGTGAATATTTACTGAATATGACTAACACAACCATATTTACGGCAATGGTCCCTTCGGTCCACCGTAACGAAGTCGAGGTGACAAATAGCAGCCTTTAAAGTCAGCTGTCCACTGGCAGCTTGACGTCAGCCCGGCGGTGCTCGTCTTTCAGAGGAAAAATACATTTTTCCTTATAGGTGTTGAACCGCCTGGCCAATGCACTTTGAGCGGGGGATGAAAATCTGTAACTCATACCTGCCAACAAACCTTCGGTAAGAAAGTATTTTTAAATATTATTCCTCACTCCTAAACGTCGGGGGTGTACGCTTGTCGGGTGGAGGTACGCGAACTGTATTTTTCCCTTAAGTTTCTTTTTTATTGCACCTCTACCTGAAACACTACTGCGATAATGACTCGTTACAAATACCAACACACAGTGGGATTAGTGGTGCAGAAGGATCGGTATGCTCTCAACGCGAACGATTCAACAGTCCTTGGCAGTACTGTAAAGCATCGGCGAGATACCATTTTCCGCGAAACGATCTAACGAACCGGACATAAAGCAGCTGAACTGGGCGGTTAATCTGGACATTGGCCCAATCGGTACCGTATCGCAGCAGTGCATTGTTTGTGAGTGTTAATTGCCCTGAAAAAGTGACCAGCTTTCACCATTTCATAACCCCAGTTGAGTTGTTGCCTGTTCGGAGTTATCCTTAGTGTTCGAAACGAATTTTTCTCCAACGATTGTG
The DNA here is from genome assembly GCA_000441895.2 of Anopheles sinensis. Taxonomy (NCBI): domain Eukaryota; kingdom Metazoa; phylum Arthropoda; class Insecta; order Diptera; family Culicidae; genus Anopheles; species Anopheles sinensis. The sequence continues at coordinate 753,644 of KE525339.1, read as the reverse complement.
TGTTTGGTGTATTGAACGAGTATTTTACGGGATATTGCGGTGTCGTGACGTAAAATTCGGGACGTGTGCGGGTACAGTTTGGAAATCTTTATTTTTTGTGACTTTGTGGTTAGGTGACTTACAAAAAAACACCAGTGATAATGATGGCGTTTCATCAGCGAATTTCCCAGTATCGTACACCAAAGAGGTATTGTTATTGTGATTCCAAGGTTATGTTGATAAGCTTCTAATAGTCAAGATCGGGTGGGCAATGCCAGGAAAAAGCCTTTTAAAACATTTTTTGTGGTTTTATAGTAAATAAACAATCAACTGAAAAATGAAAACTATAAAACATTGGCTGCATTGTGTCGATATTCAATTCAATTATACATCACGAATTGAACTATGACAGCTGTAAGTTTTCTTAGTTGGATGTTATTTGCTCGTTGCAAAAACAAGTGTCAAAATCAATTGCAAAAGTGTTCATCAAAAATGCATTCGTTTTATTTAAAACCACAAAACCAGAAGCTATATGGTTTATAGCTTTCGTGCTGCTATAACTATTTCAGAAATCCGATATTTTCTTTTTACTCAAACTATTTGGAACAAGTGATTACATTACAATTGAACGAAACAACTGCAAATGCTCTTGCTACAGTTTTGAAATTGAAATTGAGAGCAAAAATGGCATTTTAATCAAAATTCTATCACAAATATCGTCACCGTTCAATTATTTTCAAACCTAACATATTTCAATAAATGCTTAATGAAAACTGATCAACAACAGAACGTAACTAAGACTTTTCAGATTATTTGACAGTAATTGTTTGTCTGACAGCGTTCATTTGTTACTCTTAAAGCACCCATTTTAGTACAGATACAAAAGACTGTACCGGAATGTAAATTTCCAGTAGTTGAAAGGCATACATGACGCCACTAGAAAACATAAAATGGATCCTAAGTGTTGTAACATGATCAATTTTTCATATATAATTGAAACATTGAAAATATGTTGGTTAATGTAAAATCATCATATAATAAAAAATAACATGGAGTTTTCAAATTATTTGACAACTATTGTTGGTTTCAAGCAGCTTTCATATGCTACTCTTATTATCTCTCTAATATAAGTAGATTAAAATTAAATGAAATAAAACTTTTGTGCACTTTTACTACCGGTTCAAACAGGAATATTAATAAACCATTTGAATCCCGGTTTAAAAAACCATGAAAGCCAAAATATCATGATTTTAATTGAATATTTTTGCACCTTCAACTAATCAACTAATCAATGAAATCAAGTTTTTTGATAATTTTATTGTAATTTAATAGACATTAGACTGTTATTTTGATCAACAACACAACAAATTGACTTGCTTTGGTATTAAAACTGCAAGAACCTTTTTCGTAACATAAACTCAGAATGTTCAATGCTACAGCTATGACGTTTTACCATACCAGCAAAAATAACACCATCAAATTCCCCACCGTCGGACATCGAAGGACGATGGTTTTAAGAAAATTGGATTATGAATCGTAATTTATGACAGCGATTTGTTCTGGTGCCATGCGATGCCCACTCTCTGGAATGGTTGACGAGCCAAAGGGCGTCATTTGCCTTATGAACCGTTTGGTGTACGTCGGACACGGGTCAACTTTCAAGATGGCAGCGACTGGCACCGGCATGTCCGCAACGGCGTGGCAGAAATGTTTTCGTAGAAGATTGAAAATGTTTACCACGAAAATGTTCACATTAATGCTATTGAAAGGCACTGCCGGGGGGGGAAAATGCGGAGTGGCAAACCAAAGAGATTAAAGGAGCACACATTTACATTTTGCTACATGAGCAGAATGACGTCCATCCTTGCATTCTACCGGTCCCGGCAATGCCTGGTCGGTCCTGGTTGAGCATTGAATCCAAAATGGACTTGCTTCGGGAGAGAAATAGTGTGGAAAATTGCTTTATTATGATTATGAAGATGAATCGCTGTCAACGTCCGACCTGCGTGACGTCGTCCCTGTTCGGTCGAGGTGTGGTCAACGGATTTCCAGCCACAGATACTGTGTACGAAAATGGATTGATGATGGACTTACGTAGCAAATCCGGTACACATCTCCACCATTCCCCACCGTCCACCATCGTCCGATGCCAAGCCTTGTTTCCGGACGCTTCCTATGCCTGGCCTATCCTAGATGACTCGAGTCCCTGGCGATTCGAGCCCATTTCGGAGCGCACTACGGCAAACGACGCCTGGTTCGGGCTCCGCTGGGAAATCGACCGGAGTTAATCGCCGAAAAACAATTACGAACTACAAAACCTCGAGCCAGGAATGGTATTGTTCTTTTACGAGCTATTAAAGCGGAATTTATGGCCACGCTCTCGGAACGGGAGAACTTAGCCGTCAACACGTGTGTTTTGCTGTTCTGCGAGTGAACATCCTCCTTGCGGCACTGGATTAAATTGGAGATGGATAACCTGGGAGTTGCACGTGGCCGTGAAGTGGGTAAAACTGGTAACATATTTTTGGCAACTGCCGTAAATATCTTAACATCGCAGGATATTATTATCAGGTCTTTTTGGGGCTTGATTTGCGAACCGCTTTAGAGACTAACAGAACTTTTCCTCGGTTTAAAATATGTTCTTTCAGCTATAGAATATTTTCTCCCGTATTTTCCAGTCTTTTCTTAAAGATCTTTAAAAAGTCACGAGTCTTTCAACTGTGTTTTTTCAAAGGAATTTTCTAAGACATTGAAAACATTTCAAAATTGTGTTATGCACTAATTCATTGTGTTAAGTTAGGCAGTAAATGAATTTTGAGCACCAACATTCCATTCCAACATTGTGCGGAAAGAAGTTAGATTTAGAGGGAAAGCAGAGTAGAGACTTGTTGCCATTGTAACGGTGCGTTTTCCGACTCAGTTGGAGACCCCCTTTCCTTACTTTCCCTTTATTCCAACAACATCCAAAGAGTGAGTTAGATAGAACAGTGCCACTTGTGCCCCCAAAAGTGCTCCAGATGAAGAAGCTTAAAAGCGGTTGTTTTGGGAAGCTTCCCTGGGACGGCAAATAATTGGTTGATGCAAGATAGCAGCCGAGATGAGAGTAGATATAGACTACAAAAGAAGCCAACCGACGGCCAAGGGACAGCGCACGATCGATGGACAAATTCCTGTGCATGCGGGAACCATCGGAAGTAAATCCCGGTATGATTTATGGCACGTAGACACACCACATCTACGGCGGAACTGCTCATCATCGTCCGGCTGGGGGAGGGGATGATTAAATTGTTGTACACCAACGTTCACCGAACTTCCCGGCCGGTATGCGTCACTTGACCCCTAACCCGTGCTGCGTTTGGTGCCGGAAAACTCACTCTCCAACCGAAATGTGAGAAAGGCAGCATGGGCAGGGTTGGTATACTGCTTGCATCTTTGGCCCGGAACGGCACACAAGTTGCTTCCCTCGCAACGGAGTAGTCACGTGGAATATCTAAATGTTTATCTTGATGGATTTATATCTTCATTCAACCGTTGCATGTAATCCATAATCGTTTCTGGTCTTCGTCCCATCGGCTTGGTGCTCTTCCAAGCCACCAGCCTGCAGGGTTGAGTTGCAGAAAGGATGAACCGAAACCATGTGAAACGAAAACTGGTTCGGCGTGCGGGAAAACAACGCACGTTCTCTTGTCCTGAATGCGGGACTTTCATTCTGCGGGCGCTGGTATGGTATGAAGGATGCCTCTAGGTTTTGGCACAATATTTTCCAGCGGAAAATAGTGGAGTTGATATTCAGCCTTTAGGCATTCTCATTTAAAACAATCTTCACAATCGTTTTTCTACAGTAGCCTCAGCCATACTGAATGACCAGTTCTGGTGATGAATTCCATTGAATTGTTTGTAAGTGCTGAAGTGTTCAAATACTACTAGTTCCGACAAGTCAACACCCGCAATCAAATTCCTTTTCTCACCCGTCATCATCTAATGAGGCTATTCCCAAAGGAAAACAGTGTTCTATAAATCGGCCCTTCAACACTTGCGGCGTCCCGAGAGACGCTTGGTTAAGTTTAGTCTGCTCCGGTTCGGCACCGAAAGTCATTCGCGCCTGCCTCGAGGAAGGTTAGGGGGCGGAGGGAGATGGTGTGACAAAGAAAATTGTCATGTTTGTAAACTAATCCGACAAGTGTCTGATAAAGATTTATCGTATCAATGATTTATAGACTGCAAAGCAAAGGCACAGCGTGCCAGAAAGTCGCTGGTACAACTTTTTGCCAACGCCTCCGTGCCGTCGACAGCAAGGTTTTCGGTGGGGTTTCGCCCAAAAGTTTCCTTGGGTTTCGGGAAAACTTTTTGAATTATTCTTCACTCGCACGGCACTCGGCTGGCAAACGGCACCGGGACAGCGGGAGCAAACAAATGCCACCCGCCGTGCGAACGAGTTCCCCGAATCGATATGGCCGGAAAGCATCGAACGGAGGAAATATATCACTTCACTGCGAGACTCATAAGGGTTATTTGCATATGTTGTTATACACGGCTGAAAGCAAAAGGTACACGAGGATTGCACAGATTCTTCCCGTGTTCTCTTTCTTCTCGCAAGCGTACGTTCCGGGTAGCACTAACTTTATGGCTCAGTTTGTCTAGGCATGAGACACACTTTCACAGTGCTCCATCGTTAAGGAGCTTTAAAAATCTGGTCCTGGGTTCACCGTCCGTGCCCAGCGTGGCGTGCACCTTACGCCCAGACACTATCTGCCAGATCCCAAAACTTACGACCATCCGAGATCTCTCAATCATCGGAACGGCGCGTGCAGGTATCGTGCGGTTTGGGCGTCGAAACCTGATGGTAAGGAAGTTCGCTCGGTCGCTCTCGCGTGAAGATGGAAACCCAGAAGCTTCCCGGAAGAAGTCGGGAGGAAAACGAGCAAACTTTCCATTGTAAATTAGATAAGCAAATATTTTCACCACCTCTTACACCGCATCCGCCTACCAGTCGTCTCTCAGTCCACACCGATCGATGGCCAATACAGACCGACTTTCCCTTCGAGTGTGGAATCTTTTGCCTACCTTCCGAGAGGTGGCCCACCTTCGTGTTTGATTGCGAGTTTTCGTATGAATAAAACTTTCCCCAAACACACATCGCTCACGGACGCCTTGTAGCTTGTACGAGGCCAGTTACAGGGAAGAACGTAGTCTGATAGTTTTCCCATTGTCCAGATGAAGTCGAGTAGAACAGGTACTGAAGAAGAAAGTATGTATAATGTGCAACTGATTGATTTAGGAGATTTTTGTTAAAGGTGATCATGATATTTTACCTTTAAAAATAAACTATGATATAATCAAGTTTTAAATCGTACAAATAAAAACCTTGTAACAGAAGCATGTGCTTAAAAACTATCTGAATAATTTTAAAAATGTATAAAATTTTCTTGATCTATGTAATCGTTAAACATACGCAAAAGAAAATTGCCCTATTTGCCATTACTTTCCTTTAGAAAATTAATTTCCTAAAAGCACTACCACAATATGAAGGGCGTAATCTGTAGATTACTAAGTTATTTTCAGCAAGCAAACCTACAACTCCTCAAACTCCTGATCCTAGCCAGCAGGACAGGCATATTTAGTTTCAATTTAAACAACGAAAACCGACAAGCCGCCAGAGCTGACGAAGTGGTCCTAAAAATACTTTCGGCCAGCGCTCCGGAATAACCACAAGCCCGACGGGTAAGATCGGTCGAGAGAGATTGCAATTCAACATCCGGCCCCGGATACCAATCTACGCCCTCGGTGGGAGTACACGGTCCACGGCGCTGGATGCCATCTGTAGGATTTGTCTGGCAGCTGGCAGTCGACCGGACTCCCGGCTCGGATTTGTATCCCGACGGCTAGGTATTTTCGGTTTGGTTTGCCCGTCCCGGGTGTCTGCGACCCGATCTCCCGGGCCTTCTATCGGGCTGCAAGTGGAGGGATCAAAAACTGACCAGAAAACCCATCCCCGGGACGGGGTTGAGCAACGAAGCATTGTGGAATTTGATTTATTTCGGACCCCTCGAGAAAATGTGCACAACGCAATGGACGCTTGTAAAATTGTGTCCCAGAAAATCACAGCCAGCCGTCAAGGATGGCTTTAGTCCAGCCTGGTACCGCCCAGTGCGAACCACTTGCATTCCAGATTTGCTTTGAAGGACGCATAGCAGTAGACAGTGGGTTCTTGACCGCCTATAACTCCATGTTTTGGCTGCAGTGCAATTATGAGGTGGTGACATACCACTTTTAAAGTTGGCATGTTTGTCAGGCTGTTCTAGTTTCCTAAAAGAAATTTGAATACTTTAAAGTCCTTTTCACAATTTTTATTGATTTGATAAGTCTTAGAACCAATCACATATCTCTTCATGACTTGATAACTCTTCATTGATATTAAAATAGTGTAAAGTAGCTCCCCGAATTGCGGTAATGTTCGGGACCGAAGGCTATAGCTTATATCTAGTTTTCGTGTACTGCGGATTTCCTTCTCCACAGCGTTAATACTTCATATTGAAGAGTTCAAATATAAACATGTTCAAGGGATTAGAAGAAATTATGCAAACAACTCATGCTAGGTCTTCTAGTTACACGTATAGTGTAAAGCAGGTATGTCAAACTGGCGGCACGCGGGCCTCATGCGGCCCTTTTAGACTTTGGATGCGGCCCGCGAGAATTTACTGAGATTGATTTTTTTATTTGTATTTATTATTTTAAGAATTGATGACCGAAAAATTGCATATTTCTTTAAATCATCTGAATGCGTTAAGTTTACAAACTGTAGAAGTACAAACTGTAGTAAGTTAAGTTTACAAACTGTAGAAGTAAAGTAAACTGTAACCATTTTGATTTTCTATTCAACTTTGCGGCCCGCGAATCATCGGAAATGTATAAATGCGGCCCGCGAATCATCGGAAAAGTATAAATGCGGCCCGCTCATGAAATGAGTTTGATACATCTGGTGTAAAGTAATAACTTTCTCTTCCAAAACAAAGCAAAATTGACCTATCAGAGCTCAAGCAACAACGGTAACCGCTATGAAATGTCATTTGTCAAAACATTGCGTATGTCGAGTAAAGCGTACCGCGGGGATTTACTGTAATTAGGTTTTGAAATGTAAATTTCAGGTAAAAATTTTGTAAGATTTATTCCAAGATGTGGCATACTTTTTTAACAATTGAATTTTTTACCTGAAGGTCATTCTCATCTCATTTTTTATATTTTCCTTACGAAGATACCAAACCAAATTAAACTAATTCCGTTCGCAATCGCTTTTCGTACCTTCCAGAATCGACTTTGATGATCCATCGACGACCAAGCCACCGAGTCTGGCCAAATCGGCCGTGCTCGCGGCCCTCGAGGAGGAGGAGCGCGAAAAGTCCCGCGGAGCCGGTAAGTGCTGCCCGAAGCTTGAAAGCAATTCACTAGTTCTAGGAACCACTTCTAACCAACCCAACCGTTCTCGTTAATCAACGGCGCAACAAGTATCTAATAATGTCAAACGTAAATGAGCGTCATTAGAGTCTGTGAGTCTGTGTTGTGTGTGTGTGTACATGTGTCTGTTTTCCCCTTACGAGAGTAGTGCATCCATAGCTCCTGGAACTAATCAGGTGAAGGATGTACGATGCTGTCCATCCGGCTGTGTCGTATGTTCTGCGAAAACTTCCACGGAAACCGTGATGACACTCCAAGTGTCGCTCGCTAATAGAATTCGCCCCGGTACTAATAGATGCCAGTTGTTCGTCGTTTCTCGATCGTATTACGCCATCGCTGCTGAACGGAAGACGCAAATTTTAATCACCTATCAATGGCGAATGCATCGAGTTCCGCCGTACGGCCGTCACCCGATAACGGACCGGGGACTCGTTGGCCGGAAGCCGGCTGGTAGCAACATCAATTAACATAACTCAATTTCTAGCGCACCTGACACAGCCTCCCTATCTGACTATACCTATCTTTTTGGTCCTCCATGTGCGAAGAGCGACTTGATTAGACCGCTCCGATGCCGATGGATGATTTTAAATAACCGTTCCGAAGCGGAATCGCACAATCCGATCGTCGGATCGATCGTGGCTTGCTATCGGATCTACCGGGAGCAAGCAGAGATGTAGCGCTCGTTATCTTATCTCGCGTTTAATTGACGGTAATTGGATGCCTACCACGTCGTGCATCCTTGCGCCGGGCCTCCGTGATGGCCGCCGCCAATTTTGGCGAACAGGACGATCCTTCCAACGGCGTAAAGGAGCGTTTTCTTCCGGTCAGGGAAAACGGCCTTTTACCATGGCCTCAAGGCAGCTCCCGTTGCCTAACTCTGAGCTGTTTGAACAAGAGGAAGAACTGCTTAGAGATGTGTAAGCTGGAGTGTACGATCCATCCGTCCACAATTCTACCCGATACGTCGAAGTCAACGCTTATCTTGCCATTTCCCAAGCCCAAAGGCATTTAATCGATACGTTTCAATTGCGCACCACATTCACCCTTCAGTCGTCGTCGGGCTGGACCGACCGAAACCATTGGCGCTTCTAAGAGTGCTTGGCCCATGCAGGCTGGCAAAACCTTCCATCAAACTCGTCGTGGTTCGGTCGAGTAGGATGCATCCTTCCATCGTCAGATTGATTTTCCCTTTCCCATGCACCGCCGTAGAACTAAGCCACGCTGAAACCCTTATTGTTTCGTGTGGTTTTCGAGGCTACGGATGGATGTTTTTAAACCCAATCAGCCCAACACCGCATCGAAGTCAATACTTAGCAGATGTAATTGATTGGCTGCATATCCAACACCCGGTCTCTGATGCCAGTTCGTAACCTAAGAGTTCAAAAAGGATTGCGTTTTGTTAGAGTAATGTTTTAGAAATTTGCTGTTAGGTTTGTTCTTTTTTAGATATTTTACATGAGGAATTAGTCTACATAAATGTATTAACAATAAGTAGATGTTGGAAGGGGGGGTGCTGTTTGTGGGGTGCCCATGGCGCAGTGGTAGCGCAAGAAAACACCACGCCGTAGGTGTGGGATCGAATCCCGAGTCTGGCACCCCCCGGTATTACGAACGGCTGACCACCGGTCTATAATATTACCGTCTTTCGGTCACAGTAACTCTCTACGGAGAGAGGCCTTGTCCCACTTGGGGATGTTGAGCCACATAAGAAGAAGAAGATGTTGGAAGGAAGTGGATTTAGAAAATTACCCGGAATCGATAAGTGAACCTGTCAACCGGATCGAAAAAGTGAGAAAAGTTTTTGTTTAAAAAGGTACATCAAGCTATTCTCTAGACACTCATCGCGCTGTTTTGTGCCCCCCTGAGGGTGATTGAAGATGGCTTTAACCCAAATAAACAGGCATGGGCACCCTCGGTTTTCCCGACCTCGCTCTCTTCTCCATCCGCACACTGACCGCCAATAGACTCGTCGTTTGACGAAGGATCCAACCGGCAATTGACAGTTACTCGATTGTTTGTGATATTGATTAAAGTTCCGGTGGTTTGTCAGCGACCCGAAACGGTACCGGTGCCTGGTTTTTCAGGGACAAGTCGATCGAACAACACGCCCCAGCCCATTCTCTGGCCACCCCCCGGTAGCTTCTTCCCATCTCCAGCTGCATGATCGAGTTGATCGTAGCCTCCGGAGGTTATGCTCGGCCGTGTCCCGTGTTGGTCGGAACCCTAGTTCGTATGTCACTTCCGTCGTGGGAGGTACGGTGAACCCGTACGGGCCAATGATTGATGAGTTTTTGCGAGCTCCCTCAGCGCTCGCAAAACAGTACCAAAACTTGAAACGGATAGCTTTCGGAGGGCGAAAAAGTCTGCACCGGAGGGTGACTGGCCGAGACTCCCACATCCCGGGCTCAGGCAACACAAACATCAACGCGTAGGCTGTGTGATGGTGGGAAAGAGTTCCTCTCCCTTCAACCCACCCTCCATTCCCCAATCGGGCCGCCCTCTTTCTACGAATAAAACTTGACGAAGGATTATTGATGTCTCCGGGGTGGATAAAACTTGTTTACATTTCCCAAGTTTTCGGAAACCGTTAGGCATCGCAATCCTTTGGGGCTGTTCTGCTGGGCGCATCGGAATGTATTTAAGCGGCAGAAATACCTGTTTCAATACCAAATGCGAGACTCAATTTATTCATCGGAATACTAAAAATGAAATGCAGCAAAACAAAAAAACGGGTCAGATTCAAAAAGGTAAAACCCTTCCATCCCTGGATTCTTCCGGAGGTGGCAGCGCGTAAGTGCTTCAATTGGCAACCGGCCGTGTAAACCTCGACGTACCCTCGACGATCGATTATGCGGGGAACGGTTGACTCAATTGAACCTTATTAAAAACCCTTTTAATTATTTATGTGTGAAAAAACCCTCCACAGCTCTCCGAGCCCGTTCAAATCTTATTGTGCTCGTGCGCCGTGATTAGCACATTTTATTTTAATTGCTTCCTCCATTTACGCCGCCCCGTTCGCCGCTGCTTCCTGGAAGTGCACAAATTTAACTCGCCACGGTTTTACTGGAGGTGGGTTGGAGCGGTTGCACAGGGTGACATCCTCAAGCGAACGAATTCGAAAAAACGAGCGACCAACGAAACACCAGTCAAGTAATTAAAATGGGAGGAAATTTGAATCAGCTCGTTACGTACAGCTGGGGCAGCAATCATGCACGTTTTGAGCAAAATATAAGTGGAAATAAGAGAAAAATAACTACAACGACCGACGGCGGTACAGCCTCAATCACAGATGAAAACCAACGTCGGATCATCAGCGGGTTGTTTCGGGGGAGTAAAGTTGTTGCGGGGGTGAACCTTTCAAATGCAGCCAACGCAACGCTACAAACGAGCAGTGAAAATTCAGGTAATAAGGATAACGAAGCCAGAAAGGGGAAAAAATCTCCAAACCTATTATAAAGGTTCATTTGTTTGATGGAAATTTATCTCGGGAAGGCCGTGATGGTCGGTACATTCGATTCGTAGAACCGTGACATTCTAGCATCACTCGAGTTGAATACAACTCATTGGAAAATGAGTCCGTGAAAATATCTCCAGTTAAAAGATAATGTTAATGATCAACCAACGCAAACGGACCCTTTGTATTGATGTAATGTTATTCATTAAACAAAGTTGAAAGAACCCAGTTGATGTATCGAACGATGGATTTTTATGTTGTTATGACGTATTGTTACAAAATTTATATCAGTTTTTGATCAGAAAAAAAATATTTAATTCTTATTCAAGGCAGAAATTATCATCGTTTTAACATATTTGCGTTGTTTGAATCTTCACGTGTATTTTTTCGAAGTATTATTCAAAATTTTTTTGTCTCTCCTACCTCCCAAACGAGTAATCATATGTTGGAAAAAATCCAAACATATCTGTCCTTGCTATGCCATTTAAGTTAACAAGCAGTCGCACGTTTGTAAAAACGCATTTTCCGTTTCAATTATCAGAACGAGGCCATCGGACGTGCTTATAATTACCGTTTCCCACCGATTCGATTGGACAACCGGTTACTGCTTTCCAAGCTGCGTGTGTGTGTGTCTCTCTGTGTACAACCATTTGCGTGGTAGAGCGAATGACGTAGAGCTCTTTTAATGCTCCACGTGACCAGAGTGAAAGATACTGTTCACACCGAAATCGGCTGCATGCGGAATAATCAGGTCACTCATAGATTGGGGCACGTTTATTTTTTCGTCCTTCTTACTTCAACACTACCATTTTGCTTTCGGACCGAAATTTTTGTTTGTGTTTCACCGCGTTTTCCAGCCCCTTTTTTCCGACCGTTTCGCGAAGGTTTTCCAGAGGCACACATTCACATCAATCATCCACGTTTCACGCCCTGTAATGTCAGCCGGGAAAACGGGGGTCGCTCGCTTGCACGGGTCCTTCCGCTGGGATTAATTACGGAAAAGTGGTCAAATCCCGTCAAGGGCACGAGGGGAAAACCAAAATGAATGGGAAAAATAAGTTTTTGAAAAAGAACATCAATGCCGTGCTCTCGATGGGCGTTGATGCGTTGATCATTGAGGAGGCTCAAACGCCAGGATAAATATATTCGCTCGAAACTGGTACTCGGGCTCGTGGGTTATACACATTTGAAGAGTGACATTCGGTGTGTTTAATGTTTTCAGAGGGCATAAAATAAACTCAATGGCGCAGGCAGAACAAATTTAACGGAAGCCCAGCTCGAAGCGATCGATTAAGCTTCCGAATCGATTCCATTCGGGCAATTTCACAAATTCTATTTCATTTAATTTTAATCACCGATGCGGCGATCCCATCCCATCTTTTGTTGACTCAAATCGAATTGAAATTAAAGCGTCTATTAGTTTTACATTAACGACTCGCTTCCAGTGTCGCCCGATTCAATTATTACGAGGTGTGTTAATGTTCGTTCCCCCCTCCCGTACTTTAAATTCGTTCGTTCGATCCACCAGTGATAACTACGTGTTTAGCGTTCGTGAATAATCGACAGTGTGCGTCAGTCGGTGGGACGGCCACTTCCGCCATCCGGTACGTGCGTGTTACTGACCCGTGTGAGTGAACGGAGTACAATTGATTAATTACCGTTACATATTATCGCTCTTATCTCTCGCCCTCCCCGCCGCCAACGTTCTTATCAACCGGATCAAGCAGGACGTCAAAGTCGTTCCCGTCAGCCTGCGGCACGCCCGGTTCCGATGACGCCAGCGACGCCATGTATCGACCGGGAGACCGTCCTTAAGATTAATCGTCGGTCGGTTCAACGGCGGCACCGGTCATGCGAAAACGTTTGGCCTCCGTGGCTACCGGAGGGGCAGCAGGGTTCCGGCGAAGGTCATCATCATCAGGATCATCACCGTCGTCAGCCATCGCCAACGGGCGGGGGCGGGTGGGAGCCGGCAATTCCGGGACAAGATTTCGCCATCGGCGGCGGACGACGATACGGTAGCCACGATAGTGTCTACTTTGACGAGCGCATCCGCCGGCAGCATAAGATTGAGCCACTGCGCACGCTGTTCGATAGGGAGAACGTGGTACTAGTCGACTGGGGCCACCGGCCACCACCTACCGGCCCCGGATGCACTCCCGAGGGCATTGTTGGATGGGTTGATAAAAATGATAATCATGTTTACGGAAGCGACAAGCACGAGGATACGTCCGCCGGCAGCAAGCGTGCGGCGAAGGGTTCGAACAACGATGGGAAGTCCTTTCAAGACGAGCCGAACCACTCGGAAGCATGCGACAAGCGTCTTGCTCCTTTGGGACCGGCTCGGTTTGATGGAGACTTCCGCAGCGCTGCACTGGATGAAACGCCAAGGAGGGCCGAGTCGGACGGAGAGGCATGCAATCACCATTATAATCACCACCGGATGGAAGTGCATCCACCGGTGCCTCCCCCGAGACGCTACTACTTACCGGTGGACAAGATCGAGGGTGGCGAGCTCGAGGCATCCATCGTTCGCCTGTTCCCGGACGCACCGCTTACGACCGGCCAGCATCGAAGGAGCGTTACGCCATCGTACGAGCGGAAACCGACGAGTCAGCCACCCGAAGGACGAAGCAAATCCGTCCAGGGTCAACCCATGATGGGTCGCGACTCGAGGGGAGGTCTGCCGCAGGATGGAATTGAATCGAAACCCCCGTTGAAACTGAAATCCGGACGCACAACCCCTCGCACGCGTGGTCCATCGCCCATCGGGACGCTACAACGCCATCAAACGGTGACCGACGTTAGTTGCACCGAAGAAACGACCCTCGGCGAACGTGTGGACACACCGACGACGTTGACCAGCGATGGATTCAATATAAATTCAAATACGGCGCGAAATTTAAATTCCGATGAGCTGTCGGCGGCGTTCGAGACGTCGTTCGCGCTACAATTACACCATAAACCACCGAAACGGGCCTGCCACCCGGCGGGTTCTCGCTCGCCGACACCGTTGACGGTCGGTGTCAATTTTCTGCCACACCAAACGGGGTCCGAACAGCTCATGCCGACCGCTAATTACTTCGACAAACAGTTGCCACAGCCTCCTCGCGTGAACAGCGCCGCTGGCGAGCTGGACTTTCTTCCCCATCCGCCTTTTCGCCCCACGGGTGACTTCGATGCGTTGTGCGAAGTGCCGCCAGCTGACGGAAGCGACCGGGCTGACCACAAATTTGACAGCCCAACGGAGCTGCCGGCGACACTGACGAGGCGGCGCGAGGAAATTCATAATTACAATGAAAAACTAATTGCAGACAGCACCGCCAGCGACAGCAGCCGCCGGACGATGACGGCTGGTGCGATCGATCCACCGCCACATCTGACAGCCGAACGGCGCGAGGCACGCGGTGGCCACTCGTCAGCATTAAATGTAGCAAATCAGCCAAATCGTAATTGGATTAATTTAAATTCAAATCAAATTTATCACCAGCAACGGCTCGAAACGACGGAGCGCTGTGCGTCGGACGATCGTAGCTGTCAACGGGTGTCCCCCGTACCGGGGGTCGGGAAGCCGATGGCCGATGACACCCGAGCAACCACTGGCCGTGACCAGAGTGACCGACGTCCCGACGGAGATGCACCGCCGGTCGGAGTCGGCAGCGAGCGTTCCGCTGGGGAAACCGAACGGACACATGTTGCGTACGGTCGGGGCGAACCGAACGCCGATGGCCACGAGCGCTGGATCACGGACACCGCGACCGAGAACGCTAATGATAACCTTCAAAGGCACTTCCGCCGTGGCGAGAACCGACCCGGGTCATCGCGGGCGGACTATAATTATGATAATAAAAGCGTTCGGACTCATTATCCTGCGGGAGCATCGTCGCCGTCGCCCCCACCCAACGATGGTGGCCGACTTCCGGATGACGCACCGGTGCGTTATGTGACACCGTCGCCACCGCCACCACCGTTCCCCGAGCCCCAGCGCCGACCGCGCGCACGCTCGGGAAGTTCCGGTTCGAGCGTAAAAATTAATGAGATTTTCGAATTTCCACCACCGCCACCGTTTCCGTGCGACTGCGGTGAGCCGGAGGGGGATGAACCGGGACCACCGCCGGGGGCCGGGCGGTGCCCGGGTGTAAACGAATTTGAATCGGACCGGATGCGAGCGGACGGTGACACCGGAAGGGATTATGCTACAAGTGGTAATTATCTATCTAGCTCTCGGTACATACCGCTGCGTAACGTTCCTCTGGCGGTGTGGGACGGAGGGATCGGACGAAGAAGGGTAGTGGTCAGCTGTGAGGTCTGTTGTACATACGAAACGAAAAGGCGAAAACATAACCTTCCTTTGGCATTCTGAAAAATTACTTGAGGAGGATTTTTGAAAGAAAACAAATTGTCTCCGGTTTTCACGGGTTTTCACTTAATTCTTGAATAGAAATTTAAATCGGAACTTAAAGGTTACTCGATCGAAAGCTATATTTGCTCCACATGAATATAATTGTTTTTTTTTTGTGATTTATTTGTAGGTTGTAGCTAGTACAATGTAAACTGAGTCAGAGTGAATGAGTCAGTAAATTCATTGAAACGAGTGAATTGACTCACTTCACCAAAATGATTTAGTTTGGCTCATTTACGATTTGGCTCATTGAGAATAATTTGGATCCATCAGGTTGATTCAAATCTGTCTTTTAAATCACTCTCAGGGGACCGAAACACGCTGAATGTGGAACATCACTCTTTTAAATCAATCAGAGAGAACCAAATCACGCAGAGGGTGCTTAATCGTTCTCATTGAGCTGATACATTCTCACTGAGTTAAATCATTCTCACTTAGCCAAATCATTCTTCCTGAGTCAAATCATTCTGAGTGTTGGCACACTCACTGAGCCAAATCGTGCTAAGTGAATGAAATAATTGACTCTCTATTCCAACTCATGATACTGAATCATGATTCTCATTGCAAGTTGAGGCAGCTTGTGCAGCTCCCTGTGGCTGATTTTGACTTAATGATTTGCCCAATTAGATTTGATTTGCGGGTTCAGAAGAATCCTAGTATAAATAAGAAGATTATGATTTCTCAGAATAACACATGAATTTAAAAAAGTACCAAGAGCCTTCAATTGTAATTTTGTTCTTTAAGCTTTGTTGAAATGAACTAAATACTTGCAAACTGATTTAAATTTATTCTGAATAGCCACTCATCAGACTTTGCACATCGTTATTTTTGGATATTGAGAACCTCACCCTAGCGTTTTACTGAGTATTCGACCACACAAAAACAGTTTAACAATTAATCCCACTCAATCTGCAAATACCTCAATGGAAAACATCGCACCCTTCATTAAACAACATAAAATATGAAAGGATTTCATGACCATAACTCTACGATGTCAATCATGAACCAAATTATTGTTTCCCACCAAAGCTGTCAGCAAGTTAGGGAACATCTTGTTCCGAAGTAAAACGCAAACTCCACTTGAAAGGAAAGGACCGTGCCACTCTTTGGCCAAAATCCATTCTGCTGGAGTGGATCCACTTGAAACTGGACTCAAACTTTTCCGGTGATCTCTTCCATCCATTTCGGGGAAAATCGCCACCCATGACCACCAAAACCACCACCATTAGCAAGACCACGACGACCGAAGAAGTACAAATGTCGAATGTTCCACGATCTTTCGACGCCACCACTCTAATAGCTTTTCATGATTGGTTGATTGAGTTTTTCCACTCCACGGCTCGAGTGGTGCGGGGCTAACTTTACGAAACGGTCTATTAACTTTATTGCCGGGTAATTTGAGCCGCATAAATTTGTCCATCGTCAATTAACGATGGTGGATGGTTTGGATTGACAATATTCCTAACCGCATACGTTAAACCGGAGATCATTTCCCTCCCGTGACGCATCCATTGGATGCTATCGATCAGTTTCGGTTTTGGTTGTATTGGCAAATTAATAATCTTCTGAAAAACAATCAATTGAGAGATGAATTTAGCAATTAGAGAAGAAAAAAATTTGGCCCAGGAAACACAATACACTTCGTTCACCAACAATCCCCCTGGTAGAGAAATCAACATCAGCTTAACGAAGTAACACACTTTGTGCTTTCGTGCACCCTTAATGACTGCTCCATGATTGGGCGCACAAATTAAGCTTTCAGTACCGGGAGCCGGACCGGTTGGTTATCATATCAATCAAAACAATATCACATAACATCAAGCAAATTTAATGGAAATGCAATTTGTGCGAACGATAAAAAGGAAGTGGATTAAAAACACCACTGCCATTGTTTATTGTTCTGTGATTTTGTGCCACGAATTAAAAAAAAACTTGGGATCCGGTGCAAATGATATAACAAAGCAAAACAAAAAAACCTCCCGCACACGGGCAAACAAACCGAACCCGCACAACAGGAAACTGCCCTGTGGCCACCGTGGAACAAAACAATTAAACGACACGCGTATCCCGGACGCAACGAGCGCGTTGGATGTTTCCTTCCGTTCAACGTTTATACATTTATTTTATTTTACTTTTCGATTGTTTTTCCTCCACTTATGTTGCCCCCTTTTTTTATGGCGGGAAAAACTCACACACCCGTACAGAGCGAAGGCAAAATGAGTAAAAATCGGAAGCACTGCTGAAGTGTTTTGAATAGCAATCGTGCAATGCGTTTTATTTCCGACTCGTTTGGAGCCCCATTGCAAGCGCGAAGGGGAGGAAATAATGTTGCTGAAGAGGCCACCGGTACCGGTTGCCAATGGAGCCCCCGTGATGAAGTGGACCTGGATGGGTTGTCTGCACTCGAGTGCGATTGTCGCCCTCGATCCTCGGAAATCTCGTTCATCGGCGGCAGACTCGAATGGTAAATTTACACAATACTTTCACGTGTTCGAAGAGAACGCTGATAAGTGTGACGTACTGGAGAGCATTGAAGTTTATGCAGTCCGTTCGTATTGCAATTTTTGCTCTATAGATTGATGGTAGTAACTCAATATGAAAAGCATAAAACGCTAGGTTGCGACTATTCAACACATATTCTTGTAAAGAATCAAATTAATTGTAAAAACATCAAAGTCAAAATTTCAAATTAACTAAAACAAAACAAAAGATTCAATTTTAAGAAAGCTTCAATGCGCAATAATTCTCTGCTTCCAATGGAATTGAAAACACTCGCGATAGAAGACGATAAGTGTCGTTCGTGGAAAGTTGCATCCATATCGTTATCCTTTTAATGAAGACTTATTTTCGCAAGTGATAGTTGAAACGCGTTATAACTAAATACGTCACTTTAAACTATTGCAGTTCGATCAATGCTTTTTTACGTGAGTCGATCTTGTTTATTTAATGAACGATAATTGTAAAAAAATTTCAAGTAACTCGATGCATCGCAACCGAAGTTGCAAAAAGGAATTTGCAATATTTGAACGAACCTCGTCGTTTTTGAAGTTGTGTGTTACATTTCGCTAATTCTGAAGGTCGTACGATCCATCGAAAGTCGCTCGGCAATTAAAATGATTAAAATCCAATGACTATCTACCCGTCCGAGCTCCGTCCAAACTACGCCCTTGGTCCGTTCCGCGGTGGTTTATCGAATCTTGGGAGGGAAATAACGTTATTGCACCGTTGCAGAGCATCCACGACCGGTTCCATCGAGGATAAGTGTAGCGTCACCTAGGACACCGTCCCATCGAAACGTTTTCAAATCGTCGGAGTTGTCTGCTGGTGATAATGATGTCACCAACGCCGACGGAGGTCACGATCACCCGCGTCGCACGTTGCAAAGGACATCACCGGACCACGCTGGTCGCCCGACGATGTACGTTTTTCGTTCGAGTGCCGACGGTGTTAATGTTGGTGTGGATTATTTTAGAACAAATTTCACGGATGGCACCAGCGCCAACACGGCGTGCAATTTAGGTGAAGAACAAAATAAATACCGCACCGTCGGACCGGTTGATAAATCAATCGTCGCTGGCCCCGGCGACGATGGAACGCAGTGGGCGGGAGTGGGCGAAAGTAGATCGGATACGCCGGCGGACACCGGTGCATATGCGATGGCGCTCCACGGGGAACAGCTGCAGCCAGCGTTTGGCGCACCCGTCCCGCGTATGATTAGTTTCACCGATGGTGAATTTATTTTTGGCCCAATCGACGAACGCGCCCTGGAATTTGAACGGTTGGAGCTGCTCACGGGCGATAAACTGCCCGGTCGGCCGGCCGACGAAGCAACGTGCACCTGTCCGGTGACAGGTTTTGACGTCCGCGAGCGTCATTCGGATGCTTCACCCTTCGGTAGTCCAGACGGGCAAGGCCAGCTTACTTCACCCGGCGCTGGGAACGTTGCCATGTCAAATTTAACGCCCCACTCGACGGAATCGCACACGGGAACACCTGAGGATGGAAAATTGATATCCGCCCCGGGGGAAAAACCGGCGCCCGACGAAGGAAAAGAAACTGACGCTGATGATGGTGATGAACAGAAAATTGGTGAGTAGTACAGGGACGCCAAATGGGCTGAAATTAGTCTTTCATCACTCACGTCGTTCGGCGCTGGGGGGATGGTTGGGGTGGTCGATTTTCCCAGGCGACCATCGCACGGCTGGGAAAATTTTCAAAACTTATCACCCGACGAACCCCACGCCAATACATTGCCATCGAAAAGTGTATACACACAGACCGGTTTGTTGGGATAGTGTTCATCCAAGGAGCAGGAAAAACGACACCGTGTGAGGGAGCTCCACAAAACTGATGGGACATTTTCATACACAAACACGCACCACACTCTCTTTCCCAATGTTCATTGTTCGATGGAGCGCCATTTTACGGACGACCAAATGGCGACAACCGGAACATGATGAAGTTCCACCCACGGTTGGCCGGCTCGGACTCGGGCGGACAATGACGTGAAAATTCCTGTCGGGATCATTACATTTTCAATACCGTAACATCGGCCCTGAAATTTCATCAACATCACCTCCCGGCGACTACACATCATCAGCACACGAGCACCGGCACAACCTTCACCAAGGAAGGAAGGAAACGGTTCGAAACAGAGGAAGCTAGCGAAGAGTGGGATTTCTAAATGGAATTTCGATTTTGGCCACCGACTACCGACTTTGGAATGTGACACAAAGGTGAGCGACAGCGACACAATATTTCGACTTGCGATCGATACCGGATGGCAAAAAGCGTAAAAAACACAATAATGCACATAGAAAAATGAACAATCAACTATACGCCAGCAATATTCCACCAGCAGGGCAGACATCATTCCATTATTCCGCTGCTGATGAAGGATAGAACAAACGAAGTTTGGTGATAGGCGGAAAGGAAAAACAAAATTTACCACCAGCCCAAACAAACCACGACAAGAGAAGCATCCACTATCACTTTCATGGACATTAATTGAGTAATCATTGTCGGGCGTCAGTCAATTTTTGAACCAATTTCCATGTTCTTTACACACTCCTTTTTTCCTCCACCCACTCAATGTTTTCGCTGTCGATTGAACCAACCATGAATTCACCACCGTCACCTTTTGCCCCGTCCCAGCTCCTTCGCCTCCCGTCGAAACAACCGATGCAGACGCCGGTTACGAGCGTTGGTCACGATTTGAAAATGGAAATATAAGTCCACCGGCGGGGGGAAATTGTGCTACCGACACCGACACCGGCCGTGACGGTCGGACGGCGAAGCGCTTAACGCGTGGCGATGAAATAGAGGAAATTTTCCAACAGCTCAACCAATCGCTGAAAGCGAACGTGACAAAGGGTGCATCCGGTGGAAGTGATGAAAAATTGCCCGATGCGCTTCCGTCGTACGGCGCCGCCATTGGCCAGCTGGTCGAAAATGTGCCCGTGATCGACAGTATACTGGACGACTTGCTGGCCTTCTCGAAGCAACTGCTGCGAAAGCAGCAGCTGGCCGAGAGCGAGCGGCAGCGGGTGATGGCCAAACGGCAACCATCACCATCACCACCACCGGCCAAGACGTCGCCTATTGACACCGAAGTGAACGCGAACCGTGAGCCGGCACATCTAACAGAGATAAATGATGATAATTTAATTAATTTATTAGCCGTCGGCGATGACGCTGGCAGAAAAGAGCCTGATGACCGCGGAGACGCTGTCGATAAGTCGCACCATAACGAGCGCGAAGACAATGGCGGCCAAGGCAGTGAACGACCGGGCGTCTCCATTGGGCGGGAAAATGAGAATGCGAAAAAGCCAATGGCAAACAGTGATCGGAATAGCAATCAACGGCCCGGTTTCGCGTTCGAACACGAACCGGGAGGTGCCACCGGGCCGACTCCCCGGGAGGACGTCTTCTCCAACGTGGCCATCTTCAACTGGAATCCGCTGGACGTGTACCAGCAGCACGGACTGTTCATGATCGATCCGCGCTTCGCTCCGGCGGACATGCGAGCCACATCGCCCTCTTTCCATCCCAAGGCATCACCCTCCCACCCAATGGTAGAGGAAGAAGTGGACACTCGCTATACCACCGTTAATGATGAAAATGACAGCGTCACCAGGCGTCTCCATCGGCAACCGGGCGTCTCCATCGATCGGAGCTCGGACTCGGAAATTGACAACCCTGACACCGGCGATAATTTCATACCAACGACAGATGTAAAGTTCCCACTGCAGCATTCTCGGTTGCACGACAAAAACCGCTTTCCAGCGACAAACGCCTCATCCGTGGCTGCAACCGATTGGAAAATGAACACTTGTCGCAATTATTGTCAGCCGAGCGATGATCCTCTGACAACGACCAGCACAGCCGTCGAACATGACCAGCTAGATAAGATTGTGCAAATGAATCAGGTGTTACATGTCTTCGATGCTTGCCACGCTCGTTATCCACTCGACGGTCGTGCGGGTGGGAAGGTGCAGGCGGAGAACACTGCACCAACAACAGCAACAACTACATTGCAATCGAACTGCAACCCACCAGCAGAAGGTATGTCGTCGTCGTTGGTGTGAGTGTAGTGTTGCATGCAGAGAGCGGTGTTCGGAGCGGGGATTGGTTGTAATAAATTCACCCGAAGCACGCTGACCGGCAAACGGACCCTTTCGTAACAATGTGTGAATGTTTGGTTGTGATAATGGCTGATTATGGAACGTGTAATGAAAGCTACGATTTATATTTTACGATGTTTCGGTAACTACGCGGTTGGGGGTTGATGAAAGGTCATGGTCATTGTTAAACTTTGTCAAAGTCTACTATAAAAGGTTGAAAGTTTTGTAAATATATTTCAATATTTTTCTGTAAATTTGTTTTTTTTTATGCTCTTAATAAAAGTTTAAAAACACCTTTTAAACACATTATTATCTTTGCTTTGACTTAAACAGTTAAAGCTATTACACTTATGTCCCTTATTGTCACGAAAATTGACACTATTTCGATCCGAAGAACAAACAAAGCAAATAAATCCTTCCCAAAACACACAAAAAAAACCTAATAAAGTGTAAAAACACTCGCTTCCTTAAATGTTAAATACATTAGGAATAAAAGTACTTTATGAACCATTTTTAACCACTTCTTGTTTCTCTGGTGAGTCGTTCGACCGATTAACGCAAATATTAATGGAGAGTTGAAAACATTCACTGGGTAAATAAAAAACACTCCATCGCTCGCGCCATTTTTTTTCCACCGAGCAAACATAAAACATTGTCAGGATTCGGATTACCCTTTAGTTACGGAGAAACAGCTGTGTATTTTTTTAAATAAATATTACAGTGAACCCCGAAAGGTGCAGACTGGTTCAAAATCCACTCTTTCAGTTGTTTTATCGTTCTTTTTGTACATTATGTATACATTTTTAAGCCCGTTATGCCACATTTTTGTTGTTGTTTTTTTTTTAACACAAGTCGGTTGTAACAACCCGGTAGTAAACGTTACAGGGGTTTCTGGTCATTGCTGTTTTAACGTTCTTTGTTTCGCGTATTATGATGTTTCACGTTACACTTGTCGATGTTATTGCCTACCAATTCAGCAGCAGCGCACACACATGTTTTCTTTTGCTGCTGATATCCACGGTAGTCCTGCCAATCTGTGCAGTCCACTCAATATGCTTTTACTTTTGACTCGTTAGGATTGGAATTTCTTGTTTCAGTTTCAACCATGCACTATGCGTGGTACAGAGCAATGTTCATGGAATATTTATGCTGCTACCACGTTGCACCAATACCTCACACTCTTTTTATTTTGTATTGTTTCAATCCGCAGAGTTGGGTTTTAGCTACGTATGATCATGTATTATGATCTGGACGGCTATTGAAAAAAATGCAAGGTACTGAAGCTACAAAAACATTAAAAACAAAAAGAAACAATCATCCTGTGCTTCGTCAGAAGCGAATAAGATGCAAAATAGAGCTTTGGGTGCAAGTTTATGCTTTGTATTTTCAGTTCTTATATGATTTATAATTCACAAAAGTTTCACGTTCCACCAAGGCTGGTTGTTATTTACTTTTCAGTTCGTTAAATGCCGATTAATGCAAAGGTTTACTCTAAAAGTTAATTTCAACAAGGATAAACACGCAAAATGAGAAACCATGAGTCACAATCCCATCGTTTGTAGGGTTTTTAAATATGAATATTATCTTATTCCAAAATATTTTATTTAATTAGCTCTGTAAACAAATTTGACTTCTCTTAAATGTTCTATTTAGTTTCATTCGTTTTTGAGCGCGAAAGTCGCGAAAAAAAAATTATCATAAATAATCACTTAAAGAAGAATAATAAAAAATGTTTTTATTTGTTTAACACTGTTTCAACACCTTTACGCCAAATTTGCCTTGCGACCACAGATACGACAGAAAATGGGTTATCTCTTGGTTATCATTCGTAATTAACGACCATGTTGTTCTTAAACTACAGCGTTCCCTTCATTAATCTTGCCTGACAATCACGACACGTGGTCACAAAAAGCTTCGGAATGACTCGATGTTATAGCGATGAAAAGTTATACGATACGGGACAACATCGATTTACACACAATTTACACCCTTAACTATCCATCTTCTCGCCCACGGTCCGTAAGCTCCGGGGCATCCTCTTCCGATGCTAATCTTTCCCACAAGAGTTTGTGGCTTTTTATGACCAAAAAGGATTACTTCACGACGAGCTGGAACACATTTGGTATTATAATCCTTAAAATGTGAAGATGCTCATTCCGCAATCGTAAGTTCCAACCCGATATCGGGACTATCATATTATGGAATAAACAAACCATTGATAAACTTCTAAATCGTTCTTACAAATAAAACAATTCATTTCAAAAGTGCAATTACTACATGCATGACATTTGTTTTGTTGACAAAGTTGCTTCGTTTTAAGGCTCATGCATTCATGGATCTAGGAAAAACAGCAGTAGGTAAAGAATACCCATGTTTGCTTGAGATATTGTAATCTTCAAAACTTTACCAATAAAAGCTTCCTGTTTACATGGCACATATTCGGGATGATTGAGGCAGCTGAGGAATATGAGCTGAAACACAGGTCTTTAATAAATTGTGTTTATTAAGAAACGTCATCGAAAGTTCTGAAAAAACCTCATCATTCCAATTTAAGCTATGTTCGCAGATGTAAAGAAAATATAGAGTGAACCAAAACTAAAGGAACTGTAAACAATGCCAATTGCTATAGTATGTCTTCCATTAGTTCACTCTTCTGTTATTAACGAGCAAATAAAAATTTGCGGGATTTGATTGCAATTTACACCATTTTCATAACGCAATGTACACATGTGATAATCTCGAGTCTTCTTTTCAATATAAAAGCGTTAGCTTTTCATTCCATGTTTTCATATGAGGAAAGGAGTAAGATCTTTTTAATTAGATCACTATTTCACATCATATAAAAGGCGCCACTTCTCTTGTGCTGCCTCGGCCCAACTTCATCTTTGACTTGCAACCATTTGTTTATAAGCATGTTGGGCCTGCTAAGCCACTAATTAGGCCTCGTTAGCGTTCCTTCATCACTGCAAACCCAAGCCAAGGTTGCATCCGCGTTATAATATTCTATGTATGATATTCTTCACATTGAATAGGCCTACTTGAAGGCTAGCGGCGGTCTCATTTTACCGTTCCGCTGAAGGTTTACACTTGTCAGTTATTTACAAGCAACGGATTAGCTGCTGCAATGTAACGAGAAGCGAATTACGATTCTCGTACAAGCTTCTCTTCCTTTTTTATAATATTCTGAATTCTTTAGCCTAGGAGCAGCACAAAAAGCTAAGAGGCCCACCTTTTAGAACAGGGGTCAGCATACATTTCCTAAAAAGGGCCAGATGATTTAAAAGAAACCTAAAGCGCGGGCCGAATACCTGAAACGGTGATTTAATGTTTTCAAAGTAGTACTAAACTCTTTTGAATGGAGTACCAAGTTTCTAAATAATAAAGCTAAATCAAAAAGTAGTATAAGCTAAAATATTTGAAATTTAATCATTATATTCAATTATCTAATCAAATTATTTCACCCAGTTTTAAAAATTGCCAGCCACGTTTTATTTCGTGATGCGGTCTAAAATTATTCTTATTGAATGTAATATTAACGAGGTATGGAGTTTGGACAAGTTTGCTCGAGAATAAATCAAGCGTGACATCGGGAATAAGTCTGATAAGAATTGATTTTTTAAACTACTAAAATTAAGCTAGAACTAAAATTTTCATACGGGCCGGATAAAATCAGTTCGCGGGCCGGTTTTGGCCCGCGGGCCGGACTTTGCCGACCCCTGATTTAGAACGAGGACTTCCGTTGAGGTGCAAACAAGAAAAATGCACTTTCCTGTGATTAAGATTTGTTCAGGAAAAGCTTCCTGTTCGCCGATAAGGAAAAAATAAAGACTGAAATGCAGAAAGCGATAGACATATTGGTTAAAACATTTGAGTTGATGTGTATAGGTTATATTTAATTAAAGATGTCCGCGACAGCCGAGTGGTAGCGCCGGTTCGAAACTCGGCCCACGACCTCGACGGTGTGGGTTCGAATCTCATCCGTGACCGGGCCCTCCCCTGTACGAGAGGAGAGACTATCCGCGTACATCTATATACAAAGGGGGCAGGCATGATCAAAAAGTGGTCGTTACGCCAAGAAAAAGAAGATAACGTTTCTCTCGCATATCCTTTGAATGATTATCAGGGGCGAAAATCTTACTTGGTTGTTGATACAATTTTCAATATTTTTCTCCATGAAATGAATGTGCTCTTAAAAAGTACACCGCACAGATCATGTGATTCAACGCGTAATACCTTCTGCCAACCGAAAGCAACGCAAAGAATATCAATCAAACCCACATTGCCCTAGGCTTCACTAATGAACGAGGGTAGAATGATCGACAAATAAAAGTTATGAAACAACCGAGAAAACGATGAACACCACCGGCCAAGAAAGCAACATAAATCACAAAGAATTAATTCTATGGGGAAATCAGTAATTTTTTATCATAAACCATTACTGCAGCGACCATCGCAACGACTTGTGAGTGAATGGGGCTCATAAAGCGAGAATGACCATAACGACAATCATGACGACGGGAGCCGTGGCAATGTTGACGCTGGCGACCAAATAGAATGGCCGTTCGTTGCTGAATAAAATCGCTGCTTTTTGTTTATGTTGCCTTCCTTGCTTTGGCTTCCCTTCTGTCGGTTGGTTTGCAGATGAAAGAAGGAAAACTAGTTTCAAACGGTTTCCGTTTGCTATTCAATTTCTATACCCTCTGGAAGAAAAATAAGGACAAATACCGATTACTTGCTTTCTTTGAATGTACCGTTATCCCCAGCTCCGAATCTACTTCCTTCTTTCCGATCTAGAGGGAGGGGTAAGGAGTAGGCAGCGTTTGTTAGTGGCATGTTTATTATTTGTCTTTATTATACGTCCCCGATTTCCTAGCCCTTCCCCATTTCTCCGGAAACATTTCCACCGATGCGACATAATTCACCATCGTTTCTCGGTCAAAGAAATCTGTCCGAATCGACATAACCTTTGCCTAGCCGTAGCCATGATGAATTGCTGTACAAGAAAAATCTAGCTGTTGTAAAGACAGCCGGTCTCCATAAAAGTGCAGTAATATTCGCTCGTATCGCTCGATTTATCGCTCGGAAAATGACGCTCGGAAATCATGATGACACTTTGGTCAACAAAACAAGACAACAAGAATAAAATTGTTGAATTCAATGGTGTTTAAATAAGAACCGCTGAAGTATGAAGCTCCTTACAATGAGTGTACAAATATACAAGTTCATTTCTGTGAATGCATTTGAAACGTTCATGGCTCGTCCTTTCTCATTAAATTATGCCACAATAACATTTGAATAGAACAACTCAACACTTTGGAGCTGTGTTTGCTAAATATTCTTGGACGCCTTGAAGATATGGAATACATTTTGAAGTGCTCAAATGTTTAAAGATGTGAGAAGCAAACAAGAAATGGGAGGGAAACGATCAATAGCTGTAAATTTGTAAATATAGCCTTCTCGTTTTACTTTTCATGTGTGCAATGTGTAGCCATCTTTTGCCTGTAGCCATTATGAAAAAAGAAAACTTATGCCATGCCATAAATAAATTAAATTTCTTAGGCACTCAAAGATATCAGAAAGAATAGTATAGAACCAAATTTACAAATATATAAATGGTCTGATTTTGCCACCAACTATGACAATATTATAACAACTAGCTTATAAGACGCAAATATGCTTAAAACTTCACAACATACCTATGTCGTCAATCAAATTTTGTTTTTATATCAATTGCCAGCATCATTTGCAATCAAAACATTCATAAGCTACTTTGCAGAATAGTTATTGAGACATAAATATTTTTAATAAGTTTTAATAGCAAACGTATATGATGAAACCGTGGCTGCAAAAAACTTCTTACAGTACTAATCTTTACGTCACAAACCAACGTCCAAGTGCCTGTTTCATCTTAATGCGTTGTTTGAAGTCCAACAGACTCACTCACAGGCATCGCGGTAGCAAAGCATCTTAAGATAATGATATAAATTAATTTAAAACAAAAGCCGCACCACTCCACCTAATTCGATCCTGTTTCACAGCAGTCCAATCATCAATGTCCTCTGTGTGAGTTCAGACGAACGGTTGGCCGTTAGGCGCCCAGTCCAACGCAGAACTAAGGCCATGGGGACCTGTGCTTCCCAATTATCGGTTCAAGAGTAGCTCGAAAAGCTTATTATCAGATTTGTGCGCATTCGTTGAGACTGCCCTGCGTCGGCAGCGGTTCTTGGAAAGTCGAAACTTCACATCATCATCATCATCATCGCTGTTGTCGTCGACATCATCATCGTCTTGGTTGTAGTCGTTGTCGTACGCAGTGGTCGGGGAACGGCATCCAATGCCGCTGAAAGACCGCGCGTTGCGAAAGCGAAGCCGCACCAGCCGAAATCAACCAACCGAGTCAAGTACAAACAACCAATCAAACTCAGACCACCTCGGCCCAACCGGCCTCTCCAAGGCACGGTGCCACGTGCTGCCGGTGATGGTTTGGTCTTTCGCTCCTGCCCCAGCTTAGCCCTTATACCGTACGGCAACCGGCAGCCTTATGGTGTGCAGTGGCCGGAGCACTCGTGTGATTAATAATTTCCACAAACAATCATGCCGCGGCCGACTTTCCATCATGCTACGCCAGCCCGCATTACATGTCAGCGGCTTGATGGGAGGCACGTTTGCCACCGGGCAGCCAGCAATTTCCTTTTGTGGTGCCGTGCCGCCGATCCACTATTTGCCTTTAGTTTAGAGGAACAAATATGTGAACAGAGGTGGGCGATTTCTGGGCCGCGTTGTGGAAATAGTAGGCCCTATTCTTTTCTGGCTTCTGCGCCTGGTGTAGGGACAGTTTTACATCGGCCAACGGGTGGACGGACCGCTGGGCTACAGTTAGTAGCATAGCTAGCCCTTCTTAACCACAATGCACTTTTCCTCGCTTAAAAAAAGACGCCACTCTCTAGCTTTGGGACTAAAATAATAGCACCGCTCAAATCGTTGCTTATTGGAAACGACCATCAAATTAATGACGGTAATTTAGCTTTTCCTTTTGCAATAAATCATAAAAGAACGCATGCGAGCTGCAACTTTCCTCCGTGGTGGCTTGTTTCGAGCCAATGCCATTTAAACGGTTTCCAAACGAGTGCACCCTGTTTTACTCGCACGTGATGTACACAATTTGGTTAGCGCTTGAGGTTTTGTACCATTTAAACGGCATCCAACTAAACAGATTCAATAAAACCTTATAGCAATTGACGACGATCACGTTAATTCAACACCACTTTAGCAAGCGTCTCCAAATTCATTTTTCCTCTTTCAATTACAATACCGTAATATCAAGCAAATTCATAATTTGCGTCAACACTAAAATGAAAAATCCTGTCACACAACACAAACAAATTTAATTTACAATTTATTAACAATGTCATTGTTATCCTTTCATTTCTCATAGGTCAGTATGAGAGCTACGTATGGCAAGTAGAAAATAATTAAATGTACCATTTGTATTCAGCTGTGATAATATTGTTCTGTTTCTTTAATTAATTTGCGATCTTTTTTTTCAAACCAATACCAAATGTGTTTATAGGAGCTTTATAAGGAAAAGATGTCCGCATTGCCTTCAACAAGTTTGATACAACAAAACTGTCGTGGTCAACCTTGAAAATCATGTACCACCATTGCCGGATTGACCAACCAGACTTTGGTTTGGATATTTTTTCCCTCCTTTCGTTTGTTTCTTGCTGCGATGGAGATTGCTTGTTACAAGCATTTGTTTATTCAGAAAACCATTAAGATAAGCGGGCTCGCACCGATTTCCTCGTTCTGTGCGGCAGTTGAAATTATGTTCCGGCTTGATTCGAGAGTCAATCATGGTCGGTTCTCACTCAATATTCCCACCCGACCCCATAACTTATTACCATTTTTCGTTGGTGCTGCTATTTCCCATGCCGAGCGCAGAACACTAAACAAACAGTGAGAAATCGTTGGTATTTATCAACGTCAATCAGTCCAAGGGCAGCGCTGGTTCATGAGCTGGATTTTTATAACACAACCTGATGCCGGCTCGCAACGTGCTTAGGAAGTTCGGCTGAACCATAACACCGGAGGTGCCGGTTGTATGGAAAGTACGGTTATTAAATAATACAATTAGTCCCTCATAAACCACGTACAGCACGTGCTGTCGCACGCCACGCCACACTGTTGGAGATAGTTGCTGATAGCCGAAACTAATTACATTGATTGAAGCTTGTATACAAATCGAGAGAAGGATGGTTGAAAGGTGTGTATGACGCCAGAACAAAATGTGAATCTGACTGGCAGTACCATATTTTATTATTTATTATAACTAAGGTTTCTCATTGGCTATATAAGTGTTGTCAAATGACGTGATCAAAACAACATTCATGTTATTATTTAAAAGAGGTGCAAGCAATTTTGATATTTTCGTGTTGTTCAAATACAACCAATTTCCTGTATCTTGTGTCCAACATAATGTCTGCCAGTTATGCCACATTAATGTTGCCAAATCGTTAGAATGGTGCTCCCCGTCGTTTCACCAGGTAACGCTGCATGATTTCTCCAATGTTTATAAATTTCAGGCACCCTTTACATTGCATCCTGCTGTTCTAGTGTGCCTTTACAGTAAAATTAGTTCTACACAATGCCTGTACTGATTCCACAACAAACCTAATAAAAAGCTCGTTGCGCGATGCGATAATGAGAAACCTTAACGAGAATGGGTGTTCTGCCGAGTTGCAAGCCGTCTAACATTACCGTTACAACACTCTGAAGACCCCCTGTTTTGCCCATTTACAGCTAACCGAAAAAGGTGCAGGTTGAAGCCCAACCTCGGCTGCAAATTCATTGCATGCCCCAAAGCCAGCAGTAACCGAAATACAAAAGAAAAAGCAAGAGCATCATTTGGCGTTGAAAGCAGAATGAAAATTCATTAGCATCAATAAATACGCTTTCCCGCCGACCATGACCAGGCACCATGACGACGTTTATGCGCGGTGAAAGATGAAGCGTTCCCGCACTCCGCCTGAAAGTATGCAGCACAAAATGCTCCGTATGCACGCTTGTCGACTTCTCCACACGCCCAACCGGTCCGCTAGGATGGAGGAATGTGCCAGGACGCATACTACCTGGGCATAAACATTCTGCTCAGAGATTTCTGATTTTTTAGACCTTTTTTCTTCCTCGAGGAAAGCGTAAAACACACTCACGCGGAGCATAAATGGCCTCCTGGGTAGGGTGACTTCAGCATGGAGCGTTGTACCCCGAATCGTACGGGATATATTTATGGCCATGTCTTGACAGGCATGCTCAAGGAACATTTTCCAGCGAGCAATGTTCAATTCCAGCGCCTCACCCTACGGTGTTCATTTGATGTGTGCAGTGAAATTCCAAACACGCTTGGAAGTGTGCACAAAACCCGCTCGCAGAATCTCGTTGTTTCGGGATTGTTTTAGTCACAATAGCTGCTCACACAAAGTGAGTTTGCAAAACAGATGCATTATTGGAAGTTTTTCGTAGGGTTGGACTAATTAAAATTTGTTTAAAGTTTTATTAATAAAACTCTTGCAGGCTTAAGCATGTTTACATTTACTTTAAACAATTTTTCTTGTGTACTTCACTGACCATACATATAGAGTCGAGCTGAGAAGCCACACCATTTTCCTAACATATTTAACCAAACTGGCACGTATCTGTGACGAATCATTCGACCCAATACCACGGTAATGCAGCAGTTGCATCCATATGGACCATCTTTTGGCGATACCCGAACAGCGGGTTGGGCGCAAAAATGTCCTTACGATACTTGAAGTTTCTTTCTGTTCTGAATCGTTGGGCCCTCGAACTTCATCTCGGGAAAGGGTTATACTTTTTCCACCTTCGTGCTACTACAACTGCAATGTGATTAAAGTGCCAGCTTCTTAGCGTTACAGCAAATGTGCTTTGGGCGACACTTTCCTTGCGCTTCGACTTTCAACCACGTCCAGCAATCGCCTCGGGCGGTAGATGTGGCTTGCTCCATGAAACTGTCATATTTTCTCATTACCGAAACATTGGTGCTCCGACAGCGAGAAGCAAAAGAAATGGTGTACTAGAAAGCGGCGACATATGAGAAGTTTTCGAGGACACTTCACATGAATTACCCCGGCACGGAGCCGGCAAGCGGTGAAGCTTATATTTCGGATTTTTTGGTAGTCGACATTCTTATCCCCCGTAAGCGGGAAAGGGGAGGGGGAGAGGTAGGGGAGGGTATCGAGCATAAAAATGGTTGTGATGAAAAGGCCACCGTAATGAAGATTTGGGACGGGTTCTCAGTCGTTCATTTTGGGTTTCAAAAAATATTCCACTGTTGAAATATGTATGAGTATGAAATGGTTGTACTAACCCATGTCATATATGCATTAACGAGGGGTTTGAACACTTGCTGTGCGTTATACGTGACGTTAATACGAAACTAACTATGAAAGGGAAGCAACTGTGAATACAAGCAAGATATCTATTAGTTGAAATTGATGAACAATAGAATTTGCAACATAACTACCAAGTTTAATTTTTATAGTTTCTAGGGAAACTTTACTAATCTAAAAAAATTCTGAATGCCGTAGTTTCATTAAAATTGACAGATAAATTTGCAATTGAATCCGGAGACCGAATTCAATGTTCTTCAGTTTATTTTTCATAATCATCATCTGTTTGAGCATCTGCACGAAATCTTATAAGCAATATAAAAATGTGTGACTAAAGCAAACGTAGTTCGAGGAGTATAAACACAAAAATCATCTATGCCAGTAAATTGAGTTAGAACAAAACTGGTTCTCTAGTGGAATAAAGACTTCAAAAGTTTATACGGTTGATTTTGAATCAATATAAAACTTAGTTTTATCTTAGGACACAATCTTGAAAAAGTGATTATTTTCAAGCTAATTGGAATCCTCAAAAACTGGAAGAATTGAAATTAAAATTTTGGTAAACATTTACCTGAACAAGAATTCAACCCGCGGAAACACGGTTAAAATCTTTCTACGCAAAAGCGAATAAAAAAGAATATCCACAAATGGCACAATTCGAACAGAAAGAGAAAAACAGCACTTCACAAGCATAAACGACTTTTTCCCCACCGTAAAATGATCGAAGTGGTGGAGCCAATTTTTGGGAACGCTCTCATAATGATGCTAAGTCGTCCGTAGTACCATTTTGCGTAGCAGTGGATCTGGAATGGAATGTCACTGTTTGTGCAGTTGCGACGCGTCGTCCAACATTTGGCGCGGTTCGTACTCTATCGCATTGCAATTGCATTTCGCAACCTCCCGTTGGAGGCCGCCGTTGCCGAAACGTTAGCGTAGGTCGTAAAAGAATTTACGCTTATGCTCGATACGCCGCGAGCAACCCAATGATGCGTCCATGCTGAGGTCGAGCGAGGGTTCCATGCTCTTGAAAGAAGAAGCATGCCAGAAACTACAGTGACACATGTGTGTGTGTATGTGTGTGTGTGCTGCTGTGCCACAACTAGCCGTCTGCCAGACTAAATGAAAATATGCAACACGTTCCACTCACGATCACCCTCTCGACATACCACAGCTGTTTTTCCTCTATTTTCACGCAACGAGCAGGTCACAAAATGTTACGTTTGTCTTCTCTTTTATTCCCTTGCTCTCGCGCATCCCATCCCTCGGATTTTCCGACAGACTGACAGCATCGTACGTTCCACTTGGCAGCCCTTTTTGCATTTATGGTGTGCTTCTTACTTTCGAGCTATTTTTCCGCATGCTACTTTCTTCTTTCGGCAGCAGCAACGCACGAAAAAGCGAAACCTAGGTACAATGCATGCGAGCAAACACACACTGCGACAGCGGGCAGATAGTGAAGTCATGTGAAACATTGCCCGATAGCAGTTCGTGCGCTCCAAACGATGCAAACTGGAACCGTTCATTTCTTTGCATTCTTTTATTAAATTCACAAAGGAGGGAAATTGTATGTTTGCAATGTCTTTCTACTTAGTCAGGATCATCACGCGGGCCAAGGCGAAGGCGATGGGACTAAATTGAAAGCAAATGAATGCTGCAAACGGTACCGATCGTATGCAATGTATAGGTACAAAGTGAAGCAATATGTACTGTTAGTACAAAATGCGTCTGCGTCTGAACTTTTGTAAATCATAAATGTTTCTATTCTGTAATATTTGTTCATAAAGTTCCCGAAGAGGTTGCGCTTCATCATGTGAAATAAACAGACTTCCTAAATTCTTGCATCCGTGCGTTGCAGCTACATTATTGAAAACTCTTCAAGGAGACAGCACCAACGTGCACCGATCGAAGTAGGGCAAAGCATGCAAGTCTAAATGAAACCATGAGACAATATTATCAAATGAAATATTTAATGGTTGGACCAAATATTTATCGTTGGTTTAATTACTGTTCAAAATGAAGTTTTTTCCATGTTCTGCAATGAACAAATGTGTTAACAAATCACAGGTCATGAAAAATATTAGTAAATGCAAAAAAATTCCAGCACGTAATTTCGGTCATTAGATCAAACCTTAAATCATTTATGTAGTTTATTGCGGCATCTAATGCTGCAAGGCGCTTCTTTCTCCCTTCAAGGAAGAAAACTTATAGAAATTTCTTGATCACTTTTTTATTTGCTTTGCATCAAAGAGTTAAAAAATTTGCATTAGTTTCTGGTGTTTTCTCCTTGGCGTTTCGAGAGCAAGAGAACGATTGCTCCCGCTGCAACCGAACTTATCGCCACAGGTTGTTTACCCTTATCAGCTGATATCGGTGCAGCCTGGTAGCAACGACCTGTGGTTAGCCGGGTGGCAGAGCGGGAGCGACCATTCCTTGCTCCTACTTGCGTGTCCTCTAGCGGGAATCCTTGGGACCCGGCTTATCAATGAGCCGTTACCTGATCACTATTTACGTCACCGGGTAACGTGAACAGCGATCAAGCAACATAGTTTGTGCTACTTATTGGTTTACTCTCCCAAAAACTGACTGAATTTTTGACATATCTACAGCAACAATAATAAATAGTTGAACATTTGCAATCATGTTGGTGAGGTTTTTTGAGCATAATTTGTTGTGTCAGAGTACTTTTGCTTCAAATGGTAAGTTTCATAGACCCAATTGTAATTGCTCATCTTTTCTATATAATTCAGCTTTTTCCTATGTACAGGACGTTTTCCTTAGGATTGACATTACTTTAAGATAAGTTTCATTACCTTAGGGCAAGATGCTGCATAACTTCCACTACATACATTTTTGCGTCAGCAGAAGTAATTTTTCTCAATCTCAGTGCTGCTTTTTCAAACCGGTTGCACATCCATTGAATTCATTCTATTCCTCTTGGTACATTTGGGCTCACGCTGATGTACGGTCGTAATGGAATCAATCATCGTAGTTCAAGTTTTGCCAGACTAAATCCATCCGATCTATCAAAATGCAGTTGGAAAATATGGATAGCGTTGTAGCTGAAAGAGATTTGAGGTGATTAAATGTTCCAGAGCCGACTTCCAATTTTTGGTTTAGTCATACGATTAAAAATTTGTTTCTATATAAAATATTGCAACATTCTCATCCTACAATAGGAAAAAATTCTTTGCCGAAAATTTTACAAAAAAAATCAATTTTATTTATAACTTTTCGCTCTTGGCAATATTTTCTTGTTGACATTGGTTTTCAAGACGCCAAAATAAAACAGTGATTAAACAAAGTAGGGAATCAACTTTTTGGCTGATGGCGAATCCAACCTCGTTGTCAACACAACAAAACCGAGATGTGAACGCGTGAAGGTTGCTTGATGTAAATGATGTGGGACAGTAAATTGGTCATCAACACGGGTGTCCTCTAGCCTGAAAGGACGCAAAACGATTCACGCCAACAGGGGGCGCACGATCAAGGGCGTTAAGAGCAACGGAAACAACGGATTATTCACGACGCTTTTCAAGGCACCAATTAATTTTTGGCCACTTCTGATGCGACCTGACAGCTCCTAAAGCCATCATAGGATGTTCTCGAAATGCATCTAGGAATGAATATGTATTTGGTAATTTATTTAAAAAGTCTTAAGATTTGCGCGGCACCAAAAATGCATCGTACAACGACTTTTGGGGCGAAAAACGTTTGGTTCCGATTGGACAAAGAAACCATTTTGTAACGCTGTCATGATGATGCTTGAAATTAAAAAAAACTCCCGTTCTCGAGTTCACACCAATAAAATCCAATCTAAGACCATCTCCTCTGGTGGGGAACGAAAATGAGAGTGAATGTTAGTGCTGACTCATCGTTACACATTTATTCCAACGAAAAATTTGCCCAATGAAAGACGTCACGCTGAATGAAAGATCGCACCGGCCCAAGCGATTTTGCTGTGACTTATGTTGTTTCACATTTTCATTCCCAACGCACGCTCGGGTGCTGCTCAGTGTTCGTTGGGCGGGGAAAAGGGGCTCAGTTTACCTGCGCGTCTAATTTTCTCAAGCCTGTCTGCACCACTACCATCGTGGTGGAAAAATCCACCCGAGCAGGAAGAAGGTCAACCTGTCGAGAGCACCAAGCATACCGCATCCAAGAAGATCAAGCGGAGGTGCCTCAAACCAGGTACAGCAGCAGGATTCATGTTTGCCAGTGGATCAGTTTGTCGCGAAGATTCAAGCACGCGAGATCCGTCGACGGGACAGTTTGCGGTAGTACCGATTCGTTACGAAAGTCAGTGTTTCTCTCTTTCGTTCGGTGACGGGATTGAACAAGTGAAAATTGTGCATTTTTAGCTTCGAGTTCTGGTGATTGCCTTCGAAAACGTTCGCAGGTTTGTTAACAGTGTATTCGTCTTTTAGTAGCACCCATATAGAATCAGAGAGACATGAACATTGTTGTCGAATATTCCACGCTTTACAATGATACTTAAATATTCCACAAAGATTTCATTTTCGTTTGGATCTTTAAAATAGTGTTTTAGTAGTGATTCATCAATGATTTAGATGCTAGTTTTGGTACAGTGATATAATAAAAAAAAGTTATGCGAAATACCATCACCCATCAGAAATGGAAGGTGCAAATCGTTACCGGAAATTGAATAGAATAGCAGTTTTTGCAGACGGGATTCTCCAAATAGAAATGGCTATTTTCCAGACCAATAGGTGATGAAGCGTCACACCGATTTGGATTTAGGGAAAACGCCTATTTTAAGAGTTCCAACTGGATTAATTATGTAGTAAAAAGAAATGAAAAACTAGCGTGTAAAAGTAGCGCCATACAATTCCACATAATTGCTTCAATACAATGGAGCAACGCTGGTGGGTATGCTTTTGCACACCACGTTGCATTCTTTGATTTTTTTCACCTGGTACCACGTTGGCATGGATTCAGAATGCAAAGCATAGCGCGAAACCGCAACGAAGAGCTGAGTGGGTTTTAGCTCGTATCTAAAATAAGACTTTTGCCCGAAAGACAGCACGCAGCAACTCCGTCCAACAAACACACGCACACACGTAAACTCAGTCGGCATTAGTAACCCCTATGGAATGCGGTCATAATTCCTGCAACAACTAAGTAGGATGCATATTTTAGGACGCTACTCTTGGCGTCAAAGCGGCGTCTGGTTTCCGTCAAAAGCCGGTTTAAAATGTAGGCCATTGATTCGTGCTAGTTTGTTTGATTCCACTCTTTTCCTATTCTTGCATGCCAAATTATGCCTCATACATTGCACACCAACCATTTTTACTTCACAATCGTTTGTGTTTGTGTACATATAATAAGCATAAGAAATACCAAAATTTAATTCCAATGAAAGGAAACGAAAATACATTTAAAATATGTTTTTTCAACGTGCGCCACAAAATAAGAGTATTAAAATGTTCACTGCTCTGGGTCCTTAATTGCTTATTTATGAAAATTCAGCAATCAACTAGTTAGCCGTTTTTCACAATACCTTAATAAGCTGCTTTCGAGCCTTGATGAACGCCAGATGTTCGTGCATAATGGATATTTTCCAGTTTGATCACGCAACACTTTTAAGTTAAACAAACGAGGCTGACGTTGTACATTGCGGCGTTTGTGGTAGTGGTCAGATTAATTTTTTTACAGTGTTCGAGCATGTGTAAAGAATTCGAACCAAAGCTGGGTTGTGACCATCATTGGTGGATGGCTTGATTAATAGTTCATTCTAAACTATTAGATTTCACTATTCAAACTAATCAAAACCACACTGCTTATATATGATTTTAATGAAAAGCTATTAATCGCGAGACTCTTATTACAAAAACTTTATCAACAAGCTTTCATCATTTACTTAAAGAAAGCAACAGTCAGTACAATTAAATGTAAACACTCGTGCAAATTAGCATAAATAAAGTACAAAGCACCAGGCGTCTCCATGACCAGACATTCATGTGATGAAGTAAGATTTACTTACGTTTCTTAAATATACTAATCCAGCACTCTTTCTTTATCAAAATAAAAGAACAATCAGTCAAATGAATTAATTTTAAGCACCTGGAAAAAATTGAAGTGAGAATGCAACAAAGCACCAGGCGTCTCCATAACCAGACTGCTATGTATAGGAACTGACATTTTACTAAATACACTTGACCAGATTTTATTTTAAA
>KE525339.1:673195-715114 GCA_000441895.2 Anopheles sinensis | reverse complement strand
AAATTTGATGTTGGAATAAACAAAGGTACAAAGCACCAGGCGTCTCCATGATCCGACTCCTCTGTGATGGAACAGTATTTACAAACATATTGCTAAACGTGTCTCAGTATATAAAAAAATGTATTTAGAACTCTACCACCTAACGGACATTTCATAAAAACATCAAACCAGCCAGATTCGTAGACTGATTGCTGATGATTATCATCACCAGCGCTATTAAATTTGATGAGCTTAAGCCCGTGGCTTTGAGCTGTCGAGAGTCTGTCCGACTAGATCAGCAAATGGACGATTAATTACTAGCTTAATCCCCTCGGGAAACCACCCTCGCTGTAGTCCAAACCCGGTCGCAAAGTGAGCCAGAGGGTATCATTAGCACCACCACTTCGTTGTGGGGCTGGATATAAAATTGATGAAGTTTATTACTCAAAACGGCAATTCTTCAAGTGAAACTTATTCGATGCCGAAAAAAGCTTGTATTTAAAACGGGAAAATATGAAGTGACAAAAACCAACCATAACGGAACTTTAAGTTAATTTTATTTCGCTGCTAAAATATTTTCGTCTGTCTGTGAATTTTCTCAAATGAGTCATTTTCAGCATTCAGGCGTACAGAAACAAGCTTACAGAATAGTCATCAACAAAAAACTTAAAAAAAAAACTACCTAACGCTGCTTCCACCCTTCTGGCTTAATACTGGCCTCGAAAAGAAGAAACCACCAGTGAGTTGAGTAAAAGTCCAAAAGTCATAACTCGAAAGAAAACGAACGGTCTGTGAAACGAAACAAGGGGAAAAAAGTAAGCTCAACTCCAAACTCAACCTCCCTCCCCGGAGGGTGTACTGAAAACGGCTGACGCGAGCTGGTGAATGATCGTATCGCTCGAATGAAGGCTTACGGCAACAAAGGCCAGTGTTAAAAGGGAACGGAACTTTCAAAGGCGGGCCACAACTTCGTACAGCAAATTAAGTTTTTCAAAACTTGTTATAGAAAGTGTCTGTTTTAATTAAAATCTTGTGAACCATCGCCCGAGACATGAAGTGGACTTTGACCCACCACGACTCCCACCACGCAACGACGCTCACGGGTCCTGCAAAAACGGTCCCAGGCGGAGAGCGTCAGCAGATGACACCGGGAAGAGCAATTCACGATTGAAATGCCAGTAAAAACAAACACATACATAGAGACGGGCGTTAGTGGGCGCAAGCAGACCCCAAAGATCCCACCGCAAGAAATCAGGAATAGGGATGTGATCCATGCGAATATATCTTTTATCAGACGAACTGATTGTTGAGAAGTTCTTCTTTTTTTCTCAACCCCTCCCATTCCCGTCCGTATCCATAAAGCATCATAGGCGAGTATAAGTGGGGACTTAGGGGTTTATATAAAAGGATCTTTTTTTCGTAATTTTTCAAACAAACTTCTCGGACCAACCCTAACGCATTGTCAAGGGAACGGGATAAGCCCCGGGAGTTAGTGGACGATCCAGCGAGCCGCTCATCTCGGAGGCAAAAAGATAACGTAAAGAAAAGCAGAAGCACCAGCACATATCAGATGAAGAGTCTTTCACTCAAATCCCATTTATCTACCGCCTGAAGTGGGACATCGCAGGGATAGGCACGGACTGTTTCATTCTTCGCGGAGTGGCCAGAAATTGGGGTTTGGTCTGGCGGGAAATCCAAAAGATAATTCTCGTACTTTCCACGCGACTTGCTCACTCGGACAAACGTATACAGTCGCTCCCGGGGCAGGGACACACAGGGAAGAAAGGATGATCAGCTACAGACAGAGATGAATCGCAAAAGTTCACGCTGAAGTTGAGGGTGAAAAATATAAAATATAAACCAGCGCGCGCTGACATGGACACTATTTCTAGCCGCGAAACCCGTGTGTGGGTGTGCCCGGTTGGTGGGTGTAGGTGTGTCTGGTGCGGTAGATGGAACGGAAGGAAAAAGAACCCATACAACTCGAGATGAATCGTTGTAGCAATTTAATTATTTTGTCCTACTCCCTCCGAACGCCTTCCAACGTCGGTCGTGTTTTCTGCAACAGGAGAAAAACTGTACAAACCCGACTGAATTCATAAACTCACACGTACTTTATCCGGATGTATTTCTTTCTTTGTTTCTGTTCGCATGTTTCGGATCGCCCTCCTCGCTGCGGATCCTTCCGGAAACGGTAGGTTTGAAGCGCGTCGCTTGGCCTCCACCAGCCGACGTTGGTGAGTACGAAGTGCATCCATCACAGCAGCAGCAGTACGCTGTAGGCCAGCAGATCCCGGTGCAGCAGCAGCAGCAGCAGCAGCAGTACCAATTGCCACCCCAGCAGTTGTACCAACAACCGGCTCCTCAACAGCAGCAACCGCAACCAACTTATCAGCAGACCAACTTCCAGCAGCAGCAGCACCCTCATCAACCGGTTGAAAGGATTATTCCTATTCAGAGGGTGAGTTGTTTCTTAAGGGAATTTCAGTGGGCGTATGACGTTTGAAAAATGCTAAATTTATGCACCGGATAACGGGCTTTGGATGAGGCAGGATTATCTCGTCCAAATTGTTGAAAACAAGCAATCCACAAACACATACCTAGGAATGGTGATTAAGGAAGATAAGAGAAGATTTTACGCGAACATGATTTGTTGTTATTAATGTTTTCCTTATGAAACATTGCATTTTTCAGTGTGCATTTATCTGTGATGCAGTTATTTTTGTGTGGACTTTAAGTCCACGCTAAAACTCATATATTCCTTATATCATTCCGCTTTCAAACAATTCCCCCTATTTGGAGCTGTAGGTAATTCTGATTATTTAAATCTTTTGATCGAAATTAAACTGTTTCTACAGTCCAATTTCAACCAGAAATTAAACTGTTTTTATATTGTAGTAAAGTTTTTAAATCTTTATTTTATAAAAACAGGAATGAGAGAGAGTTCCTCTGATTATGTTTCTCATTTTCAGTTATGTGTGCGACATTGGCTACAACTGTAAACAAATTGACAGTCACTCAGACTTGTTTGATTATTAAGACACAACGAAACTGCACGTGATTCTCACGATTTTTTTATCATCGAGAAAATTCATGATCGTTTAGCAAAGAGCCAACTATTACTCTAATGCTATTTTAAAACAAGATTTGGTTTTGACTAATAACAAATCAATTTCTCACTCTAAACTGGATTATGATGCACATAAGGATCATTTCGACTGAATGAGGATTATTATTTCATCATTATCATCGCTTATCTTGAATCATTCCTTATAACTTTATCCATTCTCGAGGTTGGTAAATTTAATCAAATTTAAATGTTCAACATACTGTCGATCGTTTATAGCATTACGATATTGCAAAGGATAAAACATGTAGCAATACCTCAAAACATTATCCACTTCTCTTTTAGGATGGAAAAGTGTGTTTAAGGCATGTTTTACCGTGGGTATCAAGTTTTTTTTTAAATTGTTAACTAAAAACCACTGGAAAAGAAAGTGAAAAATATGTGCTATATTAGAAAATGAATATAAAAAGAAAATTCACCCCTAATTTTCCTCTTCAACAAACCTATGATATATTGCAAAACTGTCACTTGGAATGACAGACTAGCCAATAATCCTTTCACCATCTACCATTATGCCAACGAAAACTCTTTTCTAGCCAAGTTATGTCTTCCCTCAGCTAATCTAAAAACTGTCTCCGCCTTTACACTCGATTCGAGCCACTTAGCACGATGTCGATCCGCTGGCAAAAAGTCAAAAGATTATTCCACATGTCACGCGTCACGAGGGTAATGTAAAATTTGATGCTGTTTTCATTTACAGAAAAAGTTTGTACGTTTCAATTCGCTTTACCTTGGTTTAGCTGCGTCTTTCTGTAACATGAAGATTGAGCGGAATTAACATCCATCTATACAATGTCAAGAGTAGTACACGACATCGAAAAATGATATTCTATTCTGGGACGCTAGAGTATTGGAAAATTATATTCAACTCCTCGTTCAGAGCCAAAATATTCCCCGTTTTCAGACGGTAGTGACACTCGCTCATTTATTTGACGGCGTGCCCTTTTTTCTGTCAACGAAAATTTTTGGCTTTCCTCTTCAGCTCATCAGTCCTTGCCCTCCTTCATTCCTTTGTTCGTTCATTTGAACGGTTATTTTTCTACTCACCACAACAAATTTAACGCTGTCGGACAAGAGTTAGGTTGGCCAAAATGTATAATGCGCCACAAACACCCGAAACCCGGAACAAACGGGGGCCCTCATGTCGCTAGACATCCGTCTGACATGTGTATGTGTGTGTGTGTGTACTCTGTCCTCGTTCGAAAGTGTCGTGCCGTCTACGATATCCTTTTTATCCCCTACTTGACGAACAAATTGACAGCTGTCGCTCGTTTTGGTACGTCTGTCATTTTCATGCATTTCCCAACCGGGCGGCAGGTTGCTACACTTTGCCGGCAAAACCATTTCTTCTGCGAAAACGTTCAGGGTGGAAGAAAAAAACCGTCACAAACCCTCCCAGAATCCATTAATGAATTATCATAAATTGGAATCACTTTGGCATGGGAAAGAATTATTTAATTACCGTCATGAAGACGTCTTGCATATTATTGGTTAAAAGCCGACTCCCCCTTTTGACCAACTTTTCGCAAACTTTTTTCGCTGCTAGTTGCGAGCAACAAATGGCTTTTTAATATTGCTTCGGAAATAGTTTTCTATTGACACGTGGCGCCCTTCAGGGCACGGGCGTTTTATTCCTAACAAATCAAGCACAACCACTAGGCAAGCATTTGGCCCGCAAGCTCGAAAGGCTCGAAAAGGTCACGTTCCGCTTAAAATGTGCAAATGATTGTGAAAACTTTCACGCCCGATTTCCCCATTTCGACTGTACCGAAGTGTGCTGCCCCAACAGTGTGCCCTAATTGGCCACCAAACATCGCCGGCCGTGATGATAGTGATGACGATGATGATGATGA
Source organism: Anopheles sinensis (assembly GCA_000441895.2). Classification (NCBI taxonomy): domain Eukaryota; kingdom Metazoa; phylum Arthropoda; class Insecta; order Diptera; family Culicidae; genus Anopheles; species Anopheles sinensis. Next base: position 710,155 of record KE525339.1, on the reverse strand, counting down.
TGATGATGATGATGATGATGAGGCCCAACCTCGGCTGCATCGGAGGCGGGTAGTTAGTGTGACGTAAATCATTTGCATCGCCATGCAGCTGTGCCATCGCTGGCGCTAATTTACCATCGAGAAAATTGCATTCAACCGAAACAGCGAAGGCGCGCAAAAAAAAAAACAAGAAATGGCAGACTTCCCGGTCATTCGACCATCTATAACCTTTTTTGCCCCCCACCGAATGGTAATCTTTTCACGCTTTCCAGTGCCACTCGCACAGAGCCCCATACACAGGGCGAACATCGCATGAGCAAAAAAACGCTCGGTTGTTCGACATGAGCGAAAAAAAGGCTGCTATCGGCGAGCGGACCCCTCCACTGCACTGGTGGAAATGCAAATTTGATGCATAAAGTGCACATCAAAAGTTTGCGGCACAATGCAATCCGGAAATGGTTGTGCCTTCTGGCCGTGGCGCGGTGCGGTGGGCATGGATTTTGTAGTGATGCTGCAATCGAGTGACAGTTCCATGCATGGTGCAAAAACACGTACCCGAAGTGCACGTTAAGTGGGCATGGAGTGGGATTTAATGCAAGTAATAGAGGATAAACGAGATCGTGCAAAAATTCGATGGAGAAAAAAACGATGTTGCGTTCAACTGGGAGGAAAAAATGTTCGCTTTCGAAAAGGGCAAGATTATTTTTGGAACAAAAATTGAATTAAGTTAATTATGCTTTTAAGCCAATCGAGTTTCTATCTAATAAAAAATTGGAATACGTTTTTCATCTTGCTTTGCTAGGCCCACTAAATTTGAATAAATTAAAATTTTATCTCCATCATATGGCAAGAGAAGTAACCATTTTTTTATTGCTCTGTGCATAGGGAAATTACCACTGAGCCTTATTATATCTTTGCGACAAAATAGTTTTTATTATTTCACTGTTTTGCATGCGAATCAATCCGTGTCCAATGTAAGCCGTTCATTTAAGAAGAAGTTAATTTACAAAACACAAATTTGAACAACAATCTTTGAATCATACACATTTTCTTATGTTCTAGGAAAAAACTGTACAGGAATTCAATCACTGTCATTTGCAAAACAAACGGTACAAATTGTTTGGGAAATTAACTCCAAAACATTCAAATTAATTGTTAACAGTGGTTGTTTTACTAAGTTAAAAATTATCAAGACTATATGGTTTTCCATGTCATTCTCGAAAACAAAATAAGAAACTGCAAAACAAGCAAATGTTTTTCGATCGGCTCCTTTTACAGCAGCAGCTGAAACGACGAACTTGTTCTTACTTCTTACAGCGAATAATTCTCTCCCAATTGCCATACCACTTAAGCGATACCCTTTCCCTTTGATGACGCAGCGTTTAGCGAAGGAGACCACAATGAACAAAACAAAAGCCACGATACGAAGCAGCAAAGACCAGTTTGCCATGCGAAATTTGAACATGCCAGCCGATATCAGTGATCCTTGGGCGGGTGGAAAACTTGCACTGTCATTTCGCGGAATAAGAAAATTGGGAACGTTAATATTACCCGGCAAATGAAAAGGACACTCCACTTCCACTTGCTGACCTTGTTTTGGTGGTTTGCTTTGGACTGTGCTTCGTTTTTCTATCTGCAGTGGGCAAAACTCACTGGGAAACGCAGAAAAAAGAGTACCGTGTTATGGTTCGGAAGAAATAAACGGAAATGAAAAAGTGATCCCTATCGCTGCTATTTTATTACGCGATTCACTCCATTATAATTAATATTTTAATTGCAATAATTACGTTTCCCGCCGGCAAAGACCAACGAGAGTGGCAGGGTAAATGGAGCCAAAGCCAAGGGTGGACCGAAATGAGGATTTTTAATAAGGGTTTGCTTGCGTAAATGAAGTCACATTCCCAAACCGCCACAGCGAAGAATTAAATATATTCAAATGTACATGCTCATAGTTAATAACATAGAATTTAAATTTATTTTTTAAATGTAAACTTTGGTAAACACAAAATCCTCAAGCACTCTGATATAGGAAACGTTTTATTTTTTGCCACGTTTAAGCCGCATCATAGCCATTTCCGCGAAGTACCCCGTAGCCGATGAAACTAATGGTGCTGGTTTAAATTTTTTGTTTTCATATCACAAATCCAGCACCTTCACACCAACAGGTACAGGAAACCATGCATCACCATCACACGGCTTGATGAATATTCTGCGGTATTGGCACGTTGATTTTATGGAACATGGAGTGCTTCATAAAATTTATTATCGGATCAAACTAAAACCAGAAGCGTAAAGGGCAAAAAAAAACAAAAGAAACAAGAGAATCCAGCGCGACCATTTTTCACCTTCGCTCCTTGCACCCGGTGTGATGACCCCGACCGGTCACTTGGGCGTATAATAAATTGGCTATCCGATCCTGGGTGAAATAAAATCAAAAGAATATTCGATCCCCGACGGTGGACACGTGCGGCTTGACTTGATGGTGTGAATATTTTAAAGAGGGCTCCATTTTTATTCTCCCTCAGCCGTTTTATGTGCGCCAAACATGAAACCACGCTGAGCCACCGAAGATTGCATTATTTCCATGTTTTAAGTGCGGAACACTGCTCAGCAGTCAGCAAGGTGATGGTCGGCCAGGGCGCTTTTCCATCGATTAAGAGCAAAGGAACAATATTGTTACGCCCGGTTCGCTTTGTTCTCGCCGGGTTTTCCTTCCTCTGCTTCTCGCCTGACACTCGCCCTAAAAGTGGTGCCATTCCTTTCGTCTTTATGTCGCTGCGGCAACCGTAAAACCACCCGGGATCGGTCATCCCTTGAGATTTGCCGCTACGCTAACGATGCGCGCTCGGAAAAAGGTTATGATCACCGGTCGCCATTATGATCTCCGGTCGATTGTTTTCCAAGTGGTCGGGGGTTGGGAACCCGGTGCGCCAAGTGGGGAAAGAGATGGTGAGAAATAAATAGAGACACAGCCAAGTGCCGTGCACTAGCACACTGCATAGTAGTATGTCATTAATGCATCACTAACGAACAGTCAGCACAAATGCATCAATACCGGGACACGGATGCGCTCGCTCGCCGGTGATGTTTTTAGAGGATCTAACCGTTCTTTTTTTTTGCTTTCCACCAACAACCATCCACCCCTCCCTCAGGTGTGATGTCACACCACAATGTGAGGTAAAAAAGGTGAACGCCGACACGAAACTGAAAAGACCACACCGAGTTCTACTCGCCACCTTGGAGTGCTTTATTGGTACGCTCGCGCCCCCTAGCAACGGGAAGGTGGGTAGCGAAGGTGAGGGAGGTGGGGAAAAATAAACAGGTGCAATCTGGGGATGTGGTATGCGAAAATTTATGGTGCTTTGCGATTTATGGCGTGAAACAAAAATTTATGGACGACGTCGACGCCGCCTGGCGAACACACTTTCGAGCGCCGAACGACTCCGGATCGCCAAAAAACAATACACACAACTCAACGACCGCGAACCCGTGGCGCTCAGGTCGTTACGGTGTGTGTATGCGTGTGTGAGCATGGTGGAGTTTTTGCTGCTTCTTTGCGAACAAACCTGGGTGCTAGAAATCAATGTATTGGAAGGTTGGAAGTTTATCGTCAACCGTCACACACAGGAAAACTTGTCATGCAAGAACAACCGCATGCACACCTGTGAGTGGGAAGGGAGAGGAGAGGGATAGGTGCAGTCCCACATAACCTCACAAACGGCCAGGGCTCCTTTTCGTTGCTCACCTTCCTCGGTACTTCCTTAGCCAAATAGATTCCAGTAGTTGGCGAACTGCATCGCACCGATGACGCCTTCGAGGCGTTTGATAACGGTGTGTGACTGTATGTGTGTGTGTGTGCGAATGAGCACTTCAAATTGAACATTTCAGCGAGTCTAGGTGCTCGTCACGTAGTGCTTCGCGGTGCCCCACGGCGGCTGGTCCGGGCATCATAGCAATAACATTTTCCGACGAACGATCCGGAAAAGCACCCCGGCGAGAGAGTTCAGCATTCGGCGGGCTCGGAACGGGAGCAGATCACGAGCGGGTCGCGTCGCTTGTGTCATCACTGCCCGCCGACCCTGTCCCGCCCACCCGTGGGCACTGAACGATCCGGGCGATGGTATTATTTGAACACCAACAAGCTACGTGACATGTCGCTAGCTCCGTTTCCCGCCCAGCCCAAATACGACCGGGATCGGATGCCGGGACGAACAGGAAACGTACCACTATTGCAGTGTATTTTCCATCGAACGCAACACGCGGGTCGTGTAGTGGTGGTGGAGGACGTGGTGGTATGCAGAGGACGTGGTAAACTCCACGGGGAGATCTCCCGTCATCGTTCAGGTGACGTTGGTCCGCGAACGAGCGTGTCTCGAACGTTTGTTTTCTCTTTTTGGATTGACCAGCGAGGTTGGCTGATTTGATCTAAACATCAATGTTGCGCTCCGGGTTCAAATGGACCGGCTCTGAAGCGGATGAGTACAAATAGATGATGTCCATCGAGACATTGTCTTTTAATCACTCTGCGCTGTACCATCGTCATGCAACTCTTGAAATCAATAAATAAATTCTGTCAATTAATTGTGTATAAAGATGGAAACTCTGTATAAAAGATACATTCTCTCATTCTCTGTTCATCAACAAAGAAGCTTAAAGTGTACTTTGTAAAGATATGCATTTGCTCTCAATGAAAATTGATTTAATAATAATGTTCTTCTTATCAGCTTCAAGAGAAAAAATCTAAAAACATTAGAAATATTCATACCAAATTCAATGTTGGAAAAAAACATCTAACAAAGCTGTCAATTTTAAATATCATCTCTTCTACTGTTGCTAGTTTTCAACGCGATCTTTTCTTCATTATAATATTTTGTTTATTCACAAATTTTTCTGTGCATGAAGCATGATTAGGCTTTTTGAGTTTTTTAAGTTAAGTGTGATTTATAGCTCGAATACTTCAATGTTTTGAAAAACAGTTGCTCAGGGTTTAACACAGTTGTCTAGTAACATTAAAAAAGATCAACAATTTTAATACGGTGATGGCGACTATTTTTTCACAAGATACGCGTGTCATTCGATTCTAGCTTATTTCAATTCTCATTCCTTGAATAACCTATTATTCCAATCTTTCAACTCAAATTATTGTTAAATCAACATGAAAATATCCTTAAAAGTATTTCCCTTAATTTTGCTTCTAGTCATTAACAGATGAATTCTATTTTCTTCAATAAGTTTAGTTTGTTTTCATACATTAACCTACATCATAAATTATTCCGATAGGACGGTAAACTTGGATCCTTGTTTAGGAAACGATTGAATGTTTAAAAAAGAATACTACTGGAATGTAATTCTGCATAATCTGGAATTTTCACGTGAACTCAGAACAAAAGTCATAAGAGGTATTCTTTTGATTCAATTCATGTTATAATAAATATGCTGCACAATGTTCTTACACTTTATTCAATGTTAAACTGCACTGTGAAGTAAAGAACTTAAGAACTAGTGACACAGTTCGCGTTAACTTCTACGAGAGAACGGATCCTTTGGTCTGTCAGTTTCTCCCCCGACCATGAGCCCCGTACGATGTCCTATTGTCTTTAACTAACAGACTAAATGGAAACTTTTGCCAACGAAAACTTTAATACCGCTCCATTCGCACGCTACCATCCCAAACAGATCGTATCCGGTTCCGGCGAAAACGAAACGCAAAGTTTGCCGCAAAGCCCGGAAAGTACACCCGAAACAATATCATTTTCGCTCCGGAAAAGTTCGACAATATTTTTCTGTCGGCCGCATACACATCCGTCCCGGCGCTTTCCGGGCAGGGATATCTACACCTGCGCTACGGTGCGCGAGCCTTCGTTCCTTCGTGGCGGGCGAAGGTATTTCGTAAGCAGAAACCATGAAAGAAGAACAACAGAAATGCGCTGCCAGCACGTGAGCACACATTTTTCACATGATTTATGAGCTGCACACATGTGCCAATACTGAATTATATAAGTGTGTCGGTGCGTTGGTAGCTGGGAAAAACCATTCCCGCCCACGTGGGGAGAAATTTTCCAACCACCGGCGAATGGTCGTTGGATGGCCGAACCGACAAACACACCTTACCTACGTTTGCCTTCCGGACGTACCGACACGGCGCGTTGCGGTGAACAAATGATAGCTGAAACCGTAAACCGTATTTCACTTACCGGCGAGGAAAGGTAGGAAATTGGCTACTTACGTCTCGGGAACATTTTATAAAAGAAGCCATGGAAAACTAAAATACTATACTAAGAAAAAGGATACAGGAACATTTTTGAAAGCAAATAACCAATGCCTATGTTGAAGTTCAAAGCGAATTGAAAGAGCCCAGTTTTGTATGAAACAAACTGATGCAAAGTAGAGAATTTATTGCTCAGCTGCAACTAACCACACGTTTCAGGTGAAGGTAATGAAATGTTCATGCCCGACCAAAACTTTTTCCCTACATAAGCGACAATAATGCAGCTTCCACTGCCATTGCTTCACTTCAGTGTGGCAAATAATCACCTTTTCCGATGAACCATGACCATTATAATAAAAAAAATCATTTCCCAAGCATGAGTTTTGAGGGAAGCCAAAAATAAACCAAATTTCCGACACCTCAGAAACACATCATCCCATTAAAGGACCCAAAAATAGCATAAATACGTCGTCAAACTCGTGCATGCCTTCGCGTGGCCATTTGTCAACATCAGGCTTTCCCGCGGGATGTCTTTGCCGTGAAGTAAAGTCTTTTACGTGAAGTAAAATAAATCCAACCACAACTCTCCAAAAGATGGCATGTGCGAGGAAAAGGAAGGGAAAATAATATAAATTTCATCACGCGCACCATCGCACATTTTTTCGCCCCGAAACATATTTCAAACGTGTTAGCGTGTCACCTTGCCGATGGACAGGTGCGCTATTTGTGGGTATGCGTCATTATTCTACAAGTCATACGCCCAGCGGATGGTGAGATCCTTGGTGGTAGGTTGTTGTGTTGCTTCCGTAACGTTCGCTGCAACATATGCGTACTAACGACGAAGTATTAATGTTGCCCCGCAGCCTCCGAACGACATTCCTCATCAACGCAAGCGTCTGGCAAAGAAATTAACAGCTCAGGATTGTCCTCCATCCGACGTCCCGAAGGAAAAGAATAATGTGTTCCGAAAATTTTCCATACACTGTTTGGGGTTTCTTTTTGCAAACATGCTCCTCAAAAGAAGTAAGCACTTTCCTGGTAAATTCTTTCCACCAGAAACACCCATGTTTTCCACCAGGCATTTAACTGGAGGGAAAAGACGAGGAGGCGAATTAACAACATATGAAAAAAAATTAACGTCCCGGTTTGCCAGGGACATACCTCAATGTTCTCCATCCTGTTACATCCCTCGTGTTCCCTTCCGTCACATCGCTCGCGGTGGTTATTTATGGTTATTTCTTGTGATGAGCAATTCTCACAGGTTGTGCTCTTCAAATTTTCCTCTTCAAGCGGAGCAGGTGTTGAGCGACATTTCAAGGTTTAACACTGTGTGCGTATGAAGGTGATTCGAAGAAAAGTCATACGGCGACAACGCACCAGCCTCGTCTAGGATGCGTGATCTCGGAACGCGCGGAAATTTTTCACCTTTCGCGAGACAAACTGTCGCTGGCACAAGAAGCCACCAAATACGTTCCGCGACAGGCACACATACCGTCAGAGATCATTAATGTTGCGAAAGTGCCAACGCGGCGTGGGCACCACCAACCCACCCAAAACGCGATGTTCATGAAAAGCGAGCAGGAGAGACATTATTGGAGTGATAAATTGTTAGCTTCGGCAAACATCGGCGACTTACCTGTGGGAGGGGGGTCGTGCGGTCAGTCAGGGCCAGCCTCCGGTATGTGTATGTGTGTGTGTGCTTGCACAAATGAACCGCAAAACCTCCATCACCATGATCAAACGGTTTTGCAACCGTCCCACGCCATCGCGTTTTCCATTCGACATTCCACTCCGCTGGCCGCTGGATTAGGAGCAGGTGTGGGTATGGAATTCAATTCGGCCCCTCTCTCTCTCACATTCACATCAAACCGCAAAGCACCTCCCCTACCACTCACCAACCTGCTCCAGGACGGAGGCAACTATGCCACCGGGATCCGCTGCTGGAATCCTTTGGCGTGGTAGCGTTAACGAATCTGGCGCCCCGGTAGTCGGTAATTAATTACCGTCGATGATTATTATTGACTGTTTGTGAGGTTTACGCAATTTGAACGCCTTCATACGGTACCTCGCCGTGTGTGGGAACCACTTGCTACGACCATTCGATTCGATTCACCGCCGACGACGACGACGACGACGACAACGGCGACGATGGTGTTGCAGTGGGCCAAGCGGTGGGCTAAAGGGCTGGACATGGATGGACGTCCCGACCGATCGATGGTTCTCACGAGACCGGCCCGCTCCGGCGTGGCGGAAAGCGTTTGATTAAATACGGCAATTATGTTCCACTCAGCTTCTCCGGCTTCGGTTTTGTGCCGTAATTGCCTCTTCCGTTAATGTTCCCGGGACAATTCTGGCAATCGTGCAACCAGATTAGTTTGACCAGTTCCCCGGAAAGCGGAGTTCTTTGAAGCCGGAATGGGCTACGGTTTGGATGGTACGAAACGATTTTGTTTTTCAATCAAATAAGTTGGAGTTCGATGATGACAGGCCTCGTTTGATTACGGCAACAAGAATCTAGAAAAATTAATCTAACCGATTATGATTAAGTGTGACGATACGCATAGTATACTTACCCATTTAAAAATCAGTTATACTCTATGATCAGATACGTACAATTATAGGATGAGGACATCATGAAACATCAGAACAAACTATCTTGAATCAAATTGTCAATCTTTTAAAAAATATAAAGTAGAAAATATGTAAGTGTATTAAACGTCGGTAAAATAGATTGGAATGGAAAATAACACTAGAATGATATCCACGTGTGTATAATTGGATATTATTTCAGTAAAAAAAACCTTTTTTCTTGCCATATGTTTTAACTTGGTTTAAAGGCGAAAAAATCCATCCCTAGAGTTGCAAATTTCTGATCCAATGAAACGAACGGAGTTGAGAGGAATTCCCAAAACTTCGGGGACCAACTGTATCTGCGGTCGGGTATATTTTAAGATTAGTTTAGTTATAGTTGACTTGCTTCTAAATGGCTTGTAGTTGCACAATCTTCTTAAGTTCATCTTCTTAAGTAAAAATTAATTGCGAGATAAGTTAATTGTTTATAATTCGTGGACCTTGAAGGGATTTCCATAGTTGAACACCCTGTGTTATTCCTGTATTTGGAGATTTGTACTGTCAATTTAAGCCTAAATTATTTTTTTTTTCTCATACGAAGTCATGCGTTACTTTAATCAGGTTGACAACTCAGCATTAATATGTAACTTTAGCTTCAGTTTCAAGCAATTTTATGACCAAAATTTATTGATGATATTTTTCAAACAAAAACAATGTAAAAAAGGATAGTGTTTGATGATCAATTTTAAGTTATTAGATTTAAACATTTCAAGAATTTAAAATCCACCTCCTGTGCCTCCTCTTTAAATTTAAATTGATGTACCCTCTGGAAAAGGGGTTGATTAATCCAACCACAGTTATTTAGTTCAATGGGCTAGCAATAAAATGTACTCCTCCAATTTCACATAATCGATTACTCTTCGAACAAACAGCAGCAATCAGCTAGCAGCCCCTCGATTCACGAATAATTTCACGGCTGAAGTACTCGCTCTTATGCAAATAGTCGAATGTAAATGGCAAACTGTTGACAGCATTTTTAACTATCAAACATTGGTGGGCGATGGGAGTGAACAGGCCCTGAACAAGTGGTCAAAAAATACTCGTTCATACGCCTCAACACACACACACACACATACACTCCGCGGTTGAACGGACGTAGCAAGTTTTTTTTCAACCGTGACGCATCGATAAAGCACGCACCATTCCAGGAGCACAATTTTTCAAGGCCGTGAGAGTGCGGACATCACCAGCACTCCCCCCGAGCCGGTGGATGTTCGGGAATAAGGGCACACCGTAATCGAAAAGGAAACTTCCCGCAGGTTGGCTACACTACCCTCCGGGCGTTTCGACCATTTTCATGCATCTGCGAGCACGCACATCGGTATCGGTGCTTTTTCGGTTGGTTTTGCTCAGGTTTTACATTTCATGATCCATGAAAAATGTGCGACTCCGGGCCCCCGCCCGGATGCAGACCGGATGAGCGGTGAATACGAAATACACTCGGCGTCCCACGCCGTCGAGCGGACCCGAGACGCAGCGGAAGAAGAAATGCTCCCCTGGTTTGACTTCTGGTAGTGTTCAGACGGGCAGAAATCGAAACACATGCAACACATGCAATAAAAATCAACTGACAAACCACGAGTCACCCGACGGGAGGGAAGGGCATCGAAGCGATGGCAGGACACGGGAAATCCCATTCGTGGTTTTCTGGGTTTTTTTCACCTTATATTGTATCCTTTTCTTCCCAGCACAACCCATTTCCGGTGCGGTTCGAGTTTTTTTGAGATTTTATTTTAGTTGACCATGTTTCGTTTATTTGCTCAACATGCTCATCCAGTCGGCGAGAGAGGTCGACGCGTAGTTTATTTTTCAGTGCAGTTTTTCCTCCCAGTTGAAACATTAGATCCACTCGCTTTTCGAGGAACTTGGCGGGCAACGCTGTGTAAAACATAACAGTTTTCTGCACGTTCGAATGAAAGTATTGCTAAATATTTCATTCTCTCCCTTGTTATTCCGTTTATTACATTCTACTTGACTTTTTGTTTGCCAGAATAATAAAACACATAGCACTTGAATAACCTAGACTGGATGGAGAAAAAATGTCTAAAACATTTAATTTTCAATTTAGTGATTTACCAGAAAGTTTGTATCACTGAAATCTTTCTTCTTACCCTTTTGTGATGCCTTCGTCTTTAAAAAACATCGCATATAAGGTACTACATTTTTTTCATCACGACAGGTATACACTCATATTTAACGTAGAAACTTCTTGAAACGAACATAAATTGTCAATGCCAACGAATAAGGATGGTTATACAAGATGTAAATTTGTGTTTTTTTCCTATACGTGATTTATCTTTTCTTTGTCTCATACGTATCGCCCTTTTAGTAGGATTTGATTACATTTTGATCAGGAATTTTATTTTAGGAAATCCTATTTCCCAGAATCCAATATGCAAACGCTAAGCAGTTAGTTTATTCTAGCCAAAATCATTAAAAGCGTAAAAACATATAAGTTGTGTAAGGTTTCACAATTCTCAGCTAACTAGGTAAATAAGAAAGGTTAATTTTTTTAAATAGAAAACAATTTAAAAAAGTAAGTGCTTTTATAATTTGACACATTTTTAGTGTAATATTTAATGATGATCTGAACCACATTTCTACCATGACATAATTTTATTATTTGAGTGGAAATCCTGTCGGCTGATGTCTTTCTTAACTTTGGTGTATTGCAAGCATCGCATATGTTTACTCTAACAAGCAAATATTGTTCTAGTGGAATGGACTCTTATTTTTACAAAGGTAAACGACCCATGGCTTCTTCAAGAAGCATCTCCCATTGGCAGGTAAACGCACGCACATACCAACCAATGCAAAGTAAACTCGCAAAACACCGCTTACTTGGAAGATTAGCCGGCGAGAGAAAAAGGTGAAATGATTCGAAACGAGCCGAAATGTACACAGCATTGCACACCGCCACAGGCCATTGAATGACGGCCTCGGGATGGTTCGTTGGAATGTTGACGATGCGCGTAAATGGCTCGCTTTTATTGACGCCTACGGGAACGGGCGTTCACGACCGCCAACTGGCAGCGTTGCGATGTCCATTTGCACGTGAACTGAGATTTCATGGAGGAGTGTATCCTTTTTTTTTCTTCTGCTCAATAAACTCTTGAAGCCAAAACGGAACAGCTATACCAGTTTCGGTCAACGAGAATAAATTTAACCGTTGTTAGTGTAAATTGCATAATAAGCATGATCTTGCTGACAATAAGTACTTCTACTACTTTCCGCTTGTTGATCCGTTCAATTTGAATAAAACTTATTTTTTTTGAAAGTTCAGCCTAGTTACAGATTAAGGGAGAGTTCTTATAAATTGTCAGGCCTTTAAAGGCTAAAATATGGGTAATTTCAATCAGTTTACGAACAAGTATGATGCGTTTATTAGAATATATCAACTCTAATTTGTCAACAAGCTTCGTTCTAATTAAGTCGTATTTAGTATAAAATGTACGAGCCAATTAACAAAATTTGAAAATTTTGCTTTTGTTCATTGCATTTTTCATAGGGCAAATATTTATTTGTCAAAAAAATCTTTGGAAGCGGCATAGTTTGGGAACATTTTCATAAAGTTTGATTATACCTCCCCAACTTTATTCTCTTCATTTTGAACGATCTTCAAACACCGGTTCAGCGAACAATAGCTAAAAACCGATAAAGATGCTACCATTGTTCAGAATTGCTTCATTCAACGAAAAAATACCGCTTTTAACTTAATTCCACCATTCAAAATTACTCCATCCCGGGCATCGCAAGGCAACATCGTTTTCCACCAGCAGCATGTCGAGGGATAATTATCCAACCTGCGATGTGCATATATTTTCCTTTACATTCTTCTACTCTTGTTTTTCAGCGGCACACTTTCCACCATCGGCATGACCATGTCTTCTTCATATTCTAAAGACGTTCTACTCCATGCTTTCACTCTCTCTCACACACACACACACTTAGCCGAGCAATTGTTTAATGTTGTAGCAAATTTTACCCTCAATTTAACTAAGACACAACCGACAAAGCACGAGGGCGGTTTTTCTTTCCATCCCGGTTTACAAAACCGTTTCTTTTTCCGCCGTTCCACCAGCGAAAGCATCTTGTGGGAGATTTTGGATAATTTTCCTCTTCCCTGAGCCATAGAAAGGATCGACACTGAGGGTTTGGGAGTTTTGTAGCAGAAAAACAAAAACGCGAAGAGGGTGGCTATGTGTATGTGTGTGTGTGTGAGAGACGCACAAAGTTTCACGTCAAAATTTGCTCCATTAGTCTTCCTCCAGCCGACGCTTGGCCGCATGCTTCTGGTCCCTTCTGGTGTTGGGCGATCGTGGATCGTTCCGTTCCCGTGGCGTTGTTGGGCATTTAAAAAAAATGTTTGCACTTGGTTTGCTGACTCAAACCGAAACACCTTGTGCGGTAACGTGGAGAGGGGCTTGAAGCAGGTTTGATGGTAAAGAAAAACTCCCCTGAAGCCACACCAGCTCCCGTGCCAACACCTTCGCGCGTGTCGTAAATACTTTTGCCAGCTCGATTCAGAAATATTAATTACCCCGCTTGTTGTTGTCGTTCGCAACCGAGCTTTTTTTCCTTTTCTTTAGTGTTTGTTGCTTTGCAATCTTTCTTATTGGCATATATTTTTTCTTCGTCCATGGCATCTGTTCGCATCTTTATTTCGAGCTCAAACAAACTTTCGCCCCCTTTCGAACAAATGAGCTCAAAATAAATACCAAAAAGCCGGTATCCAGACGCGTGTCGATAGAAATTATCCAACCAGTTCAACCCGGCACCCTTACGATCCGGCCGGATAAAACTCCGCGAAGCCGAACGCGAGCGGAAGCGGAAATAATGAATCCTCATAATTAACAGAATTGGCTCACATATTAAAACTTTGTTCGCCTCGTGTAGCGTTGGATGGGGCCGCTCGTAAGTTCAATGAAACAAATAAACATTACGCCAGCAGGGAGCAGGGCAAAGAAAACGCAACAAGAAGCCAACGAGCTGCCGCCGGGGGGAAACGGATTGCGAAACACCATAACCTTCCAGACACAGACCGGTTGTGCACAAAGTGTTACGTTGGTGAGAATGCGTTTCTCTTCTGCACGGCGAGGACTTTGAAAAGTGTTTTTCATTTCCACGTGCTTTAATGTTTTCCTGGGCTGGGGAAAACTCTGTCCGGTCTTTTTGCGTTGAACCGGTACACACGATGCGTAGGATGTCGGACATTCGGTATCATGTTCCTCCTCGAAACATGAGAGAACCAGATAGACGGCACGCAAAAGATCGGACGCGAAGTAAAGTGATGCAAACGAAAAAACAAAAAACATCGTAAAACGATAAAACCATCTACCATTTTGACGAACCAGCCCGCTCTAGCAACGTTCAAAAGATCACACTAAAAGGGCACGAAAGGAGGGAAGAAAATGATCGATGAAAAACGTCTACCGGGAGGAAAAAGAGAGGGTAGGCGAAATGGCGATGCGCTTTTATTTCAAGCTTCGAAATTTTACACCCAGAGAAAGCACAACTTTTTCCTTGCACAGGCGTTGGCGCGCGTGTAGCACCTCGGGGTGCCAGGGGTTGCTGGAAACCGGGAAAAATGGGATGGCCGTGTTTAAAAAGTAAAAATAAAAACAACGACGTCATGCGACCATCCGGATGGCTCAGCAAACTAAAGGTAGAGGAGGTAGAAACAAAACGAACACAAAAAATATACATCAAGAGAACTAAAACATCCGTACCGACGAGTTGTTGTTGGTGGTGGTGGTGGCAAATTTTCTTCCGTTCTGCGCGAGCCATCCGAACCCGGTCGTGTCCTGTGTTTTTATGACATTTATGTAGCCCTGATGGACGCAACAAGAATCACGGCAGCGAACCGCTTTCACGGAACCTCCGGCCGGGGGAAGAGTAAGCGGGATGATTCGGGTGGAAGTGAAAGCTACACGAAAAAGCCCCAATGTGAGACAATAGCCATTTATCATAACAGTTGGGGCACAGTTTTGTGCGGGGGTTGTAAATTTGAGATGCTATGTTGAACAGATTTTTATCATTGCTCCGGTGCTGCGGGCGACGACCCCGATGGAGGATGGCCTTTGTATACGTCGCATGGCGTTTCACTTTTATCCTTGCCAGCAAACATCGGAGCAAATTGTCTTCTCATATGGCATGGCGGTTTTTATGACTTTTAACAAAAACTGGAAAACTCATATAGAAAGGAAATCATTTGCAGTGTAGTATTTTTTCTGTATCGTTATGATAACCTAAGGGTTCATCTTATTACACAATATCAGTAAAAGGCTAGATTTTACTCATTTGCCTGCTGAAATATTAGAACGATATCTTTTACACTTTATACAGTTCTATTTTGATAACTTCTTCAAGAGAAACTTTTCAAACTTGTTCCCAAAACAGCATCAGTGATAAAGGCTATTCTTGCTGGCGATTTTTATAGATTAAACATTATTTTCGTGAGTATCTTGTACAAATATTTGCTCTTAAAGGATTTCCATATCCTGGCAAGACTATCACTGAAAAAGTATTTTTATGCCATAAAACTATAAATATTGTTTAAAACTATTTACCATGAATCAATAGTAATCTTATTAGTTTAATCCCAAACATTTCAGCTAAATATTTTAACAGCATCGAGAAAAACCGCCATGAGGACAAAAAAACATATGAATCCAAAAAGCTCTTAAATTTCATAAACGAGAGCATAGAAATATGTCTGGTTATACTAATTTATGAATTCTTAGCAGTTCATAGTTACTTTGCTTCCTGAAATTGGGGATGGTTTTTAAAAATATTGTTCAAAAACACATATAAAAGTGTTGATGAGATTGTCACCTACATTGTCACCTGTACAATATTTATTTAGTATTCATTTCAAAGGATTTGAAATGCAAAATCATTATTCATTCATAATGGTTTATGGTATTTTCAACTCAAATTGCTCGGAAAAAACTCACCTCAGTAAAGGCATGGATTTGCGAAAATAATTAATATTTTATCATTAGCGCCAGCGTAGCCCAAAGTATATAAATAAATATTAAAATAACAACTCATCCAACACATCAGCACACATTTTTACTTAAGAGTAATACACAAGGTTAAACTCAAGCACCAACCATAATCCCATCGATGTAAATTTTTATCTTATTTTTTCTTCTTCTCTTTTTTCCTAACCTTCTCACCTGTTCGGCAATTGTACGCATGTATCTCCATCTGCAAACCCCATTCCGAAACGATACCACTGCGCCACCTCCTCATCTCATTTTGGACTCGCTGTCATATGGTGGATGGTACTGAAA
This sequence comes from Anopheles sinensis, assembly GCA_000441895.2. Taxonomy (NCBI): domain Eukaryota; kingdom Metazoa; phylum Arthropoda; class Insecta; order Diptera; family Culicidae; genus Anopheles; species Anopheles sinensis. The sequence goes on along the minus strand of KE525339.1, from coordinate 694,039 downwards.
CAATCATTTGCATCTCGACTACATTTTGCAATAATCGCCCCTCCGTTTCCCTTCGGTCCGCGAATGGATTACCGTTGCACGATTCACGGACGGATCACGTCCACATCCCAACAACCCCAATCGTTTGGGATCTCTCCACTCAACCGTTTGCCAAACGCGGGTGCACGGCGGTGTTTATGCAAAGTAGGCCACATCCATACAGTCGCCCTTGGCAACCCCGACCAAGTCGCCGGTTAATCAGCTGAAGTATCCGACTTACCCGGCTACCGGTTCCGTCTCGCCGGTCGTATCTCCGCAGTACGCCTCGGGCCCACCGCGCAACAATCGCGGCTCCTGCACCGTGGCCTTCAGCGGCGGTCGTGCCGTGAAGCCGCAGCAGCAGCAGCAGCCGAACTATCAGCAGCAGCAACCGTTCTACCTAGCTCAGCCGCAGCGCGGAGGTTACGGAAGTCCGGCCCCGAAGTCGCCCGGAATTCCGATCGCTTCGCCGCGCTCGCCCGGCTCCACGCTGAGCGCCAGCCCGCGTGGTTGGGCACACGTGGCCTCCCCGGTCCCGGTACAGCGTCCCTCTCCGCAGGTGCCATACTCATCCTCATCATCCTCTTCACCCTTCTATCATCAACAACAGCAGCAGCAGCAGCAACAGCAGCCGCAACAGTACCATCAGGGGTACGTTCCATCGGCTCAAACCGGTCAAGGCCCGCAGGCCGGCTGGTACGGCGCGAGAAAGGTACATAACCACTGAACGCTAAGGGGTTGCTGAACGCTACCACTGCTCCTTGTCCTCGCAAATCATACCGCACACATGCCAACATCCGGTGGGTCCGCTGTACTGCTGTACGGTTTTCTTTTCTTAAAATTTGTGTTCTGTTTTGTGTTCTGTTTTCCTTCCCTTGTATTTCTTCTTTATTTTTCAATGTGGCGTCAAGTGTCTGTCCCGGTTTGAGTATTGCGTATACGTCTTCAAATTACACTGGACAGATTGAAATAGAACTATTAACTTTTTTTTCTTCATGCTGTTTCCTGATCTTTCTTAAATCACCATCTTTACCCCATGGTTCTGTTTGCTTTTTTCTCATCAATCTAGCTTTTAGCATCTTAAGCCTTTCTTACTACCATTAGATTTAAAATAAAGGATTTTATGTGGTTTGGCGTGCATAACCTCATTGAAAAAACTTTTTTTTCCTGTTCCTAAATCAGGCAAATTTTTGTTTAATGTTTTTGAATGTATGTTTCGTGTAGCCCATGGCTATATTATATGAATACACGACACCTTGATTGCACTGACTGCTTAAAAATTTCAATTATATTTAAGAATATCAGAACTGCTTCTCTTAGCTATTTTTATTGTAATCACAAACTGAACAATAATGTTTACAGAAAAAAATATCAAAACACATTGATAAAACATGGACACATTTAAAAACTATCAAATAAAGATGATAGAAATGTGTTTTTGTTCTTCCTGTTCCTAAATTAGTTTCGTGTAGCCCATGGCTATAAGACAGGAATACATGAAACCTTGATTGCACTGACTGCAAAAAATTTCAGTTATATTTAAGAATATCAGAACTGCTTCTCTTAACTGCTATTTTTATTGTAATCACAAACTGAACAATAATGTTTACAGAAAAACTTATCAAAACACATTGATAAAACATGGACACATTTAAAAACCATCAAATAAAGATGATCGAAATATGCTTTATTATTATCTGCAACAATACCAGTTCCATATTTAAACCAACATTATTAAACACCATCGCCAGCTTATCTGCACTACGGTGCGATAATCGTCAGTGGTAAATGACGGGGAATGCCGTTTGCTTTACATCCGCGCACCCATCGGCAGACACATTAACTTAACGCCCGCGTATGACACGATCCGTTGAGCCACTTTTGTCGCTGGAGCATAAACATCACGGGCCGAACGGTTGTTACACGGAAAATCGCACGCTTAACGCTGAAAGGTGCCAAACGTGCGCCAAACAAAACCACAAAACAAACGCACTAGAACGCTTTGTCGCTATAGTCCTCATAGTTTTGACGTGGTTCTCACACGCCAAACGATAAGCGCGCGCACATGTTGCGAATGAAAACATTATCAAGGTAAACACACTGTCACACACACACAGGCGCTAGTTTCTCCATGCTACAACTCTGTCTACCAACGCCGGGGATGGTGCTTAGAAATTCTTATAGTGGGAACATATTTTCGCTTCTCCAAACAACAAAAAACCGCTCGCTCGCTCTAAAATATGTAGCGCGTCCTGTGCTGCAGTTTCACAGCCATGTCCCGGGAAACCACGATTCCTCGTACGGTTTAATGCGTTTTATGCGACACGGTTCCGTGTCCCCGGCGGTCCCTGCTCCACCAGCCCCTTTACCTTCCCAAAGCACCGGGACTACACTGTCGCTATTTTTCCTGGCCAGCCGCGAGCTGGATAAATTATGCCACCGAACCGGGCTGCGTGCGAACATAACCTCACACCCCAAACAGCGTCCTCCATCGGACGGCGCGCCGGAAAAGCGCATCCAGTGGCGACGTTTTTGTGACGCGTTTTGTCGACCAACGAGCCTGCACTGTTTATTCCGATAACGAGATGAAACAGTAACCTTTTGCGGAAGGCCCTCCGGTCGGTGGTCCGGTCGGTGCAATCGTTCACGAGAAAAACAAATATCAACTCTCCGTACCGGTTCCGACCCGCAGCGAGCCGGGTTCGCTGCCGGGAACGGGATGTACGTTCGATTGCGCACTAATGACGCACTAATCCAGCGACGACAAGCAATACGAGAGCCCCACGAAGCCCTTTTTCCTCCAGTTTCTTTGCGCTTCCGGATCTCGGCATTTGCACTCACGGGAAATTACTGCGCACCCACACCAAGCAACGGGCCCCATCCGGACCGCAGCGAAACGGGACGAAGCATGATGGCCCGCAAACAATACGCTTTCCCATCGCGAGAAGTTCAGCTTCATATCGAGTATTTATCAAACATGAGCAAATAAACAACACTATCTCGCTTGGGCCGCCTTTCGAGAGGGCGTTCGGTTTGCGGCCAAAGCAAACGCTCGAGCATGAAATCAATAGGCGTTTGCAATTGCGGAACAATGTTATGTTCCGAGCCGAGGGCCGATTGTTGCCAAACTCTACTTCTCACGGAGAGATGACTACCGCTCCCTAGGCATCGCTTGGGGCGCGTCTGAGGCCGTCCCGCCGACAACAACATCATCGTCGTCGTGACCGAGGTCGTTTTTCTTGCACCGAAGCAAAATGTTACGCCAAACCCTGTAGATGCCTCCGGTGTTTGTTAATTAAACATCCGTCCTTCGTGTACGGCACACGGCTGGCTGAAATATTGAAAAGATCCACCGAAGGCGACGAATGCAGTTTAGCAACTTTAATGATGCATCCATGTTTGAGCGGGGGAATTTTTTTCGGTTCGCATGTGCGGACTCCTCGCGTTGAGCTCTCTTTCCGGGGATCGCCACGAAATGGAAAGAAAACTGCCGGCCATACTGTTTCGCTCATGGCCCGCGGTGTGACACATTGAAAAGAAAGTTGGCCGGAAAGTTTGCAGTCTCCGATAGCGCAACACAGCGTTTCCTGCTTCCGACAGCTGAAACCATTTCGTACGCTAGCTTTAGTCACCGTGGACAACCGCAGACCATTAAAAAATTGTGTTTTTCTGCCCACCCCACCAGTGACCTTTGCAGTTGATGGAGGAGCTTTCAGGAAAGCAGAAGCCGAGTGCCGACTGCCAAGGGGACATTAACATTGCAGTAACGATTTAACTATTCAAACATGCTGAGTGTAGTTTATAGTTTCTCATGAATTATTCATACCTGCGAGCAACGGGATCAGCGGCATCTAAATCTTATGGCTTCAGGATAGACACGTTATTACATCGCTTATGATCCCAAAATAAGTATATGAGTTTACCCACAACAAATGCTTATCATTTGCCAAATGTTCAAAATAAAACTGTTAAGGACATCAAACCGAAACCGATTTGACAGTAAAATGTTACATAGCAATGTAATATCCTTTAAATAATCTATTGCTCATACTCTTCTTTGGATACACTTTCCTTTGAAGCTTCATTGTAATACATTTTAAATCTATTGGATTTTAAATTTTAGGTTCTTTTTTGTTCCTGTTTTCAATAAATCCATTGTTGTGATGTATTGTATTATTTGCTATATGACGAACTATAAATGATTGAGCTTCTGGACTTAATTAGAGATTAACAACAGAGTTATAGAAACAAAACCTTCACTGTGTAACTCTTTTCGAAGCCCTACAATCTGCTCTAATTGACAAAAATGAACTTCAGTTTACAAAATGATTACTCTGATTTTTGAAGGTTATAAATTTTCAATGTCGAATTTAAAGCGTGTTCAATGAAGCGGTCCAAAAGAGCGCTGAAAAGCATTCGGACGAGATTCTAAAGCAATGTTATCTAGTGTAAAGCATAAACAACAACAAAGTAGAAGTAGTAAAACGTTCATTACGTATAAATGGCCAGCAACAGTTTTCGCTTCGAACCTAAAGCTCTGTCTAATTCTTTGAAACACGAACCTCTAGAATCTGTTGCACTTAACAAAAATGAACATCTTTTTTTTGAAAATTTATAATCTTAATCGTTTCCTGGAATAAACGAATTAACGTGATGAGTTATGTTTGCACATGCCAATAAAGAAAGTACATCTACAAACAGCATATAACCCTGTTTAAATCAAATCAAATATTATTAGTTATTTCTTATATCTACATTGCGAATACTTACTTCTCCAACATTTTGAGCTTAGTTCAAATACGCTCACCGCAGTATGAACTTTTGACCACACTTTGGGCAGGTGAAGGAAACACTGAATGTTGCCAACTCAAACACCGCTGTCAATTATACACACTGTGGGAACCTTTTCTTCTTGTCGCGTGGGATTGCAGCAGAGTTGCACAAAACGTTCGCGAAACTACACCACGCCATCGAGGAGCCACCCTTTGGTGGTCCCTTTCTTGCGGTGATGCACCGAAAACCGATGCGCTAATCCTACCAACCCGTTGCATCCGAATCTAATGTTTCTCTTCTCCTGCCGACTCCGGTTTCTCCCTCTTGCAGCCGGAAGACCAACAACACTATCAACAGCCACTAGCACCGCAGTATCAAAATCCGCCCCAGCAACAGTCTTACCAACCGCAACCGACTGAAGCCTTCCAACCGCTGACAGCACAACAGCCGCTGTACCAACCGACTGTGCAGTCAACACCGCAACACCAGCCGCAGCAGCAGTTGCCACCGACACTGGTCACGACACTACGCAAAGAGCCACCAATGTCTCAGGAGCCAGCTCCCGTCTATCAGACGCAACCGGTTGCTGCTATTTATCAAGGTAAGTTTCGAGAATGGGATAGGAAAGCCGAGGTTCAGTGTTTTTGTTTCATCGCTAAAGTTGCCGATAGTGAAAGTCTAAAGACTTTTTCATTTATAGGCTTCCCATCATCCAACTGTTCCGTTCGTTATGGTTGTTTCTCTGATTGATGACGCCCTGATCTGATAAATTTAAAAAAAAGACCTCAAGCTAAGACATGCATATTGACGTTGCATGACGATTTTTTGCACAAATTGATTTTCGTATTTGTGCCCCAATATAAAAATGGACAGAACTGGAAAGATAGCAATCTATTGGTCATCGTCATTTAATTTTACGCCGGAGCAGGTGTAAAGGATTTTACTTCGGTGATTAAATTGTTAAAAAGATTAGTTTACATGGTTTTCGAATGGATAAGACAAGCATAAACAAGCCGAGTGTACCCTTAAACTTAGAAAAAAGGAAACCTGCTTAGTGCACCGTTCAACCCATCAGGGCATCCTTAGACCTTGGTTCTATTCTATAGTCACCTTTTAACGGATTATAAGATTGGCTTGTTTTTTTTCATATACATGAAGACTACGTATAAAAACTAAAACAAACCGTCCTTTAGTCTAAAAATGTTCTTATAAAGTTTGAAGATCCCCAATCAAAGTTATCCACCGAAGTTTTCCGATACTCTTATAGGTGTAGGGGTGGCTGGGGTAATACGCATCCCTGAGGCATAACGCACCGTTTCCAATTTCATATTACAAAAAAAACGGGTTCTAGACGGGAAAAACGTAATTTTCCTGTAAGAATGAACTGTGCAAATAAAAGCAAAACAACCAAAATTACCAGTTCGAACCGATAATTCCAAATTTTGCTCTGACGAAATTTTTAAACTTTTTATTTGATCCAAAATTTGTTATTTGAGTAGTGAATTGTATTTCTATTTTATTAAGAATCTTGTCTCACTTTTATGGTGCATTTTTTTCCTTCGTTTTGGTGCATTTCACCCTCTTGGAGCATTTTACCTCAACACAGGTATACTTTGCCACTATCCAGATGCAAGTCTACCAAAAATTTTAAAAATCATTAGTTTTTTTTCAGCAAAACAAGCTAATACTCCCTCACAAGTTACTAGTTAGAACCTCAACGTACCAAATACATTGATAACATCAACAATCCCTAGCCAAGTTCATTGAAAATTTAAAAGTTTTCCTTAAGGAATGCTTACTACCCCATCTTCTCCTAACTGTACCACTAAGGTCGAAAACGACTATTTTTCCAAGTAAAAGAGCGCCAAATTGCATTTAGTCTTGCTTTCCTATATGTTTCTAAATTAAATTATTGTGACCAACCAATTGTGGCCAATCTTAGTGGCACATCATTGCGTTTAGTATATTCAGACTTTTTTTCTGAGACCTTACAAAATTAACTTCAGTACTGTCAAATTTCTCTACATCTTTGAACTCAAACATGAGAAATAATGTGTTTAAGTTTACTTCAAAAAAACCTCACCCTGAACATAATGTACACCCAGACATGAACAAATTCATTACTTATTACAATACCTCCATGATTGTCTTTCATTTTGACTTCTAGTTCGCCTGCTTGATATTAATTTATCCTACGGTAATGGATAAGACTCTTCAAGTTGGTTATTTTCACCAAAAATGTGTATGGTTTTTAAGATCGATTCCAATACATACTATAGCCAAAAACTAGATTTCGATTGATTTGAATCCTACTCCATGTTTCAAGAAGTTGCTCACGAATATCGCTGATAAACCGAGTTCGAATAGGGCTGGCTTAGCATGATTTTTGAACTACACTTAACATACACATGTTTCATTATCCAACAGAGCCAAGTCCGTAGACTCTGCCGATTTTTTTATTTTGAATCATTTTGCAGCTGCCTCATTTGAGAAACATGTTCAATAGGTTTTAATCGCCAAAGAAGCACAATCCATAATGCTTGCTGCTGAATGGGAAATACTCTCTGGGCCGAAGCAAAAATGCAGGTGTGTAGTTGTCGGATCGCACAACGATTCATTCCCGGCGGTACGTTCAAGTACCATGGTGCATTCTTCGAGGGCACCTGCTGTAACCAATATTCTGCAGGCAAACCCATCCGGACCATTCAAGTGAACCGTTGCACCGAACGGATCGCAGGATTACGGATTTTTACGGAATCAATCGCTCGCAACGCGATGAAACATTCCCATTAATGGATGGATAATGATGGGCGGTCCCATCGAGAGCGAACACTCCAAAAACAGCGAACCGGTTGCACTCGAGCAGTGGAAACAAAGCATCGATGCTCGATGGAGGGCAAATTCATTCATTCCTACCGCACTGTTAACGATTGGAATGGAGTGGTGCTTGAGGGTTTTGATGCATCTCTCCAGTGAGCGCATAGCAGTGTTTCAATTTTCCTTCTGCAACCAATATTTTTCCACCATGAACTAGATAGGCTCGATACTGCAAGAGCTGTAGTGCATCTCTTTTCAATCTCCTCAGAAATGGTTATCAAACATTCTTCAAAATCTAAATAGTCAATTTTGAACAAATTTTCCAATTTTCACAACATCCATAACTCGGTTTTAAAATCACTATCAAAATACTTACCAACATCTCCTATTCCCACCGGTTATAACTATTTTCAATAGCACACACACATTTTCCCCCTGCGGCCTGGTGTTATTTCGAATGTGAAAGAAAAACATTTCATGCACCGAACCGACCCACACTCGATGGAAACCATATCTTTTGCCACCCGCTTCCCGGAGGGCGAATAAACAAATCGTTTTCTTCGAGTCACGGAGCATAATGGGCACGAAACCGACACCCACGACATCTTCTCCCAACTTCCCCCCGTAACATTCAATCAGTTTGTTCGATTTTCCCATCGGTAAACACACACACACATACGAGCGCAACCTCGCCAACTCCGGAGGCCATTTCTCCTATGCAATTTGTCGTTTATTATTTATAGAAGTGATAGATTCCCGGCCGGAAGCGAACATGCTACCCGATGGGGTTTAAGATCCCTGCTTCGGGACCGGAAAGCCATCGGGTTCTCAAGATTTTCCGAAAAAAAAGCAGCGCTATCTAAGGGGAGGATGAAGTATTGAAAGAAATCCACTCTTTTCTAGCGCTTTTGGCAAGCAACTCGGAAAAACTCGGTTGGACAATGGTTGGTTGCCTGTCGGAGAGGTGTTTGTCCCACTGACGGCTCCACGTGAGATATAGAGTATAGTGTATAGGTACACATGTGTGTATGTGTTGGTCTGCGTACCGATTTGATTTATGATATTCGGAAGCTTTCCATTTTACAGTCTACCGATTTCGTTATTGATGTCGGGCGGAAAATAATGCTCCGTGGCTCGAAGGGCCAAAAGGTGACGTACCTGTCCCCTACGATGCCTCCCGTCTCCCTCCCCGTGCACCGTATACAAAGCGGAACAAATCCTTAGTACAGACAGACGCGTGAATCGGTGTATGCGTGACGAACACATGGCAAAAAGCTATTTAGCACTTTTGGAGATGAACTTTAACGGCCCCAAAATGGTTTCAAGTGCTCGGAATTGGGCCAGATGCTCGGCCCACCGGCACCAGCCTAACCTAGATTCCACGCGAGAGTCTTCGCAGGCCCAAACCCTACGCGGCCACCGGTCACCGGATGCATCGGCGTATGGCAGATAAATCAATCCCACTCCACACGCGCGTCCACTCGGGCATTCGCAACACGTAAAGCGCATTTGGCGCAAATAAACACCTACACCATCGGCCTCGCGGCGGTGCTTATTCACACCACGCCTGGCCACGGGATTAATAGGAACTAACTTCTTCCCCCGGCGTGTGGGCCAAATGATTTCCGGCTCGCAGCACAGCTTGGACGTGCGAATACGCCACACGGCGTATACGTAAGCGTGAGGCCGCCGTGCTCATAAATTGCTGAAATAAATTCAATTTAATGATAGAAAGCTCTTTCCGCACATCAAATATTCATCGCGGTTGAGCGCCGTACGCGCGCCCGGCACGCCAGTCAAACAATCCTTCGGCGAAAGACGTGGCAAGACGGACCAGAATGCTCGGACAGGCGGGCCAAACTTCTAGCACGGCGCCGACGAACGGGCGAGAGAAGGATTCGCTTTGTGGCCACATCGGAACACACTTCGAAGCGGGCGATAGTTTTTCTCCATTTTCACTCGTCGTTTCAACCGATCGGGTGAAATTGAGTGATTTTTGTGTGAAAACTGCAAGGTAATGTTTGCCGCGAGGTGATTTTGATTTGTCATTCAAGAGTTGTCACTTTAAATATCAATTTATGGCAATCAAATCACGCGTGACGATGATTAAAACATATGTATTTCTTTTTCTTCTTAACAAACTGCACTTTTTGCTTTTCTTCTCATCACCTCAATGATGGTTATTTATGACAATTTTTTCGGTGAATCTACTTTTTCATTCCAAAACTTGTTCTACCTCACCGAATCACAATCCAGTCGATCACAATTGCTGAGCTTTGATTACATGCTTTCAATTTGATCCAATTTAAATTTTCAAACGTTCACCTCGTGCATTTAGCACGGGAACGTGACAAAAATACTTTGATTGATAGCATTCAGAAAATAAATATTTCAAGTGATGCAAACGGTCGAAAAAGGAAAAAATCACATTCACGAGTTTCGACACCAGAACGAAAACCACCCACAATATACAAAGTGACAAAAAAAAAACAATCATACCCAAGAAGATGTCAAGTGCACCCGGGTTGAAATGTTCACAAACCGCCCCAAACTCAGGTGTTGCACCTCCCGACCTCTGACCTCACGAACGTTCACAACGCAAGCGAAGAAAAGCATTCCATGTTCGGAAAACCCACGTTCCTGCCCGCCATTGACTTTCGATGGTGCTCCAGAATGGTAAAAAGAACGCCGAATTGAAGGAGCGAGTTGCAACGAAAAGAAGGCAAAAAAACTATGTAGCGAGGAAGGTTTTCACGAGGACACGCTTTTCCATTTTATGCAGCTCAGATTGAGCTTTCCCGTGGGGGGGGTTTTATACCCCTCGTCGGCGTGTCGCTCCACTGGAGCACCGGATAAAAGGGTTTCGGTTCTCCTCGCGTGTGCGTCAGTGTGCGTCTCCTCGCTCCCTCGAATGCACCCGAATGCACCGATTTGCAATGCATCGCGTGAGGGCACCCATTGAACCATTAATGTGCGCATGAAGCACGTCTACTGCATTCGTTCCGGGGCCAAACCGTTTGTCGTCGGATGTCGCCTCCGTGTACCCGCCTGCTCCCCGCAGGTAGCAAACACACCGCCCCTATTTCCTCCTCCCTACGAGTGTTGTGATCCTTGTTACCCAACCGATGACGTGCGGAGCGTGCAAGGGTCACACGTTACATCACCATCTTCGCAATTCTTTGGCTGGCATGAAATGAAATTGTCGGCAAAAGGCAAATCCCTGGCGCACATTATGGAACTGTTATCACCTGCTGCTGGATGTCGACAAGCGGAGTGATATACTTCATACACGATGCATTATAAATTACACTGTTCCAAGAAATGCGCCTCGAACGATGATCGATGTCGGTGCACCGATGGCATGAGTACATTTCAGTGTTTCTTCAAGAGCAGCTAGTTCGTTGTCTTTTAACTAAAAATGAAAAATCATTCCTTCCAAAAGAAATCTGTGCTGACGAGCTCTTCCGCTCGAACGACAATCTGGAGCCCCATTATGAGGCCACCTGATCACGTGCTTGTGATGTTGACACCTTCAGACAATACCCTTCATCGTCGGCACATTCAAATTGTTTGTAATTTCTCGCTTCAAATACTGTTCGTTGCAATTTGTTTCGCACCTTCTCGTCTTTTGCGAACAATGCATCTCCATTTGAATACATATTTTCCGACGTAAGATGTGCCGATACAAGTGAAAGGGCCGTACAAAAACCAGAATAATATAATGTTTCGTCAGTGGAAATCACGGAGAAATCACATCACAATGGTTTAGCACAAAATCAAGTGAACCTTTCACCCGTACCCGATTTCCAACCCGTTGAGTTTGGCGTGAAAATTCGCCTCAGTTCGCATAAAATGGCACACCCCGTCACATTTGGAGAAGCACAACAAGTTTCCCAGGCATAAATCATCGGCCGGGCGTAAATCATACAGATGTAAATGAATCAATCTCCCGCAAAAACCCGGGCAGCTTTCCACATTCGACTCGCGGTCCGAACTCCGCATCCACACGAAACGCGTGCTGAAAGATGCGTTGCATTTACCATTTGAGCGCCCCACCGATTGTTATGATAATGTCGACTTCTGGACCGGTTCTCGACGCCCCGCACCGAGTGTGCGACCGTGTGTATTAAGTCGAAAATTTAGTCGGGTTTTTTACGAGCCCCGGAACGGTACGTACGTTCCTAAATTTGGCGAACATGACTGAATTTGAAAACATCTACGCAACAAGAAATATTTGCTTTTCTCCCTCGCTCGGGTGTATATGTTTTTTGTCCCTCCGCAAGGCAACGAATTTCTTTTTTCTTTTTTGCCGCATGCTTCATCACCCATAAAAATGCCAACTCCACCAATTGTATAATGCGCTTTTCGGTCTAGATTTACGGCGATAAAAATATCTGGATCAGGTGCGGCTGTATCGTCGCGAAAAAAAGAAAGTGCCGTGCGCCACTCGGTGCGCCATTTTCTGCCACGAAAAGCGAGCTTATCGAGGAACGAAGACTAGGCCCATTTTAATGGCGGTTGATGGGGGAACGAAGGATTCGCACAGTTGCGAAGGAAACATTTGCTAATGGTGTCATCACATTTGAATTAAATTTATAGGCTTGGGGTTGTACGGCTGAGAAGCTCTAAACACGGTACCGAGAGCGAAAAGAAAATCCAACATTCGCTTATCAAATAGTTGAGGGCGGAAAATAAAAACAGATTCATCCACCCCCGGTTTCTTTTCACCTGGCCGCAAAGAAAATGGACTCCTCCTATCGGCCGTTTCGTGCACTCGAAGAAAATTTTCCGCCGAGACCGATCGAGCTGTCACTGCGCCAACTGCTGCCATCGTTAAAGTAACGGCCAAATAAAGGCTTTATTTTTGCGCGGCTTGGAAAGGATTTCGGCGCGGCGACAGAAATTGAAAATCGATTTTGACTTTTATTGATACGCACGGGTACACGTTTTTACGATAATGATTCGGCTCGCGGCTAATGGCGAATGGAAAAATTCACTTTTCCGCACCGGCTTGCTTAGGGAGTGGTATTTTTCGCTCGCACGAAATTTCAATTGGCGAAACGAAGATTTATGTTTCTCCCGCGAGGATGGTAATGTGTTGATGGAAAGGAAAACTGGTTCAAAAGAGGTGTTTTAATAGCTTTTTCGAGTCCTTTTTTACCGCACGAATAAAATAATGGTTTATAACAAACAATTCCATAGTCGGATAGGTATTTTGCATCAATTTCGCAGAAAATTGAAATAATCTTATTTGTGCCACAAAATAAAAACACCCTTCCTCATTTTCTCTTTTTTCTTACGGCGCGCAACAGGAGGTAGCAATATGCGCGGAGATCAAAAGTGGCCCCCAGAGGAATACAAACGCCAATCGGAAGTGGACAACGAGGAACGTCGCAAACTAGCCCAGCAGCCGGCCTTCCGTCCGCGTCGCCAACAGAAGGTGAGCAAACCTGCACTACAACTCAGATGTGTTTCAATTTGTCCGGTGCTAACAATTAAATTAACCCAAAGAGACCTATTCCGAACTCTTTAAAGACTGTGCGCATGAGTTTGTGTTTCCGGATAAGAGGATCAGTTGGACCGTTTTGATTGGCGTAATAATTACATTTAGTTGCGAAAGAGGGCAGCTAGTTCACCACCATTTGGTCCATTTCCCAATCGACTAGCCTTCACCGGATACCATCGGCTTAATTGACAGAAGTTTTGTCAACGGCAGCTTTACTACAATCAGCCACAAGATGAAAGGGATCGCGCGGATTAGAAGCTCCAACTCTGGTTTAATCAAAATCGAAACGATTAACACTCATTCACTTTGGGTAATGCTCTTAAAAAGCGGACCAATCGACCAACGAGGCACTGTTCTAAATTACCGAGCCGATCACCCCGGATTTAGCTTTTCAATAAGCGAATTAATTCAATGTCCCACGTGATTGAATTAAATTTAATTGAAACATAAAACTGCCACCAACCGGCTCCCCCACGAAGCCGCCGTCTACAACCTGCCCTGGCCTGGACTGTGTTTCCGTCGGGGTAGCGATGCGAAGCACGGAGAAAAAATAAAGCTACAAGTTACGTCTATATTTGTCCGGCCGAGTGCGGGCGTGCTAAACGGAGGCATGTTTTAACGAGCTTGAAAATTGTTTATGACGAAAATCCGGGCTCAAATGCAGGGCTGTGCTGAGCGCGGGATGGAAGGGGGTGGATGTTTTCCTGCACAAAAGTTAATAATTGAACTTGATTCAATAAATTGGGGCACGGTCCGCTGACCGGGCAGTGCAGCAGCAGCAGCAGGAGCTCGCTCCAAGGTGTGGATGTTAGGCAGAGCGAGCAAAGTATATTCAATTTAATTAAATAACGTTCGTGCAAACAAGTGCACTGGTAAATTTTTCACTAAAGTTTGTGTGCGCATTGTATCAACAAACTACTCGAAAGATAAATGAAATGTTCTTTATGCTTTAAAAACTAATTAATCTAAAACTCATTATTTGCCCAACGTTTTTCCACTGGGCTAAAGTTCAGAGTTAAAAATGTCACCCGTTTGTACGGCACCTAATTCAACTGGACGCTGACGAAGCGCTAAAGGATTCCTGAACGAGTGAACCAGACGACCCATTTAAGGCACATTTTGGGAATTATTAAACACATTTACCGTGGGGATACAAGAACCGCTTTCCCGGAACTGCACGAACAGCGGGGCAGCACGCCAACCGCGCGTGACAAAATTCAGGGTCAGCCTTAAAAGCTTCACCTTCGGAATGACGCTTGCTGGAGGGTGGATGTGGGTGGCTGAAAAAGCACAACTCCCAACTCGACCTCCATCCCAGCTCGTCGGTTCGTTTTAATTGTAGTATTCTAATTTTACATACACAATCCAAATGAATTTTAGATTGCAACGCTAGCCTCCCGTGGGACCGATCGTCTCGTACCACCTCCCCTGCGAGGGGGGAGAAAAGTCAAGGTAACGGGCCACGCCACTCGCAGGGTATTTAAAATTTAACGTTTGTTTAACCGGAACAATCAACAGTTGGTGCGGGCGCTGATGAGAATGCTCCAGGGCGTGCACGATGGAGGCGCCCGGTACTCCACGCTGTGCACCAACGTGTTTTATTACCACCCGGCCGCCATTACGAATGCCACCGCACCCACTGTGCGATATGCTAGGTGATTATGAATGTTTTAATTGAATCTAACCTAAGCCAACTAGCGCTCATTAGAAGAAAATGGTGAACTCGGGAGCCATTTGCGGCCCGACCAGTATCCGGGCGGGGTGGGGTGGAGTTTGGGTGGCGGAAAAATGGTCGGGGCAAAGTTGAGCTTAAGCTAACTCACCTCCACCATCCCCCTCGCATTGGCCGTGTGGTGCATTTTAAGCACACTTCACTTGATAGGTAAGGGGCGGTTGGCAATAAAAGTGCACGCGGCCGTGACACCACCACCAACACCACCACACGCACAAAGACCACGACAAAAAAGGGGGCCAAAACCATTGGCGCCAATGAAGGCTGTCTAATTACCGCAAAATAATACACCCTCGTGGAAATGTAATTTTTGTGGGTGAATTTCCCCAGCTGCACACACACACTGGTGGATGGAAATCGCGAGTAAAACACGTTGCACGTGTGCCTGGGGAATGGGGAAAAGGGAGCGGTTGTGGGGTGAGGGAACATTTTATTCGGCCGTGTTACAGACCGCAAAATCTCGCTGACAGGACCGCAAATAAAACGAATCTATCCGAAATGTAAAATTGCGCCAGACTTTGAATGCCTGGTCCGAAAAGTACATCCATTTGTGGTTACCGTTTCAACAAACTGTGCGGTAATATCATATTTTCCATTCATCTAACCGGTCCGGGAGGCATGCCCTGTGAATTGTGTGTGGTCAATTGGGATTCATGTTAGGTGGAACGAAAAATGCCAGCCGCGAGAAATGAACAGTAGCTTCAAAGTTATTTAATATCAATCGTTTGGTGTATGAATTTGAAGTCTGATCATTTTAAAGTTGCTTGAATAAAATAAAAATAGGCCTACTTGCGTTGAAAAGTACCTTACTATTTAATAAATAGAAGTAAATTTCAATAAATAATCATCAAAATGCACGTTTTACTGTTAAGTGAGAAGCACAAACATAAAAAAATTGTGAAAATATAGGCAGTATTTATGAACCCTATTCCAAAAAAAAAATTCAAACAAAGGAAAAAACGTTGGATCACAAAAAAAGATCAAGACAGCTCGTAACTCTGAGTAGCTTTTCCGTCAATAATGGAGTAAAAATCCTTATGTCGAAAGCGATAGCAAAATGCTACCATCTGTCCCAAGTGTTTTTCTCATTAACAACAGATGTATAGTTAATGTGAAAATGTATTCTCTAAAGCAAACAGTATGGGAACATTGTTAACACGCTAGTTTACATTAAAGGTTTTTAAACAGTTCCATTTCGGAAACGATAACTCAAATGGATTACAAATATCATACCTGGTCTAATTTTCCCCCAGTTGGACGGGTTTTGTCGGTGTATTTATCATTAAAACTCTCATACCACACTAAAAGTGTTCAGGATCGCTGCTAAATATAAATTTCGATTTGTACGTTGGCGATGCCCTTATTTACCATCGTGGAAATTACAATATTCCGGTTTCATTTTATGTGAACGCACTTTCTGTATTCAATTTATATTTAACGTAATGAGATTAGAATAAATAAATCCAAGCTTTCGGCTCAACAAAACATCGAATGCGTTTGGAAGAACAAACAGCATGATTATTAACATTAGCACAACAACGCCGTCCATACTCTGCAACATCGGATTTGGTCTAGTAGAGCTTTAGTCGTGGTCCGACCCATTGAGCATGATGCAGGAAATTACATACTGTTGCTCACTTCCCGGTGTCCAGTGGCTCGATGCTAAAGGGAGAGCATGAGGCAAAGTAGATACGAGCCACTTTTTATGGCACAGGAAGAGCACGCAACGATAGACGAAACGTCGAATGGTGGCAGCGGTCCCCGATGGATATAACAATAAATCTGTTTCCGTTCAAGGGAGCAGGAAATCCATTCATAATAATGACCTCCTACCGACCGGAAACCCTCGGCTCTAACAGCAATCCACTCCGATCCGATCGCCCGTACCAAACACGGTCCACACGGTTGATGGATGCAATGAACCTCATATGTACCGCGGCTTAAAGCTTTGTTGGCATCGGCCTTATTCGCTACAAAAGTTTACCAAGATGCCAAAGCCTTTCCAAATCAAACCAAATAATCAAGAGATGAGCTCGAGCGGAATTTATTCGAGCATTTGTAACAGTATTTCTCATTGAATTACACGCTCGTTGCAATTATATACATTTGATGCAGAACGCCCTCGAACAGCATTCCCCTTAATGCATTCGCTAAGCAACATTATAGATTATGCTGCTGCATGGCAACTACTTCCGATTATTGCAATCACTATTGTTCGGCTGTATTCAGCCAAAGTATGAGTTACTGATGTGCACGGATCAATCAAGCCAACTATTGCCTGCGAATGGATGTTCACCGTGAAACATCATCATAATCATTAGCACCACGAGCGATGGTTAATGATACCCTACCTATTGTTGTGCGATTGCCCACGGCCAGTTAAAGTGTGCACGGAACCGAACGGCATGTGGGAATGGTAGAAAAATGTGCTTATGAAAGCCGGTTCCAGTGACGAGTGCATTGTTTGCCATATCGCTACACATGCAACAAGACAATTTAGATGCAATGATCTACTCGTGCCCGGTCCATGGTCGTTTTCTTTGTGTTCATCCCACTGGGCGAAATCATGAAATGTACGCCCTCAATTCTGACGCCACCCACAGCAGGGAAAGAGTTACAGAACGCTGCGTTGTTATAACCCCTAACGAAGCCGGGCATTCAAACGAGGGTAGCTTATGAGATTGCAACATGTTATAATTTCATTAAAAAGTAGTTCTAACACAACAATTATTTAATCAAATACAGTACGAATGTAGGAGAGATTGAATGTTCCCTGTGACAAAGTAAAGTTTTTACTTCACGCATAACCTATTAATCAGCTTTCGATTCATATGGGCTGATTCGTATGGATTTCTGATTCTAGTAAATGATGTTTAAATTTCGTTCCATAACAAATGACCATCTTATGGAAAAAAGGCTAGTAAAAGCTGTGGTTGATACAAGAAAATTAATTAATTTCATCCATCTCTTTATGCACCTCATCACATAATCCGCGAAGCTGGCCACGGCTCCGAAACATCACCGGTTGATTAAATTCACTTCGATCTTTACCGAAAAAAAAGTCGGTCGAAACACGAACGAATCTAATGCGACCAAAGCAGCCTCACTTCCCACGCCATGAATTCTAATTACGGGCAACGCTGGTTAGACGAAATCCCACCCCGCTTTTGTCCAATGCTTTCATCCTCGCAGGAGAAGAAAATCTACCTCATCGCGTGAAGCCCATCCGATATGGGATGGACTGTTCGCTAGGAAAATAAAAGAATGGAAACGCATTACCAAAGAGCACCTGCTTCCGGGACACCGGAACTTAACCGGCTGTACCGTCGGCGGAGCCCATCCTGAAAGGCTTAGCTGGGTTGACATCAGCCGAGGCTAACGGTGACTAAGTCGCATCCGTGCACCTGTCCCGGTGTGGTGTATGAAGTTTCCTTTTATTTGACCTTTTTTTTGCCCTCTGTGGATGGCAACGTTTCCCACGCGTACGAATACGTCCACTCGGCGTTGGCGGAAAGGAGTCACGGTTTTTCATCTTTTATTCGAGCTTTGGAGTTCGATTTTTTCCCTTTCATGTTTCCCATGCATCGACCGGGCGAACGACATCCCGACCGGGTAGTGTGTTCTATGTGCGAGCTTTCTAATTTTTTGTTTCCATGTTCCTTTCCTATTAAGAAGTTGGACTGCGATTGAATTAAAATCCAAGCTAATTGAATTTGACCGAGTTCTAACGGAGAGGAATGGTGTCTTCGATGGCTGATGCTTATATATTGCATGAAAAGTGTGGAAGGATTCAGCCATATACCGGGACGTCCCTCGCTGTTATTGGTGATGAGATGAGACTTTCCTGTCTTCCCTACCAGGTGGCCCTCCAAGTAGAGGCAGGATCTGTTTGGACGAGCTTTTCCCTTTACAAATATATTCAGTTTCATCACATCAACATGACTGTGTGTGGGTTTTAAGTTTACTAAACGCAACCGGGACATTTAATATTTGTGATGAAATCAGAATGCCCGTTGGGATTCTTCTCCTCTGATGGAACCCGTTTTTCTTAGAATTTCAACTGCCTCCCAAGCGTTTGATATTTCTCCCACTTTAAAAGTTCCTTCCTTTTCTTGAATCTTCAACATCAAATACTAGTATCAGTGATGTTATATTTCAATTAGAGTTGTGTAACACAGATTCAGATTGATGAATCGGTATGATTCTTTTAACAAAATAAAATTCAAGAGTTTATCAAGATTCACTGATCTTTTAAGATTCATAAAGATTCACTCATCTTTTAAGATTTAAGGAAAAGATTTTAGTATCTTCTTCTATAAACAAATCTCCAAAGATTCAAAGATCCCAAAAACAATCTTCACTCTACAAATGTTCATGAAACACAAACGACGATGAGTTGCTCGATTTATCAAAATCGCATATAAATACCTAAAGAAACATTGATCTCGCCGCTTCTAATTTTTGCAGACTTTCGTAGTGTAGCTAGAATCTTTCTAGATTCATGAATCTTTAGGAACCACAGATTCTTGAATCTTTAAAGATTAGTGAACCATTCTCAATTATTTTTTCACAAAAGATGCAAATGAATGAATCTAGTTCAAAGATTCAGAACACCCATCCCTAATTTTAACGTTTCATGACCTTTGATCCGGAGTAGGTTCGAATCCCAACTGAGACCGGGCTCTCCTCTGTACGAGAAGATGAGAAAGGTCTTTAATACGCGATTACATCATTTACGTTTCTTCACAATCATCAATTACTAAACATTAAATCGACTTTCAAGAGAGCACTATTGTTAAACTTTCCATCTTTGTTCTTAACAGTTTACCTCTAAACAGTGGGAATATGAATTGCTTTGGCCATTTTCGACGTTGGTAGATTGCTGTACGATTCCTTTATTGCACATGCATCATCCGCCAATAGAACCGTAACGGCTATTAGTTTAATGATGGTAATTAGCTTAATGCATACATTCGTGGTTTAAACAATGCGTTACTGATCTCGCACTAGAAGGTCAGGTTAAAACAAATTATTTCATTTCTAGCACTAGAACAAATAAAGACAATTTGAACATTTTTAGGAAACTTGATGAGTGACGAAAAATGTACTCTATTTATCTTCTACTTGGCGTAACGACCTTATGATGATTTGCGGGAGACCTAACGAGGGCTTACAAGACTTTTTCCCTTATGTACGTGGCTAGTCACTCCTCTCGTACAGAGGAGAGTTCGGTCTCGGATAGGATTCGAACCCGCGCCCTACTCTTAAAAAAGTACATTTTTTACAATTCCACAACTAATTACAATATAAATTGAATCATATCATGCCAATACATTATAAGTTAGAAACAAGAAACAACTAGATCAATATACTAAACAAGCTGACCCGACGAACTTCGCCCCGTCCAATATTAATTATTTGCTAATATTGAAGAAACATAGCATTGAAACTCATGGGCATTTGCGAGATAAAACATTCTACTCCTTGTAAGCTCCCATAGATTCGTCGGATAAAGATTTTAAAACATAAAAATAACACGTTAATCTTTTAGTCGTAAATCATGCAAGAATGTTATGAAATTCCACTGAATGATTTACGGCTACATCTTGGCTTTAAAAACGATCAATTAATTGGTATGAGCGCGATCGAACAGTTGGAGTCATTAGCATCGATATTTAAGGCAGCTAAAATTGCACTTTTGGCAGATAAAATTGAGGCAACCAATCGTAGTTTCGACACTATTGGGCAAAATTCAGATAATCATTTGTGAGGAGTTAATTTTTCGCAACAGTAAAATGGCAAATAGCTGGTGTAATTCGTCCATTTCGAATTTTTAGCTATTTATTCGAAAAACTTCTACGGCTCTTAACTGGGGCTGATTTTTGGTCTGTTCGTATGTCCCTTTCAGTTATTAGTGCCCTGATGATACCGATTTTGTTACTCAGTCGATTGCTTAAAAATGTTGCAATTAGATGTTTCTTAATTTCCATCTGTAGCG
>KE525339.1:647249-673175 GCA_000441895.2 Anopheles sinensis | reverse complement strand
TTCCATCTGTAGCGGAAGCTTTAGTTCCGAATGTGTCATTTTTCCACCTAGCAGTATAGCCAACGCTATAAGATTTTGCTATCCTTTTTTTTGCCAAAATCAGTGTTATCTCCCAATTCCGCCAGGCGCTCTTATTTACAGCCTTCATCAATCCATCAAATGCACATATTTGCTGCACTTTCAATAGTAGGACAGTTTTATATACTTGTTGTTTCAAAGGTAATTCTGTTCCAATTCACAATGCAAGCTCACGTTCAATTTTCACATCTCTAGTTCGACGATTCTCGCACACGAATGAAGTTAAGGATCGCTACCGTAAGTCGGAAAATCTCGACAATCTTGTAGCGTTTGTGTATGTTTATGTAGTTTGCTGTACGGCATGGCCCAGCTTTAGCGCTAGAAAAACCACGCCGTAGGTTAGGTATGGGATAGAATCCAGAATTTGGCCCTCCCGGTATTACGAACGGCTGACCACCGATCATAATTTACCGTCTTTCGGTCACAGTCACTCTCTACGGAGAGAGACCTTGTCCCATTTGGGGATATTGAGCCAATTAAGAAGAAGAAGAAGTACGCCTGATTTAGTAGTCCTTGGAACGTTCTTCGGCCATTCTTCAAATAAAGTAAAGAATGGCAGCAATTCCAAAAGAAATATTCTCAAGAGTGTTTCATGGCAGTTCACGTATCGGTTCATTTGATTCTCGCTTATCTAATTTACTGCAACGCCAAAAATCGCAAAGTTGCTGCGACGTTCTTGTTCGTTGTAAACCATACAAACCAAAGTAGAGTTGTAGAATCTGCAAGCTCCATGAAACATTGGATCTCCACCTTACATAGAAAAATAGCCTAGCTTAGCTCAAATAGGATCAAATTGAATTGGCCAAGTAATTTTTAAGTTATTTTTTTTCGTAATTTTCCGTATGTTCAGGCTTTTCCTTCTGCATTTTTTACTTTTCATCTTTTCATTATCCTTCTCTGGGACACTAAAAATACATTATTCAAAGACGTCGTGAAGATCCAGCCGTTTTTGAGTTGAAATGATATAGATAGTATATTTGATTATTTTATGTGGAAAACGATGTTTTTGTGATTTTTTCCGATTTTCCGGTTTTTCCTTGGGATTTTTCCAACCGATATCTGCCCTTTAAACCTACTTCGGAACAAAAGGAACAAATCATCTGAAGACACTGTAAAAATTAGTCCAGCAATTTTTGAGTTTTAGCGTTACACATGCTTTTTTTTCGAATTTTCCCATTTTTCGGTTTTTCTTTTCGAATTTTCTTTTTTTTTTACTTTTTTGGCTCAGAAAGAATAAGTCATCCAAAGGCATCGTTAAGATTCCCTCAGCCGTTTCTAAGTTTTAGTTAAACATTGTATATTTGGTTGTTTTATATGGAAAAAGCTGATTTTACGGGTTTTTCCGATTTTCCGGATTTTCCTTAGGAATTTTCCCACATTTATCTATCTCTAAACCTTCCTTGGGGTAGAAGTAACAAATCGTCAGAAGACTTCATAATGATTGGTCCAGCCGTTTTTGAGCCTTAGCGTCACAAACATACAAACATTCATTTTTATAGATATAGAAGATAAGAAGACTCAATTGATCTTCAAGAACAGAAATAGCACCCGTTGTAACTTCAAATTCGTCCCCAGCTAGGGGAATTTGCTGAATTAGAGCTCAGAGGACGGAGAAAGGAACAAGTGAAAATTCGGTCTAAACGTTCGTTATTCCCCATCCGGCAAGATCTATCCATCCCAACGAGGGAAAAAATAGTGTAGTGCTCGAATAAAACAATGAAAGTTGAACCCTGTCATCCCGAAGTAACCGTCCGTAGGCATGCATAGGCGTACCGGAAAAAGTGGCTCGTATTGTTGTTTGACACCTTTAAGCGAAACGTGCACAAAACGAACCTTTTTTTTGTGGCGTGCATTCTCTCCAACCAGGCTCGCCACTAACGAGCCGGGCGGATTATCGGGATCGGTTTGACATCATCCGCACACGGGATATCCGAACCAGGCACGCTGGACACCTTCCGATCCGAGCCACAAAGAACTGTCCACGACCAAACTGGGACACCAAGGTCGGAACGGGCCCGACCGTTTGGCTGGCGCGGACGTTTGGAAGCCTTTTTTCCGTTCTATTATCCTCAACATCGGTGACACGATCGGGGATAGCGAGAAGCCATTTTTTATAATTTGCAAACCGTTCGAATTGCGTCATACGAAAATAAAAAACAAACAAAAAAAAGTGGGAGCGAAAAATGAATACGCCAAAACTTCAGGAAACATTCCGAACAAAAAACACTGACAGCCATTTCACCGTTTTCCTTCCGTTTTATCTCAACAACCCCGGTCGCGGGGAAGGATTTCAACGCCATCGGAACACGTTCTGCATCGGAACCACCTTGCTTGCCCTCCTTCGGATCAACCTTTCCCGACCCCATTCCCTCTTGGTCGTATATCTTGCGTTTTCCGGGGGTCACACATTCTTAAATGCATGTGCACGGCGAATGGCACACTGTGCGCCAACGAATAATCGCCATTGTGATGAAATTAATTCATACAAGCTTCGAGTACAGCTCAAATTAATTGGATTTATCGATCCGGAAAAGGAGCGCACATGTTTTTCGAGACGGTGAACGGGGGGGAGAAAATAAGATTTAAACAATAAATCGTGCAGCTGCTGCGACAAGGCATTTGCCATCTCTAGCGGCTTTGCAAATGTTCGATAATTGGCATAAAAAAGGATTAGAGGGCAACTCTTAATCCCAGGGCAAAAGCGTAAAGCATCAACCACAACCGTTGCAAAAATAATGAAATCCCTTTTGTTTGCAATGGCATGATGCAACAAATGTAGGCATTTAAATAAAAATATTACGCTTCGCCGATTCCCTGTAACATGATGAGTGATGATTTTCTAGAAAATTAAAATGATGTACATTCAATCCTTTAATAATCCTTTTAACCATAAAATTTGTTTAAAGACACTCCGCATAACAAAAATCTAGATTATAGCAGAAACCTATTCATGAGATAAATTAGAGATCACCATGAATTAAAGATTTCTACGTACAAAATTGCATCCAGCTAATGTTCTTGATACTTAAATTACTGTGATTACGCCGAGGTGCTTCGTTCTTTAAGCCATCAATTTAATTGTAAACTTTTCGTTGGTCTTTTTTACTAGCAAAAATCTTTTTTTTTTTCAAACTTGACGATAAACCAAAGTGCTATCTTATTTTTATCATAATAACTTTAGCATCGATGTTTAACAAATCTTTAACAACAGCTTTGAAATTTCTCTCTTGGATTTCTAAATCAACCGGTATTCATAACACGGCCAGCTAAGCAAAGAAAAACCAGATAAGGTCATTTTGAATAGCATAGACAAATGGTAATTAAAAACTCTCAATTTGTTTCTAGTTTGCTCATAGGATTAATTGCATCCTTTCTATTTATGCAATGGCCGGAAAATTGAAAATTTAAAATCCTATTCAATCAGTTTTCCAGGATTGAATGAAGATGAATTGTTGTTTGCCTACAATAAAGATCAAATGTATGCTAAATAAATTGTGAAAGGTGCAAACCACACGCATATGGTTTGTTCCCTCAAGTAAACAAAGAACTTGTTGGCCAACGTTCTTTGATTGAATACTGGAACGTGTTTGAACAGGAAGTAATCGATTAAATTACTTCGCACTCAAAGCTTCACTACGATTGCATCAACACAAACAAAGCCTTTGTGCTTTATCTGAGAGAATTAAATAATTCCTTTAGTATCCACTTGAACAGTTCTGATTTTGAAACGCTTACAATCCGCTTTACATAGGATGCAAGGCTTAAACCACATTTTGTTTTTAGCTTGTAGTCTACAGAAGCGGTGGTTTTCGATGAAGACGTCATAAAATGGACACGAGTAGCTGCTCCAATTTCTCTGCCACTGGTTTTCACCGATCCAACACAATCCTCTCCAAGAACAGATTGTAATCCGTTATCACTAATCCTTTTATCGTTTTTTGTTGTGTTCGTTTCTTTTCCATGTGCTACGGAACTCGTGGACGTCAACGCTTACCAATACACCTTCTCGAATGGGACTCAACGGCAAACTAAATCGTCAAATAACGCACACTTCCACCAAATCTCCATTGTCTGTCCAATCGGCCTCTAAATGTATGGTGTGTTTAACAAACCGAAGGACTATGGTGCCTTTTTCGCCAAGAATGCACTCAACAACACCTACCCGGGCTACCGGGCTCCACCGGGAACGCAGCATCATGCATAAATGTACCCGAATAGCTCCATCGGATGCCCTGTTAAGTTCTTCGATGTGAGTCAGCAGGGACAGCAGCAGAGAAGCAAAGAAACTACATCCCCCTTTGCTGGTCATTCTAAAGGCAACACTTTATCTGGATTTGGATTCTGAGTGCGGCGGACCTAACTAAACATTACTTCCTCATTTCCGGTAATAATTCGTAAAAGAGCACCGAAAGTTTTACCAAAAATTTCAATTGAAGAACTCGGAAGCCAAAACTAAAAACACACAAAACACTTTTTCGACAATACCACAACAGAAAACCCCAACACTGTTTGGAAACGAAAGCAAATAGCATAGAAATTAAATTTACTAAGGTAAGATTTGCGAGGAAAGGAGCCGACTTCGGTGCGTACGCGCCCGGAGCGATCGGAGCGAACAGAACCCTAAAGGACTTCTTCCGGTCAGATCGGACGCTTGGTGTAAGTGCTGATCCGCCCTGACCGGTTTTGTAGGCCAGAGTAGTCGTTCGAGGAAAGCGACCAGCACTCTTATTGTATGTTTTGAAAATCAAATGTTATTTTCTATATTTATTTACGCAAGCCAGGCCTCCGACCACGCTTCGAATAACACTTTTACAACGGTAAAGGGTTTAGCCTAACAAAACAAAACAAAAGGGAAAGATCGAGAGCAGTAGAAAATGATACGACTGGAGAATGGGCGCGTTAACTGCGCGATGGCTTTAATTTTCCTGTGCCTAATCGTGTGCTTCCTGTTCTCCGTTTCCGCGTGTGTATTAATTTGGTTTATGTATCAGACGTGAGCAAACGCAATGCATACAGGGAAGAGAGTGGATGATGAACAAGGAAAAAAAACTAGGAAACAAACAAATATCCCCCTTCCCGATGCAATACTGACCTAGTTGGATATCTTATTAATTTTGAGTCTTTCGCTTTCTTTTATTTTCCTCCGCATGGTTCGAACGCGATGAACAAATGAAACAAAACAAACAAACGAAAACAAAACCGCTACAGTGTATTATGCTTTACCGTATACCGTAAGCGCTTAACGCTTGTTGTGATTTTATGACAAAAAAATAAACATATAAAGGCTTATTCGTTATAATCGAGTGAAAACACGCGAAAGCGCGTCAAAGGAAAGAAATTTAACAGGGAGGGAAAGAAAATAAAACGATGGAAACCGGAAAGATGGTAAGCAGCAGGTGTCCGACCGCTCATTAATTCGGTGCCTAAAAAATTATGTGGCCACAGCGGGAAGCATCGAACTACGAAGGATTACGTTTTCCGTAAAGAGGGGAGCAGGAAGAAGCGGAACGGGGAGGGGTAAATCACCACCAAAGCTGTGGCGGCCAGCGATCAACACCCCACCGAGCACACAGCCCGTTGACACTATTTGGTTTTAAAAGATCCATTTTTTGTGTGTTTCTTCCGCTCGTTCCCAACTGCAAGGGAATCGACGCTGCGTTAAAAGCAATTAGTAATCAAATATTTAATATATCACGCGATTTTAACGGTAAAATATGGGCGCAACAGTGTGCAAAGAATGGAAAGAAAAACAATGGCTACTAGATTCGATGGTGCCGGGCGGACGAATGGAGATCGTGGGGCACCAACAAGGGGCGGCTTATGTCGCCGGCGGACTGTGTGAAGCTCCAAGGTTGAAAGAGTCAACATGGATAGGAGCAAAATAAACCGGGTCGAAAAATTTCATCGATACGGAACGATGAAGGTGGAAAAGATCTGCCGCACGTAAGCAAGTAGATCGCCATCGTGATAATCGGAATGGGTAGGGCAAATGGTGGATTGAGGGCGCGTGTCGAATCGTACGTTATTTATTTATTTATGCGTGCAGCGCGCTGCGCATTGTTTATTTACGATGCATTCCCGCATGGACCGCGCCGCGAACGGCCCAAAACCACATCATTACAGATTGCCCAACGAACGTATATCACAACTCCTTTTTTGTATAGTTTTTAACGAATAAAACCCTCTTAAACGCGCAAACAATGGAGACGCACGGTGGTTCACGAATATGCGTTAACCCTAGTGTTGGCGCCTGCTCATACGGGTATTTGTTCAATCTCATGGCATCAATTTATTTAATTTACTATTAGCAATACTATAATATTAGCAGAAGAAAAAAGTTTTTAAATGGTAAAATAAGTCACGCAACTTACAGTAACCGACATTAGGAAGTGTCTGCCTCAATGTGTGTTTATTTTTGCCCAAAATTTTTGATAGTAGATTTTTTTTTTGCACCTTAAATTTAACCTTTGTGTTTTATTTTGGGGGAAAAAAATGTGTTTTATTTTTAAAAAACTTACAACATGTATTTTAAAAAACAGTAACAAAATAAAAAGCCCACTTCAGGATTTCTTTGAAAAACATGAAAATAAATAAAAATAAATGTATTCTAACTTTTTAAAATTCCTTCTTTGGTAATCGGAAGCTGCTAGAGGTGTGTGCATGCCATGATCTTAACCAGATTTAATGGGTATTTAGGATCCAATTCTTCTCAAGCATTTTGCACTCCAGAAGATTCGCTATGAGCCAAAAAAGGGAAAAAAAACTGTACGCAAGACTTCCATTTAAATTCTCCTACCTCCCAGAATTGCAGAATGTGAAAAAACGAGAAAATGAGGTAAATATTATTTTCTGTTCAAAACTATAGGAATTGATTCTGGTAATGTTAAGATGCAAGTGATTTTTTGTTTTCAATGCCAAAACGCATTTAAGTCAAACCATTATCTAACAATATGATTGTGCAGTAGAAAAATAGCCGTTGAATAGTGCATGCTATAGAATATTTTTTAACATTTTAGCTGTCGTTATAGCTACGTTAAAAATAAAAGTATGTTTGAAATTCGCTCCTCAAATGTTTATTTGCAAAATCACAATTGTCATCCCCGTATAGGGATCCATTCAAAAAATTAGAAAGAAACTTGAACAAAGAGGAGACAAACATGTACGACCGTGTTTACCCTGTTGCAAATTGGAGCGCCATTATACACTTTGTTTTAAATTATGAAAATTAATATACAAATATCCCGTCCGTAATGACAATAGGCTTCACCCACGGGGTGCCCTGGCGCGCGAGCAAATTGGAACGGACAGCACAAACGACGGGCTAAAGGGGAGAATCGGCAGCGATGAACGGATAGCTTGGGGTAAACCAACCCTGTGCAATATATCTGTGGAACTCGTAAATTTGCACTTATTGCTGATTAATTTTATAGAAATACATAAGCACTCGCTCCCTGCCCTCTTCCTGTCCTCTTCCGTCAATCTTTCCCTGTAGGGCAAACACACAAATTGCCTGTTAGAACGAATGAGCAAACGAACGCGGAAGGGAAGGATTCGAAAAAAAAAAATGATGACAATAATCATTATTCAAAAGCGTACATCGTCGGAGGTCGGCCGGTGGAGGGTTGGCTGGGCGGTTAAAATGGCACACATATGTTTAATTCATAGCCCGCTTTATCCACAAACTTAGTGCAATTAAAATCGCCCCAAAAACCGCAAAAAGGACACACATCACCACCGCCACCCTAATTCTCCACCGCTGGCAGTGGTTTCTATTTTCATTATGGTTTTCTCCCATCAAACCACCGAGTGGGCACATAAATCTCATAAGCTCTAGCCACTGGATCATAGTTCTTTTATTTTTTCGTACATAACATAAAAGATGCCCTTTATATTTCTTCCCTCTTGTTTTATTCCTAGGTTGCTTTCTAATGCGAAGTACATCAATACTTGATGTTGAGTCAAGACGCGATGAAGGATAAAATGTACAAAAAAGCGTGTATTTAAATATGTTATACCCTTAAAGCACAATGAACGCTAAGATGCAACCATAATTGGCATTAGCACCAAATATTGCATTTTTATTGTCGCATTTTTTTAAGAATTGTATTGCGTTATCGATTGCAGATAACACATTTGATGTGAACACCAACTAGAAACATAAAAAACAACCAATTTTTAAACATTTCCCATAATCCTGGTCAACGTCAGTTGCAATTGTGAATAAAACTCAGCTAATAATGAATCCAGTAGAAAAAGTTTTATACACAGCAATTCAATCCCAATTCTTCAACACAGATGAAGAGAAAATGAAATCCAACTACACAGAAAACTTTAATGCTCAATGTGACAATTCTCAATGTCAATTTTTTATGTAATACACCATGATGCGAAGCGGTCCAGCTTAGAGCGAAATACTGATTGCGTTGATATGATTACCCTAAGGAAAAGCAGCTGTTATTTTTCCCCATGATGAAAAATAAAAAAAATGAGCTTTGATGTTGGATAAACGTGGTAAAATTTTTCGTTTTGCTTGTCATACAATTTAATTAAACAAAAATACTATTTCCCACATTGCAACGGTACCGTGGAATCGTAAAGATTGCGTCACCACAATTACTTCATTTCCCGAGGGCAATTTCTGCAAATAGCAATCCACAAGTCCCCAGCGCCAGCGGACGAACAATGTACACCGTAATAAACATGTAACATGTGGTGTTTTATCGTAAAAGAAATAAAAAAAAACAATATCACAATTTCAACAACCCACAAAAATCATCAAAATGATTCGCAAGCATAAACACGGGTAGAAGCACTTTGTGTACTAGCAAAAGGGGGCAAAAAAGAGAGTGAAATTTGCAATAAAAAAGGAACAGAAACAAACAGCAACTCGAGCAGTGTTTTCGAATATCGGTAAACGTCAGCAAAAAGCCCTTGGCGACAGTGAAGTGCACAAAACATATTCATCAGCGAATAAAAATGTAACACATAAGCAAATTCTGCTAGCTTTTTTTCAATCTTCTTCTCTTTGCAAATTTTTGCAACCACTACACTCGTTTGAGAACAACTGTTTTACAAACTGTTGCGTTTACTTGTTTTTCTATTTAAAACCACTTAGAAAGTGAAAAAAAGATTTGGGAAACGTACAAAATAAACAACTCGACACGTTGCGAAATTTTCATCCACTGAATTACGCTGCACAATCAGAAGTTCAAAAAAAGTAAACCAGTTTATTACATCCCAAACCGGGGATCCTCCTCCTGGGGGACGCAGAAATAACAACCGGAATGTACAGTTGAGTAGAGTGCATATGCGCCTGTGTGTATGTGTGTTTGTGTCCTTCCGGTTGAGAGAACAAACTCACCGCGCTTCACTGATAGATTGTAAAAACTGCATCCGAGCTCATGCACCAACCCATTACCCAGTTGGAAATAAGTGACATTCGAATGTGGGCTTCGAACAGGAGAAAAAAAACCGGGAAACATCCACACACAAACTGTGCCGATGGACATTTGGAAACGCATCGTGCGGTGGCTCGTCGCTAATTTATATGCTTGTAAACAACTCCTGATCGTTGCCACGTGATAAGTAAACAAATAGATGAATTAATTTTTACAATCGTCGACAATCAAAGGACAGTTTGAGCAGAAACAAAAACAAGCCAAAACGCAGGCAACGACCCCGGCTGGTGGTGGGTGACAAATAAATCCCACCCGAAACGTTTAACGGGCGCGTTCGCTTTTTTAATTCCATGCTTGCAACATCATCAGATTGAATGCATCCAGCAGTTCTGTGAGAAGAGGGGAAATGTGTGCATGAGAAGAGGGAAGGGTGGGGGGAGGGGGGGGGGTGGAAAAATCGGGCATGAAAAACAACATGACACTTTTGATTTTTACTTCCCCCATGAAATCGATTTTCCACTTGTTCATGCGAGGTTGTTTTTCGAAAAAAGAAACTTGGGACGTGTTTGACGCTCCCGGTAAAACGGGTATTTTTGTTTATTAAATTAATCCACGCATCGGTGGCAACTGTTGGCCACCCACCGGTCCGCGGGCTCATCCCACCCGTCCGTGTCTGGCTGGCGAAGGAAAATATATCATTACAAAAAACAAAAAACAAAAAAAGGGTGCCACACTGCACGTCGGTGGTAATGATAGGAATTTATTTTAACGATAATGAGTCACCTTTCTGCATGCGTGAGCAACCGCTCACGTACGTCTGCTGTATGGAGCCGGGGTTTAAAAATAAAATGATTGCCGAAGGTTCCCATCGACATTCGCGTATGATTTAGTACCGATCCGTTTAAAACACAAGTGCAAGCAAAATAAGCTCCAGCATCAGATGAGTGGGTACAACAACATCATTAATGCAGAACGCGCCCAATCGCAATCGTTTTTATTTTTCTTCGGAGGTTCGTCGATGCAGAACCAAAAACCCAATCGCACATGGTACGCCGAAGCAGTAGGGAATGACGAGAGAACGCAATTGGAGGCACGCCACGAACCGGCAAGCAGTGTCGAAATCAATTAGCTCGACATTTTCATACGGATTATTTTTAAAATCACCTGATTATCCATCCCATCCGTTGTAAGACAAAAAAGAAATAAATCAAGCGAAATGTTATCGCACTGGTATGGAGAACGTATTTTACTCGACGGCTCACATTTTATTTTTCTTTAATTTAAATACAAGAATAATAAATCATACTCCCAATTCAAGCAATTCATTCAGTTCTCAGGTTTATTTTTCAGATCCAACCTACTCCGAGAGTCGTTTTTCTTTCCAAGAGGTGTATAAATAAAATGTTAAATTACTCCAATAGCTTCTTCACGTTTCTAGGTTACTTTAAATTGTTCTAATTTTACTCAGCGGTTCCAATTTCTATGTTTTACCTAACCTTTTATTCGGTTCACTCGTGACTTTCCACAGTACATCCGGAAGCTTTACAAGTATTTCTTTATTTCGTTCGCACTACCGTTTCTCTCAACCAAAACGTAGATACTGGTTCCTAATCAAACACCGCCAATTCTACCTATAGGATGACAAATTATTCAAATGAAAAACAAAATGATATTACCTCTAGCGCAGCATAGCATTCTAATGTAACGTTTAACTAAAGTAAATCTCACTCCAAATTCTCTCACTCAGTGGTCGCGTTCTTTCTAAAGGGTCTTGAAATCCTTATCTACACCATGTTATCAGTTAGTTTCGCTCACTAGTGACTTCAATTAATCGTGGTACAAAGTAATTTCTAATCGAAAGCACACTCAAAACAAATCTTTCGTCAGGTTGTACTGTCCTTGATTGAGACATAAGCGTTTTGTTCAACATTTTTGTAGCCCTGAAAAGAATGTAAAATTATTTCACAATCCTTCACGCGGTAACATTTTACTCCTAGAAGCATATTCACGAGTATGCAGGCAAAAATGTTAACTCAAACTATCGCTTCTTCAGTACTCCTTTGCACGTACCATGCATGTATTTTGTGGATGAAAACCATCGCCATTGCTTTTGAAGATTATTTTCTATGCACTTTAAATTGTTTTTTTTGTCGCCTTTAACCTCTGGCTCATACCGTCCAGTACATCATAAAACAGTTACGTGTACACACATTTTATTTCGCTCCTACTTCTCAGTTGCAGTTAATCCTTTACGTTACATTCAACGCACGTAATCTCTAGGCGGCTTTCGCAAAGACCTCTGAGTGAGTAGACATGTGCAATGGTTGGCCGAAAAAATGGCATTTAATAGGCGCCAGCAGTGAACGATGGAAAAGTTTTCCGAGAAAAGCTTAACAAGGCATGGTGGGCTTGTGATAAGTTTTCCAAATAACAATAAAAATGATCGGCCGTTACGATTCCGGTGAAAAACATGAAACAGAACCTGTAACAGTACACACTCGCCCTGAACATCGTACTATTCGGTAACACAATTATTCAACAAAACATTCCACCGCTAGCCTACGGTACTAATGGCCTATTAAAAGGAAGAGATTGGCAATTCTGTTGGTTTGTTTATCAATCACTCTGCTTCAACTGTTTGCGTCTCTACATTTAATTTGCTCTCGTTTTACCAAACCCCGGTACGCCACTCTTTCTGCTGCTATTATACTGTAGTTTAGTAATGTACTCCATCATTTATTATATAGTTGAAACTTCTCATTTGATTATCGCGTACTTTCCATTTCTTTTTTGTTCATTTAAATACTAGAGCTACCAATCGGCCGTTAATCTTCCGTTCCGAACCAGTTTATCATTTAAAACAGTATTTTATCGTCATAAAACGCGCGTTCTTCGTGAAAGGTTTTAACAACTACCTCGCCTCATATGTCTCGTTTCTATTGCTTCCAAACGCACGAACGGCGTATCTACATGGTCAAACTGAAGCACTGCTCGATCGTTCACTGTTTCTTAGGCATTCAAGAACCATTTAAGAGTTATACTCTACCTTAATGGCCATGTCGTATATGTAGCGTACCTCAACACCATCCAAACCATGCCAACCATCGGCGTCACTTATCACGTAAGCAAATGAGATATAAAAACTATTGTATAGGCGACGGTTTCGTTCGTATTTGCTACTGCCATTTTCATCTTTGGCCCTGGCATTGTTCGGGATCGAGAAAGGGGTTTTTCTTTTAAATAGTTTGATTGGTTGGTTGATTGTTTGTGCACAACGATTAAGTTTCCCCGAAACCATTCCCAAGCGAGAGTATGAGGGAAGTGCGAGGAAAGCAAACATAATCGCCATAATATACGCAGCAAGAAAAGATCCTCGGTTGGACGCACCGTAAATATTTTCGCACAACGAAGAAACCAGCTTTCATGTTCGCCCAAAATGCGGCATTGGCGGTCGGTTGGCGTCACGCAGTCCGTTTGTCTCCATATGGCGACGCTTTTCGGGGTCATTTGGGACGCGTTTCGCAGACTAAGGGATCACTACATGACGGAGGTTTAGTGACACTATCGGTAGGTATTAACTTAGCAGCTTGGCAGAGAGGTATTTGTGTTAGTTTAATTAATTTTCTTCTACAACCTCATTTCTAGCATAGCATGGGTTTCAACAAATGAAATCTTTTTTTTCTAGCGGAAAATTAATGGACTGTACTATTTCAAAGCGGCAATGGAGCTATGATGTAAATTTTGTTGTTGCGAGGTTATTTACAGTAATATTAGGCTTATCTAGCAATGATTACGACAGTTTTATCAGATAGGATGAAATGTGGAAAACCCCACATGAGAAGGATTGAAATCAAATTACAATACATGTTTTCTCAACGAGTTCAAGTATTATTCCGCTAATCGTCTGAACCAAATGTTGTAAATCACTGTGCATATTGTGTTACTATCTAACGCTATCTCACTCTCGAAAGGAAACATTTAATCTCCATTAAATCCATGAAAGCGGAGGAAGCGGGAGCAAACATTACGCTTCACTAAGCTCACTTCACGCTGCCCATCACTACTTACTGTTTCTCACCAAAAAGAACAGTAACGTAAAGCAAACTATAAAAAAGATCATCAATCCAATGGACACGAGCATTATCAACGCGATAACCGAGCTGCGGGGTCCACTTAGCTCGGAGCTTTCCTCAAGAATTGCCGAGCTCGAGTGAACTGGACGTACAAACGCACGTACAACACGCAAAGGAACCGGACGTATAGCATTTGTTAGGTAGATAATAAAGAAACATCGTTTGTGATTTTAATTTTGTCAGTAGTCATTAATCAACAAACAGTGTGAGTTTTGAAAGAGAAAAAAAACAATACATCGAAAGAAATGAAAGAAAGAAAATACATTAGAAGATCGAAGCAGCCGGCGGATGGGTGGGTCAAAGTAGGCGATTACGTCGTCAATTGACTAGTGAAATATTTCAATACAGGATCGATATGATCGCGATCGTTTGATGACATTATGTTTAAAGTATGCCTGAAGTATGTTTTTTTCTGTGGAACGACATCGTTCCACGTTTGATTGCTTATGTTTTGACTGCCAACTTTCGTACAATGTTCGAACAATTTGAGTAGTGTCTAGTTTAACTGCATTGCGGTATTTTATGTATATAAAATTTCAGCACGCTGAAGATCCATTCCATCCGAAGCGGTACACAACACGGGAAGCGCATTTCAGTGTGTATAAAAATACAACAGATAAAACTTCTGCCTTTTCGTTTGCGTGCATGCCCGGCTATACGCCGTTTATAGAAGTTACAAAGTGGCAGAATGGTGTAGAGCCTTGCGTCTTGTTTTGGACAATATTCCACACTGTGTTACACGTGTGGCGCAAACGTGCGCAAAATGTTTGCTTGTTTGCGTTTGTGAGCTGAACTCATCACGACCGATGTCCTCAACATTGATTTTGTTTTTTCGCGAGCTCACCGTACAGCGCGCGGACATTGTTAACGCCGTGCATACCTAGACAATTTCCTCCATACCTGGTTTTAACCGAGCGGCCTGATGTTCGGGTGTGGGCAGCTTCGGCTTTCGCGCGCCGCTTTCGTCTGGCTCCTCCACTTCCATGCACGTTTCACCTTTGGCGGCCTGTGGCGATACCGTCGATTCCGTTGCATTGCTTGTGCCGGCGGCGGTACTACTGTTGGCCGCACCGTCCGTCTCAACGTTGTCGTCCTCATCGTCTTCGTCCTCCTCGATGAGCTTGCGTGCCAACCGTACCGCCTCGAACTCGTTGTAGTGCGCCTTTCGGCGCCGTTCGAATTCCACTTTGCGCTTTTTCTGCTCCTCAGTTAACTCTTCCTCCTCTTCCTCGGATTCTTCCTCTGATGCGGACTCTTCCTTCGAGTTAGCTGCCACGCGCAATCTAAAAACAAGTATTAAAAAGGAGATTTAAAACTATACGTTCTAATCAAACATCTCTCTTATCTCTCGTTCACTGGAATGTGCTGCTATTAAAAGACACAATGGCCGATGGAAGCCACCGTTGAATGCACAAACGTTTACACAACATTTACACTATGTTTTCCACAACAAACGAAACCGTTCCGAGGTTTACCTCTCTGCCAGCAGTTCGGCGTCTAGCTGATCGACGTCACCTTCCTCCACGTAGTTGAACGGTGTTTTGGGTTCGTCCACCTTCATGTGACCATAGTCTTTGTCCGGCGGGTGGTACGTTTGTAATACGTTCAGTTCGTCGAATTTTGCGCTTTTCCGGTGCCTACGATGGGAAACAGTGTGAGAAATTAATACGAACAGTCACCAAACCGATGACTTCATCCTCCGGATGCTGTACACGTACACCGAGGATGCTGCCGATGAGTGTTTGTCGAAGCTGCTGGATGATTTCAGAATGCCCTTGCAGGGCTTCTTTGCATCCGGCGAGTCCGAGCTGAAGGACATTTTGCGTACTCTTGCCTCTCCGCTAATTTTGACGGTTGTTTTGAGGATCCGATGGTGTTGAACTGGAAGGAGTGGCGCGCTGGAAAGAGCGATGAAAAATGAAAACAGCGGCAAGTTTACCGGCATATAACGTTATACGCCACATTACGGTGCTCAACAGCCGTGTAGGTTTGTGAATGTTTGTAAATGGTTAAGAAAAATGTCTTGTTTGACATCATTTTTCCATCCCAAACATTCATGGCAGTCACTAGCATCTAATGCAGCATCTTTCCTAACGCTGG
Source organism: Anopheles sinensis (assembly GCA_000441895.2). Taxonomy (NCBI): domain Eukaryota; kingdom Metazoa; phylum Arthropoda; class Insecta; order Diptera; family Culicidae; genus Anopheles; species Anopheles sinensis. Next base: position 657,466 of record KE525339.1, on the reverse strand, counting down.
TACTGTAAATCTTACCCTGTCCGTTCGGGAGCGTCACCGTTTGCAAATGTTACGATTCTAATGAAATGGCGCTATCAGATGATGAGATCTAACAAACGCGATCGTGGGATTACGTCTTATAGGTACGTTTGTAAAATTTTCACACCCCCAAATCCTAGTATCGACGAGATTTTTGTGAAAGCTGACACCGTACCGGAAGGAACGAAATTGTACTGCCTCTTCGATTTCAAGATGTATTTACAAACTGAAATGTAGTGCACCGAAAGGAATGGGAAAGATAGTCCCAAATGCTGTTCTCCCGTTCAGATAAGATCACTGATCAGATTTTCTGCACTATCTTTCACTGATAATTTTACCGACTCGATTCGCTAAAAAATATCGACTAGTGTTGGCAGAATCGGGATTTGGAAGACTCAAAGATTCGATCCTTAGAGGGATTCTAAAGATTCAATTCCCATTTGACGGATTCTAAAGATTTGATTCGATTGGGATTTGGAATCTGTTTTGATTTGTTTGGGATTCGAATCTGTTTTGATTTTTTAGGGACTGTATTTGATTTCATTCAGACTTGAACTGAATCTATTTGAATTTGATGTGACTCGATCCATACACGTGGTGAGTCGCATAAATCACATAGAGAGTCGATGTCGAGACAACGGTTCTTAGCGATTCAGTTGAGTCCAATCGAACATTGGATAGAATTGGTTGGACATTGGTTGAGTTTCTCCCGCGATTTAACTTAAGTTCGAGAAAAAATCGAGAACCTATTTTTAACAAAGAAAGACAGTAGAACTTCGATTAACTAAAGAGTTCTACCATTATGTTTATCTCACGCAGTGACAATGATTCAGACCAGGACCTGGTTTACTTGTTTAGTGTATTTTTGTACAAATAAAGACTCGTCATTGAGAATCGCGATTCATGATGAACAGAAGTACTTACAGCGGTGAACCTCACATTGTAAATGTGCGACATGTTTTTATTACGCAAAAAGCGATTTATCAGTATTGATCTGATTAGGGTTTAGATTAGGATAACCGATTTCCAGACCGCCGTTGATTTGTTGATCACCATGACTGTTTGACGGATTGGGACTCAGATTTGGTGATTTGAGTGCCAAGTAGAGATTCTATATCCCCATCACTAGAACGAAGCCGACAGCACAGCTTGGCATAAACAAACTTCAAAAACCTTGGTCACAGCCTTCAAGGAATCGAGTACGTACGTTACAATTCAAACTATCCGTTGGCTAGGTACTATTACCAAATTTTATACAAATAAATTAAGCGTTTAATCGGAATGAATTTCGTTTTACTTTCATTGCATCAAACATTGAACAATAAAGTTAGCTTATATAGAGCAACCAGCATCACATCTGTCACAGGCATTTCGACCTGATCACCACATTGTTCAAACAATCGTTAGAAATCTGTTCTACTCTATTCTCGTCACGCATCATTTGAGAAAGTGATATATTTAAACAGTTGTTTCTCTGCTGCCTGAAAAATAAAAGTTGTACAGCTCATTTTTCGCCGCAAGGTTCAGTTGTTTTCTTCTAGTTGGTCTAAATGGAGGTGCCACGAAAAACATTTTACCCATTCAGAGGGATGTTAACCCTCCGAAATGTTATAATTGTGCTAATTTCCATGTTGTGTATCATTACAATATATTATTTAGTTCTTCACCAAAACGAGCCTCAACCCAGCATCAGCTCGTTTATAGCTGCTAATGGAACGGCATATAAATTTCCATGTGTTATTTCGGCCACGGATGCCATCTCGTCCATTAATCGTGCCGATAGTGACAAGTGTAAAATTGCTATTGGAAATGCCGCCTGCAAAAGTGCCCACGGAAGACTTTTTCCTTCATCAATCGTGCATCGGTGTCCTAGCGGAAAATATGCTCCATACCGTTCGGTAGGATGTTTTCCATTTAATTCATTGCTTTTTGCACCATTTGTTAATAAAACTTTGACAAACACCCCTAAGAATTGTGTCGACATGTGTATGATGATAGGCTTTCGATATGCTGGCGTGAAGAATGGGTGAGATGTTCAACAAAGAAGAACAAATATTTAGATTCTACTTTAAATTCAACATTTCCCGTTTTAGAAATTTGTGCTATTGTGGTGATGTAGAGCCCAATATGTCTCTGGTAGAGAAGGATTCAATATGCAACACTCCGTGTTCGGGAAATCGAAGGGAAACGTGCGGCGGAAAGCACCTGGTTTATATTTACGAAACAGGGCTTGCAAGTAAGTTATAATGAAAATGTTATAGCTTAAAATGATTCAAAAAACCATCTTTCATCATGAAGGGCATCCTGTGGCTCCAGTAAAATCAAGCCAAACATCTATGGAAAACCCAGCAAGAATAGCGTTCCTGTTGATGTTTCATAAAAGAAATATCAGACAAATTCGTCGGTTATTGGCAGCAATCTATGACCCACAACATTACTACTACATCCACGTGGACGCAGTATGTTTGAATCAATAATGGAACCGTTTAGCAAGTATTCCTTATTATTTATTATTTATTTTCAGCGCCAAAATTATCTCTTTCGGGAGTTACTCGAACTGGAAAAGATTTTCCCAAATATGCATGTGACTCGTCAACGATATATGTCCATTTGGGGTTGTGACTCACAGCTACAGGTTTTGTTAACCTGCTTCGAAAACATTCTGGCCATGCCTTCGTGGCAGCCGGATTTCATTATCAATCTAAGTGAAAGTGATTTCCCGGTGAAAAGTGTTTCCAAATTAACTGATTTTCTCACTGCTAATAAGGGTCGAAACTTTTTACTACAGCAGAAAGTTCTTCCTTTACAAAAATATATCTCAAGTACTGGATTAGATACAAACTTCGTGGAGTGCTCCGGTCGTATGTGGAGCATCGGCAAAAGAAGTCTCCCGGTGGGAATCACCTACCAAGGTGGAAGCGATTGGTTTTGTTTATCGAGAGAATTTGCTCAGTATGTTGTCAATACTAACGATGACTTGGTGGGTGACCTGCATGCATTGATGAAATACACTGGCTTCGGAACGGAGGTCTTTTTCCACACCCTTCTTTACAACTCACGCTTTTGCCAAACACACTACGACAGCAATTTGAAGCTCGTAAGCTGGAAATTGGGACATGGATGTATCGATAATAGCCAAACGATCGATTGGGTCGGATGCAGCCCTGTAGTCATACGAGATGAAGATTGGTCTCAGCTGATGCTGCGGGTCTCAAATGATGACATTTTTCTGGCGCGCAAGTTCAATCCCATATTTGATCAGATGATTATTTTGAAGCTGGAAGAGAAAATTCTGGGAAAGTATCCACCAAACACGCCCAATCTAAATTCCTATTGGGAAAATGTTTATCATCATCACGATCCCGACCCCAAAAACAACACATCTGGTCTAATAAGAATTGCATACGCTCTAGTGAATTCTTATTGTCGTGAACATCACTTTCAGCCTTTTGAGGTGTTGAACATCATAGAAATCACACATTATTTTAATCGGAACGTGTTTCACGGATTTTTGATACGCTTCGAAGCATTTGTAGATGATCAAGTCTTGGAATTAGAGCTTTTGGTGAAGCCAAGAGATACGTTTGTACGTGTTTATTCACAGAATCTTATTGATAAAAAGAATTTGTACATCTACGTCACCAACAATTTTGACAAAGCAGAACTGCTTCCTATTGACTTTGACCGGGTGCTCACGGTTGATCAAGCTCCCTTTTTAATTGTTCATCTACCTCCAGACAATCCAAGCCCCGTAAATCACACCGTAAGGGTAGATTGGATAAATCCTCATAGCGAAGTGGTATCTGCTGAAGAATTTACAATAACTGAACATCCTAAAAAATCTCAAAACCATCCTTGGAAGAGTAATCTTTTCCCTCCACTTCATGAAGGAGTCTGGGAAGCAAAAGTGTCTTTTAACGGCAGTGTCATTGGAACTGTAAAGTTTCTAACAACATCGAACGATCCCGTCCCTGTGTGCCACACGTGCAAAAAATGTCTCCCAACCAGCATCATAGAAATGGTTGCGAATCAGTGCAGGGTGAGTGAAAGAGATTTGCAGTTTCGGTACAGTCCTCATTCAAAAGCTACGCTGGATCACATCTTTAAGATCGAACAAGCTTGTGCGGTTTACGAAAAGACCATCGATTATACTTTAGGAGAAAGATTATTTGAAAATTGTTACGATACACTGTGGAGCAGCCTTGCTCCAGACCCTAAAAGCGATATGAGCTATCTACTGAAACGGAGCAAAGAACGGAAAATAATTAAAATTTAATTTAAATTAAAAATTAATTTGAAATCTAATAAAAAATTAATTTGAAAGCTACTCAGGTTTACGTACATATGTTTAATAAATAATGTCTAAAGTTTCGTACACGCACTTGATGAGGATTAATACTTCGATATGACGTTTAAAAAAATAAATGTATTAGCTGATTGGAGTTCTTCCATACGACAACTTACTGAATACATAAACACTTAAGTATACCCGTACTGCAAAACGTTACCAAAGAAATAAAGTTCACCCCTCAAAATGAAGTAAATAAATTGTTTCTTGTTTACAGGGTTTGCCATTTATCACTGAAATAAATTATTGTTGATGAACCAGAGTTAATAAAAAACAGAAATGTATCACGAACATCTAACCATGGTTAAGTGAAATAGTTTGAAAAAGCCTCTAATTACATTCCTTATAGTTCCTCACATTCTATACATACTTACTTACCCATTTATGCGACGAAACAGTCTTTCAAATTTATTCCATAGTATTATTATAACTTACCTAATGTCTTAGGTGACACCTCAACCCCTGAGGGGTGGTTGATTTCTTCGTAATTAGCAAGTCATAGCCCGTTCCCGACAGCTTGGTTTGTTCAATTTTCTACAAAGCAGTAAGAACAAACATTATTTTTTAACATTCCTTCATTAACACTAGAATCCAAACAGCGGTCATTCTGACCACAACGCATTTTTCGATATTAACAACTAGAGACCGACAGAAAATTAAAAACAAAACAAGGCATTTCTTAAAAACAAAACCACATCTAAAATAAAAATTTCAGATTTTTCTGTTGGACCAGTGCAGAGAACCAAGTGGCCCAGCCCACGATGGTGCGAAGACGAGATAAAAACCATAAGATCAGCTTTGAATTTGAACAAAATGAAATTTTTTTTTTTTCAAACTACAAGATGAAACTAAGAAAACTTCTGTTCTTTCAGGTTGTGAGAAATAGCCCGTAAAAGTCAAGATTTGTGAAAATATTGAGTGGAAAATAAAAAAAATTTGTATCAACTTTGAAAGCTTGTAACTCCTATGAAAATGTTCGAAATTTAACTTCAAACACAGTTTAAGAAAGGAATATTTTCATGCCTAAAAATTATTTAAAGTTTGAGTGATTTAAGCCACAGTGTTATGAAATATTACGCGATCCTTCGAATAACTCCTTTAAAATTGATCAAATTTCCGTTTTTAACCCTACGCCATTGCTAAGGATTGCAAAGATCTTTCGTTACAATAAATGATAATTTTGTCTGATAAAATTGTGAATTAGGGTAGTGGTTGAATATCCACAGAAAAAGGGGAAATATTTTCCTTCAACGCAAAGAATGATATTGGGATGCTTGGTTTATTTTGAATATAGAACATTGCATAATCCGCAGGATAATGTAACTTTTCTAAAATAGTTTTTAAATATTTTTTTTATATATTTGAATTTACAATAAATTACTGAAATTTATATTTATTTTAACCCAATGCAAGCGCAAGTGATGCAGCTCCCAACCACACGCTGACTTGACCTCGAGGTCAATTGCAGTTTTGCCAACACGTTAATTAACACAACAAAAGGAGAACGGGGATGGGGGTCTGGGAAGAGGAAGATTCTACAGTGCGATCCCATATTCTCTGGCATATTTAAACACAACCCACGCGTATTAACAGTCCTTTTGCCTCAGGATGTCACGGATGGGGATCGCTGAGGGCCTTCCTAACGCCTGGAGCTCAGCCAATAGATTAGGTCGTGGGGCGTTGACATGGCCAGTGGATGTGGTACAATTATATCTTTTATAACTCTTCAGAGGAAACTTTACGGTCTATTCGTGCTTCGATTATCAAAAAATGTATGCTAGCTTGCATTATACTACTCTTGCAAACGAGTCTCCACCATTAAACCTGATTATTTGAAATTAAAAAGAAACATTCATGAAAAGTTTGTTCGACTCCTCTTGGCCTATTCTTACATCATTGGAGCAAGTGTTTAAACAGGTGTTTCACTTCTGCCTAACATGTGACCGACGAATATCACATGTTCTGCCACAATGTTCACTTGTTTTCTGCTAGAGAAGCTCAATGGAGGTCATACGAAAACTCTTTTCTTGCCTAACAATAATGTCAATGAAAAGAAGTGTAATAATTGTGATAATTTTGCCACTGTGCTTCATTGCAATACATTGTATAACTTTTCTCCTAACGGACCTCAACCCAGCATCAGCTCGTTTATAGCTGCTAATGGAACTGTATTCAAATTTCCATGCGTTATTCTGAATTCGGATGCGATCACATCTATAAAGCGTGCGGATAGTGACGAGTGTAAAATTGCAATTGGAAATGCCGCTTGCAAAAGTGCCCAGGGGAAACTTTTTCCATCATCAATCGTGCATCGGTGTCCTAGCGGAAAATATGCCCCATACCGTTCGGTAGGATGTTTTCCATTTATTTCGTCGCTATTTGCCCCGTTTTATAAAAAGACTATGACAAACACTCCCAAGAATTGTGTCGATATGTGTATGATGATAGGCTTTCGATATGCTGGCGTAATAAATGGGTATGACAGTCCACATCTAAAATCACACATTTTATTATAGGTTTTAGTCTTGCCTTCTATTTCAGAAATGCATGCTTTTGCGGTGACGTAGAACCTAATATGTCTCAGTTACAAAGAGCTTCGGAATGTGCCAATCCGTGTTCGGGAAATCCGAAGCAAATGTGTGGTGGAGCCAAACTCGTGTCTATTTACGAAACAGGTCTTGCAAGTATGATTCAAACAATTTAAAATGGTAACAAGTTTCACTCACCGATGTTATTTACTTTTCAACCAACATGGTTAACATATCTTGAAAACCCTGTTTTATAGTTTAAAAGGCCTTAAACGCGGCCGACAAGTGAAAATTTTAATTGTTGAAAAGAAACTTAACATACTTGTTGAATATTAACATTTTGACAAAGACCTTTTTATTCTTTTATAGAACATCCAATGGCACCTATTAAACTCAGCCCTAGACCTGATGAGAAACCAGCTAAAATTGCGTTCCTGTTGATATGTCACAAAAGAAATCTCAGACAAATTCGTCGTCTATTAAGGACGATCTACGACCCACAACATTACTACTATATCCACGTGGACGCAGTAAGTTTCAATCAAGAATCGAATATTTACTACATAATTAATGTACAGCAATATTTACTAAACAATTATTGTATATTTTCAGCGCCAAGATTATCTCTATCGAGAGTTACTCGAACTGGAGAAGAATTTTCCCAACATATATATTGCTCGTAAACGGCACACCCCAGTTTGGGGTTGTGACTCCCTGTTACAACTTGTGCTCGGCTGCTTCGAAAACATTCTGGCCATGCCTTCGTGGCAGCCGGACTTCATTATCAATATGAGTGAAAGTGATTTCCCGGTGAAAAGTGTTTCCAAATTAACCAACTTCCTCACTGCCAATAAGGGTCGAAACTTTTTATACAAGCAGAAAATACTTCCCCAAGAACAATACATACCAGAATCTGGATTGGACAGAAATTTCGTGGAGTGCTCTGGACGCATGTGGAGCATCGGCAAAAGAAGTCTCCCAGTAGGAATCACCTACCAAGGTGGAAGCGATTGGTTTTGTTTATCGAGAGAATTTGCTCAGTATGTTGTCAATACCGAGGAGAAATCAGTGGGTGAACTTCAAGCTTTGATGAAATACACTGGGTACGGAACGGAGAGCTATTTCCATACACTACTCTTCAACTCACGCTTTTGCCAAACGCACTATAACAGCAGTCTACGAATTGTAAGCTTTAAAGTAGGACAGGGATGTAATGTTAACAGCCAAACGATCGATTGGGGTGGATGCAGTCCAGTTACCTTGCGAGACAAAGATTGGTCTGAGATGATGTTGCTGGTAACTGATGACATTTTTCTGGCGCGCAAGTTCAATCCCATATTTGATCAGAATGTTATTTTGAAGATGGAAGAGAAGATGCTGGGAAAGTATCCACCAAACACGCCTAATCTAAATTCTTATTGGGAAAATGTTTATCATCATCACGATGACGACACCAAAAATAACACAGCTGCCCTCATAAGGTTCGCATACGCCTTAGTGAGTTTGTATGGTCGTGAACACCACATTCAGCCTTTTGAGGTCTTGAACATCGTAGAAATCACACATTACTTCAATCGGAACATGTTTCACGGATTTTTGATACGCTTCGAAGCATTGGTAGGTGATCAACTCGTAGAATTGGAGCTTTTGGTCAAGCCAAGAAATACTTTCAAACGGAGCCATGAACAAGACCTTCTCGGTGTACAGATAAAAGATATACACATTTACGTCACAAACAAGTTCGATAGGGCAGAAAAGCTTCCTCTTGACTTTGATCGGGTGCTCACGGTTGACCAAGCTCCGTTTTTGATTTTTCATTTACCTACAGACAATCCATTTCCCGTAAATCACACCATAAGGGTAGATTGGATGAATCCTCACAATAATGAAACATCTGTTGAAGAATTTACAATAATTGAACGTCAAAAAAACTCTCTCAACCATCCCTGGAAAGGTAATTTAATCCCTCCACTAGAAGAAGGAGCCTGGAAAGCGAAGGTATCTTTAAACGGCAGTGTCATTGGAACGTTAGAATTTTTAACAACATCAAGCGAACCAGTCCCCACGTGCTACACATGTACAAAGTCTCTTCCAGTTAATATAACAGAAATGATTGCTAATCAATGCAGGGTGAGAGAAAGAGATTTGTATTTTAGGCGCAGTCGCTACTCGAAAGCTACAATGGAACGCTTCTATGAAATCGAACACGTTTGTGCTGTTTATGAAAAAACAATTGAATCTACTTTAGGAGAAAGACTATTTGAAAATTGTTACGATGCACTGTGGAGCAGTTATGCTCCAGATCCCAAAAGCGATATGCGCTATTTTCATAAACGGAGCTTACTAAGGTAAATACCCTATTGAAAATGAACTTAAAAGCTATTTAGCTGTACTTACATGTATTAAATAAAAAATGCCTGAAACTTATGATCCAAAGATTTAATTTTATTTTATTTTAAGACTTTTTTTCCGTTTCGCATTTTCATTTTGAAAGGATCATGCTATCTTTCTAGTCTCGGAAATGATTTCTTAATACATGTAATGTTTCATAAGATAAATATGACGAAAAGCTCCTACAATTCGCTCCACTCATATTTTTAGGAAAGGAATGGAAAGTTGCTAAATATATGTACAGCAGGGTAAATGTGTTTAATCGCGAATTTTTCAGTTTTCCATAGGTCGTTTACGTCCTCTGCTTTGTTCCATTAATTCCAGACACGAGCGTTTCGATGCGTTATGCGGGACACGTTACTATGGAATACTATGTATTTACTTTTATATTACGTGTTTGGTGCGCGATGGCATAGATTTGAGATTATCTCGGGAACCAAAACTCGTATCATGCTTTAATAAGCTCCAAATGAAAAGGGTAGTGCATAAAACAATCCCTCATGTTTACTTTATTTATTTTTTTTAAACTAGATGAAAAGGCCCGGTTGCGCGGGCCCATGTTCACGAAAGAGTTTGTATTAAAAAATTTACTGAAGATGCTCTGAAATTTAGTAAATTAAAGCCTCAGCCCTCTTAGAAGATTCAAGCTATATCAAAATGTCTCAAAGTCATCAAAGCGACATTGCCAAAGCCGCCGGATTGTCAAACGACAATGACGTTCGTTGGAGAGATGAGCTTGCTCATATCACTGTACTGTCCATGGTGAATATCATATCTTTGGCATGTTTGACTTGACTTTAAAGTGATTCATGCTTCTTTATGTTTGTAGCATTTAATTACAGGCATATTTAATTTATAATTTTTCACTATTTTAGTTCTACACTGCAGAAAACCATTCGAACCGACAGTGGATGACATAAACGCTCGCCGCC
>KE525339.1:627001-637064 GCA_000441895.2 Anopheles sinensis | reverse complement strand
CTTAGACACCAAACCAAGGATGTAGGGGTGGACGGGGTAATACGCACCCCTGAGGCATAACGCACCCTTTCCAATTTCTTATGAAAAACACGTTCTAGTCGCGAAAAAAGTCATTTCTCTGCAAGAATGAACTAAAATATGGTCACCTAGTGAGTTTAATAGCTCTACATCAACAGAAACGCGAAATAAAAGCAAAATAACCAAAATTACCGGTTCGAACCGGTAATTCGTAATTTTGCCGACGACGGTTTTGACGAAATTTTTAAACTATTTATTTGGTCCAAAATTGGTTATTTGATGAGTGCATTGTACCTCTATTTTGTTGTGTATCTTGCCTCACTTTTATTGTGTATTTTTCTTTTCGTTTTGGTGCGTATTACCCCTTTTGGAGCATTTTACCTCAAGACAGGTGCGTTTTGCCCCCATAAAGAAATAGTCGATCAAAAATCGCACTTTTTTTAAATTGAAAATTTCATGATTTTGGAAGTAAAAACGGCAAAAACTCCCAATAGGTTACTAGTTAGAACCTTTATGAACCAAATGAGTTAATAAAATCAACAATCCCCAGCCCATTTAATTGAAAATTCAAGAGTTTTCCTTAAGGGGTGTGTATTACCCCGTCCACCCCTACTACGCAGGATGGACTGCATGGACCAATGAGTTTAGCCCAAGAAATAATTTTGTAACAACGTACGCCTGTAGCGCGCGCAACGAGTGGACTAAGGCTAGGCCCATCGAAAAAGGGAGTTTGTTATACTTTTGTGAAATAAGGGCGGCCAATGGACCCCATCATACCGATTTCCAAGGTTGATGGGGTTGCCACATATTAACGGCCACCACAACACTTCAAATACTTGGTGATCGAAATTCATGAACAACTATATCGTCGCACAAGAGATGAAGCCACAACCGAAGAAATGAAGGCTGGGGCCTCACTTACCATTATAGCTGACATCACTGGAACAAATGTTTAAACACGTGTTTCACTTCTGCCTAACATGTGAGCGACGAATATCACATGTTCTACCACAGTGTTCAATTGTTTTCCACTAGAGAAGCTCAATGGAGGTTCTCCGAATCTTTTCTGCTTTAAAAATAATGTTACCGAAAAGAAGTGTAAAAATTGTGCTGCTGTCGTTGTTGTGTTTCATTGCAATATATTGTATAACTTTTCTCCTAACCGACCCTCAACCCAGCATCAGCTCATTTATAGCTGCTAATGGAACTGAATACAAATTTCCATGTGTTATTCTGGATTCTGATGCGATCACATCTATAGAGCGTGCCGATAGTGACGAGTGTAAAATTGCTATTGGAAATGCCGCTTGCAAAAGTGCCCATGGGAAACTTTTTCCATCATCAATCGTGCATCGGTGTCCTAGCGGAAAATATGCTCGATACCGTGCTGTTGGATGTTTTTCATTTATTTCGTCGCTATTTGCCCCGTTTTATAAAAAGACTATGACAAACACCCCTAAGAATTGTGTCGAAATGTGTGTGATGCTAGGCTTTCGATATGCTGGCGTAGTAAAAGGGTATGCCAATCAAAAACTTAAATCCCTGACTTTATTAATTTTTTCAGTATAACCTTTGCCATTGCAGACATTCGTGTTTCTGTGGTGACGTAGAACCTAACATATCTCATTTGCAAAGAGCTTCGAGATGTGACTATCCATGTTCGGGGAATCCGAAACAAATGTGTGGTGGATACAAATTCGTGTCTATTTACGAAACAGGTCTTGCAAGTAAGTTTTATGCGGGTTCAAAGAAGTTGTTATTTACTATCCAAACAACATAGTTTTACAGCATTTCCCGCCATTTTATTCTCAAATTGTGGGCAAAACTAACAAGCCCCATGTTTTGGCTAACAAGTCGCACTCCATAATGGCAACAACGCGTCAACAATGGCAATGGTAAAATTACCATTCTATCAAGCCACATTCAATATCTAACTTATTTCATCTGCCATTTTCTGTGGTGCTTGTTAATTTTTGGTCGCAATTTTTAAATCAAAAGGCGGGAAATGCTCTATATACGACCTTCCAAGAGACCGTCTAGTGAAAATTTCTGTTATTTAAAAGGAGCAAATGTGACATATACAACACCTATGATGGGGAAAAATATAATAACTGTCATAACAATAATTTGCTTCTTTTATAGAGCATCCAATAGCACCAGTAAAATTCAGCCCTAGTCCTGATGAAAAACCGGCAAAAATTGCATTTCTGTTGATATGTTACAAAATAAATCTCAGACAAATTCGTCGTCTATTGGGAGCAATCTACGACCCACAGCATTACTACTACTTCCACGTAGACGCAGTAAGTTTCAATCAAGAATCGAACGCCTAAGCAAATATTTGCTAATTACTTATTGTTTTTTTTTTTCTAGCGCCAAAATTACCTCTATCGAGAGTTACTCGAACTAGAGAAGATTTTCCCAAATATGCATGTGACTCGTCAACGATATATGTCCATTTGGGGTTGTGACTCACAGCTACAGGTTTTGCTATCCTGCTTCGAAAACATTCTGGCCATGCCTTCGTGGCAGCCGGACTTCATTATCAATCTGAGTGAAAGTGATTTCCCGGTGAAAAGTGTTTCCAAATTAACCAATTTCCTCACTGCCAATAAGGGTCGAAATTTTATACTCCAAAGTGATAGGCTACCGTTTGATAAATACATACCAGATACTGGATTGGACAGAAATTTTGTGGAGTGCTCCGGACGTATGTGGAGAATTGGCGAAAAAAGTCTTCCAGCTGGAATCACCTACCAAGTAGGGAGCGATTGGTTTTGTTTCTCGAGAGAATTTGCTCAGTATGTTGTCAATACGAACGATGACTTGGTGGGTGATCTGCGAGCATTGATGAAATACACTGGCTTTGGAACGGAGATCTTTTTCTTTACACTACTCATTAACTCACGCTTTTGCCAAACGCACTACAACAGCGGCCTACGGGTTGTAAGCTTTAAAAAGGGACATGGATGTAACAATGATAGCCAAACGATTGATTTTGGTGGATGCAGTCCAGTTACTATACGAGACCAAGATTGGTCTGAGATGATGCTTCTGTCAAGCGATACCGTCTTTCTGGCGCGCAAGTTTAATCCCGTATTTGATCAGAATGTTATTTTGAAACTAGAAGAGAATATGCTAGGAAAGTATCCACCAAACACGCCTAACCTCAATTCTTATTGGGAAAATGTTTATCATCACCATGATTCCGACTCCAAAAACAACACAGCTGCCCTCATAAGGATCGCATACGCTCTAGTGAGTTCTTATGGTCGTGACCACCACATTCAGCCTTTTGAGGTATTGAACATCGTAGAAATCACACATTATTTTAATCGTAACATGTTTCACGGATTTTTGATACGCTTCGAAGCATTGGTAGGTGATCAGCTCGTAGAATTGGAGCTTTTGGTCAAGCCGAGAAATACGTTCAAAAGGCCTCATCAACGGGAGCTTACCGAAGAAAAGAGAAAGGCTGTAGACATCTACGTCACAAACAATGTAGATAGGGCAGAAAAGCTTCCTATTGACTTTGATCGGGTGCTCACGGTTGACCAAACTCCGTTTTTGATAGTTCATCTACCTGTAGACAATCCATTTCCCGTAAATCACACCGTAAGGGTAGATTGGATGAATCCTCATAACGAAATGTCATCTGTTGAAGAATTCACAATATCTGGACATCCTCAAAAATCTCAAAACCATCCCTGGAAGAGTAGTTTGATCCCTCCACTGGAAAAAGGTGTTTGGCAAGCGAAGGTATCTTTCAACGGCAGTGTATTTGGAACCGTAGAGTTTCTAACAACATCGAGCAAACCCATCCCCGCGTGCTACTCATGCACAAAATGTCTCCCTATCAGTTTCATAGAAATTGTTGCGAATCAGTGCAGGGTGAGTGAGAGAGATTTGCAGTTTCGTATCAGTCCCCATTCAAAAGCTACGATAGAGCGCTTCTATGCAATCGAACAGGTTTGTGCTGTTTACGACAAAACAATTGAATTTACTTTAGGAGAAAGATTATTTGAAAATTGTTATGATACACTGTGGAGCACCTTTGCTCCCGACCCCAAAAGCGATATCCGCTATCTTCTGAAACGGAACAGCGTGAGTAAATACTGATTTGAAAATGAATTTGACAGCTGACTAGTACGATCGTTTAATAAATTATGTCGGAAACTAAAGACTCAAATTTGATTGAACTTATTTTGGGATTACCTATTTAGCTTGGGGTGCGGTTAGAAAATCAGTCCATGACCTCGTCGGCGTGGGTTCGACTCCCATCCGCGACCGGACCCTCCCCTGTACGAGAGGATGAACTTAACACGTATGCATAGGGAAAAGGTTTTGTAAGCCTTTCATGGGACAGGAAAGACCGAAGACGGCCGTTACGCCAAGAAGAAGATATGTTTGAAACTTCATGGCTGGAATCTGAATTTACCTAGTGGCAATTTAAATACAAACGTATAATTCTTTGTTATAACTTCATTTTAGGTGAAGGCTGTATTTAAATGCTGCCCTGTAGACAGGCCTGCTTTATAGTAAGTTTTTGCAACAGTACAATTCTTTACTTTTCATGGGATTCCTCACGACCTAACACAAGCACTGGATCTTTCATTTGAAACCAATAATTTGACCTTGACTGAGAGCCCCCAGCATAATAAACCACAAACACCGTCGAAACGGACCAAAAAGGGTTCGAAGGATCTAAAAAAAATTCAGACTACGCTCGACGGTTTTTTTCCGAACCAATTCAGTCCGCACCGAGCGCGAAATCACACCTACTTGTCCGACTTGTATCGAAACGCACTAATACGTACTAATCGGGTTCCGACCTTATTCTATACTATCAGAACGTCAGAGGCCTGAGAAAAAAGCCTAATGATTTATATGTTGCTTCCTGGTGTTTCGATTACGGAATGTTTCACTGAAACCTGTCTAGATGATTCGATTCACTCAGCTTCAATTCTCGCTGATCGCTTCGTTATATACCGGCTGGAGAGGAATGCAAACAGCACTAAGTCGCGTGGTGGAAGCGTGCTCATAGCTGTCGCGGCTTCACTACCGTCACACCGTTCCGTTACTGCTGAGACTACCATCGAACATCTATGGGTGCGAGTTCTGTCGGCAGGGCACTCCTTACTAATCGGGGTAGCCTATTTACCGTCTGACCTACGTAATAACTATTACGTTATTGCTGCCCATGCTAAAACGTTGGTGCAAATGCGCACTAAGCATCCCAATGACAATGTTGCTGCTTGGTGGCTTCAACCATCCGTCTATTAAATGGAGTGTGGACGATGGACCAAAGCACGTTGGGTAAGAAAATGCCGCAAATCCCGAACGGATAGGAATAAGGGTACTCTGGCCCGAGCAACGCTGATCTACAGGCGGTATAATTCAACACGACACAGCCATTATATTAATGGATTACAACGCAAATTTTGCAGGCATCCAAAAGGATTCTGGAGCTATGTTAACCGCAATCGACGCTGTCGTACAATACCTCGCACCATGCAGTATGGGAACCGGTCTGCGAGCACAACGAAGGAGATATGCGAACTATTTGCTGATAAGTTCAATTCCGCGTACATCAGTGATACCGACAGCTTTGTAAATGATGAAGTTGCTTTGGATTATTCAGCGCTTCCCGTGGAGGATCTGTCTAGAATGAACATCGGCATCACTTATGAAATTGTGGCTAAGGCAATACGCCGTGTGAAATTCTCCTATATTCCCGGACCGGATGGCATCCCTTCATCAGTGATCATTAACTGATGAGCGCTATCACCACTACTGTCTCGAAGCTCTTCAAGCCAATATCCGAGATCATAGAAATTTTCATGGATGGCGCCTATTTTCAAAAAGGGGTAATATTGGTCATGTCGAAAACTATCGTGGGATTACTTCATTGTGTGTGCTTGCCAAAGTCTTCGAATTAATCATACACGAGGTTCTGACTAATTTGTGTAAAAGCCTCATCTCACCGCATCAGCACGGTTTTCTTCCGAAGAGGTCAGTGTCGACTAACGTGGTGGAATTTGTTGACAAGTGTATCGCGGCTTTTGGTCGAGGAAACCAGGTTGATGCCGTGTATTCGGATTTCAAATCAGCGTTTGATCGGGTAGACCACCAATTGCTACTGTCTAAATTATGTACGTTGTTATGTACGGATTGCTAATGACTTCATCACATGGCTCGTACCTTATCTGTCCAATCGAGTGTACATGGTAAAGATTGGGGAGGTTGTTTCTCGATCCTTTATTGCGGACTCTGGAGTGCCCCAAAGCACCAACTTGAATCCTCTACTTTTCGTTTTGTTTGTCAACGACCTGCCGCAATATCTCCAGTGAGACTCTGTGCTGATGTATGCTGATGACGTAAAAATTTATAACGAAGTGCAATCCCCTAGGGATATCGACCACCTCCAATCTGTGATACAAAAACTGATTCATTGGTGCCATATTGATAAGCTACAACTTACTTACTTACTTAAGTGGCGCTACAACCGCTGAGCGGTTTTGGCCTGACGAAGCTCCATCCGAAACCGCCACGGTCGTTCGCCACAGTAGTCCAATTACGTATCCCGGCTATTCTGGCGGCTTCGTCTACGCCATCCTTCCATCTCAATTTAGGCCTACCACGCCTCCTCTGTCCTTCGGGACAGCCTAAAAGGACTTTACGGGCTGGGTCGTCCGGTGCCATTCGCATGACATGACCAGCCCACCGGAGCCTGGCGAGTCTAATTCGTTGCACGACTGTGAGGTCTCCGTACAACTCGTAGAGCTCGTCATTATAGCGGCTCCTCCATTGTCCTTCCTCACATACGGGGCCAAAAATCCTCCTGAGCACCAAGCTCGACGATCAGGAGATGATTAGGTGTAATACTGTGCAAGTCCTTGGTTCCATACTTGACGCTGGTTTATCGTTGCACAAGGACTAAGGCTAACATAGCATAAGGTATTGTCTTTAGAAACTCCATCGAGATATCGGACCCTGTGTGTTTAAAAACTTAATAAGCGTCGCTCGTTCGTTCTGTACTCGAGTTCAATGTTGTTTCGTGGGCACCCAACTACGACGTTTGGAACCAGCGGATAGAGTCCATTCAACGGAAATTCACGCGTGTCGCCTTACGTAGGCTTCCTTGGTGGACCAGCGGCCCTCTGCCTAATAACCGGACGCGTTGCCTGCTGCATGGTCTGCAGCCTCTGGAACATAGGAGAGGTGTAGTGCAGGCCATGTTTTTGTTTAAAGTTTTGACTGGTAAAATTGATGCACTTTATATATTGAGTCAGTGTCCTTTTCGTGTTCCTGTGCACTCTACGCGTAATAACGAACTTTTATGTATGTAAATACAACCACAATGAGGTACGCTGTAAACGCTCCGATACTCGCAATGTACTGTTCCGTGAACAAGTTTAGCAATGCTATTGACTTTAACCGTGCCTCTGTTAGTATTAAGGACTCGTTGTTGGCAATATTGGCGTAGTATCTAAGGGAAGATTGTCCGTGTAGATTATTGTAAATTATGTATAAAACTAGTGATTCATCTGGGTGTTGTAAAAAAATAAAGAATGATAATAATAATTATATTTTTTTCATCTTTTCTAAACTCCTCGATTAAGCCTGATTTGTTTAAATTCACAAAACATTCATAAGAGGCTTGTTAAACTCCTCCTGGTCTCTTGTTACATCACAGCAAGTGTTTAAACAGATGTTTCAATTCTCCCGACCGACGAATATCACATGCTCTATCATAGTGTTCATTTGTGTTCTGCTAGATAAGCTGGATAGAGGTTCTACGAAAAAGCTTTTCTTCTCTTATACTAATGTTAACGAAAAGAAGTGTAATAATTGTGCTGCTGTCGTTGTTGTGTTTCATTGCAATATATTGTGTAACTTTTCTCCCAACCGACCCTCAACCCAGCATCAGCTCGTTTATAGCTGCTAATGGAACGGAATACAAATTTCCATGTGTTATTCTGGATTCGGATGCGATCACATCTATAGAGCGTGCCGATAGTGACGAGTGTAAAATTACTATTGCAAATGCCGCCTGCAAAAATGCCCATGGGAAACTTTTTCCATCATCAACCGTGCATCGATGTCCTAGCGGAAAATATACTCGATACCGTGCTGTTGGATGTTTTTCATTTAGTTCAACTCGATTTGCCCCGTTTTATAAAAAGACTACAACAAACACTCCTAAGAATTGTATAGATATGTGTAAAATTATAGGCTTCCGATATGCTGGCGTAAAGAATGGGTATGGCAATCAAAAACTTAAATCCCTGACTTTATTTATTTTTTCAGTATAACCTTTGCCATTGCAGATATTCGTGCTTCTGTGGTGACATAGAACCTGATATGTCTCATTTGCAAAGATCTTCGCAATGTGCCAATCCGTGTCCGGGAAATCCGAAACAAATGTGTGGTGGATACAAATTCGTGTCTATTTACGAAACAGGTCTTGCAAGTAAGTTTCATGCGGGTTCAAAGAAGTTGTTATTTACTATCCAAACAACATAGTTTTACAGCATTTTCCGCCATTTTATTCTAAAATTGTTGGCAAAACTAACAAGCCCCATGTTTTGGCTAACAAGTCGCACTCCATAATGGCAACAACGCGCAAAAACAATGGCAATGGTAAAATTACCATTCTATCAAGCCACATTCAATATCTAACTTATTTCCTCTGCCATTTTCTGTGGTGCTTGTTAATTTTTGGTGGCAATTTTTAAATCAAAAGGCGCGAAATGCTGTATAAACCCCATTGAAAATTGTCACTCACGGTCACTCAATTTCCACCCGTCTCATGCTACTTCCACCAATTATTCACCTTCCTGGTCCAAAACAACACTGCCTCATACCCATGCTCCATGCCCTTCACTTTGCTTCGCCCTTCCCTTCGACGAACGCAGGCAGTGAGCAGCTACGCTCACTACCATCAGCTCCTTCATTTCGTATTTTGTCATCCTCTCAAATTCCCCTTCCAATAATTATTGGACCATACGCTTCTCTTGCCAATGGTCCCCCTTACACCTCGTCTCATGAACCCTCAATCAAATGCTTGATTTTGACATTTACAAGGTGTTTGACATTGTTTACTGTTTGAGTCATTAAAGTGAGTATGTAATATGCGAAAAAAATTGAGAAGTTTTATTGAATTTCATTACTTTTTAGGAGGTTTAACGATGGAAGGATCATCATCTAAAAAAACTAATTACTTTTATATGAAACGGAAGCGAGTGATGGAAGAATTGGAACGAGTTTGTGAAGAAGAGATGGCGTCCATCGATGTCGCTGCTCCAAATTTTACATGGCCGAGCCTTGGAATAGGTAAAAATTTAAGTTACTGTTTACATTTTTGCGCTCATTTCCTTTTTAATTTTTAGAAACTGTTGCATCTGAAGGGTCATCTGCTTCATTTAGTCTACTACAAGAGGAAGTTGTAGATCATCAATCTGGTCATTCCGAAGATGACGAAGACGATGAAGATGATGATTCAGACCCTAGTTTTGTTGACTACATGTCTCTTCTAGATGCCCTCAGACATATAGCGACAGTAGGCAAATTGTCTAGGTTTATCGTACGTGCTATCCTTGCTGTAATTAGGAAGCATTTCCAAGCTCCTGTTCCGAAGTCGGCCCAAACATTAATGAAAACGCCGGACGCAGTTGTTCGAGCGGTGCAGCCAGTCGATGGAGGGCACATGTGGTATCGTGGGATAGAAGTCGTGCTCAACAGCTATTTTGAGTATGTTTTTATAAAACAAATGATTGCATTGCTAAGTAGATTCTATACATTCTATCTCATTTTTATAGGAACTTCCTGCCATCCGTTGAACAACTGTCCGTCGATTTATCCATAGACGGTCTTCCGTTATTTAAAAAGAATCGGAAACAACTTATTCCAATTCAAATGAGAATGGTAGAGCTACCCAAAAGCCCAGTCTTGGTGGTCGGCACATTCGGTGGATCATCAAAGCCAGGCAGTTTGGAAGATTTTCTCGGGCCACTTGTAGTGGAGATAACTTGGAGATAGAATT
>KE525339.1:523607-625694 GCA_000441895.2 Anopheles sinensis | reverse complement strand
GTTATGCGTAAATTTTCAGTTCAAAAGAGGCACTTAAAATACGATTGGCAGTATCCATGTTCCGTTATCAAATACGTGTAAAGCATGTGTTTAAAAAACGTAAACAATTACCTCGTCGCAATGTAGCATAAAATTCTGCTATGTTCCTTTCACCTTTCGCAGTGGTATTGCTATCTGGAGTACCGCGGGGTCTTGTCGTTGGTTAATTGAATGTAATTTGATTCTTCCAACCAGTTCACGTAATACGCGTACGACGTATGCACACGGCCGCAAGGTGCGTACGTCAGCATAAGTCGGTTAAGAATTTTTTGGGGACAGTGCACGCTGCTGGCATACCAGTAGCAGCAGCAGCAGCAGCAGTATTCTGCCAGGTGAAAGTATAGCGGATGCTTTATTCCACTTTTTATTGCATTGCAACCAGTTTTCGGCGTGCGTTCACCTGGTGACGCCGGTAAGACGAACCAATGGTAGTCGGGCTGTGTTCTCGCACGGTAGCAAGTTCAGCACTTTCCAGCGTTCCACGATCAGTAACTGTTAGCCCCGACGCCGAGCTGTTCTTCTACCCTCCACCGCGACCATGCAGAAGTTTGCCCTTCGCCTAATGTGGCGCTACCGAGTGTTCGTCCTTATCGGGCTTCTCATCGTGGCCGCGCAGCTATTTCTTGCCTACAAACTGCTCCGCATACCGCTTTCCGGTAACGAAACGACGGAGGAGCGTGATCTCAGTCGGAAGTTGTATGAAAAGTACGTGAAAAAACCGTCCACCGATGGAGCAGCGGGGATGAACCTATCGGCAGCTAGTAACGATGAGGCAAAAGGAAAACAAACGGACACGGACCGGAAGCACCGGGAGGCTGCCGGGGGTAAGGAGAACAGCCCCGCACAACCAAGCCTCAGGCTGGAAGAACTCGATTTCGTGCCACCGTGCGAACTAACGCGAAAGGAAACCGTTTCCGCCATCCATCGGGCCAAGAGTCAGAGCTGCAAGGCAAAGATTGTCGATGTGGCATGCAAGATCAAGGAGGGCACCTTCTATCCCGCCCAGTTGCCGAATTCCTGTCCCCGGGGAACGCACTTGCCGAACCGTGCGCTTGGCTGTTTTCGGGATGAGAAAGATTTCCGATTACTCTCCGGATATTTTACCACCTTTAAGACGGCAAATTCGCCGGAAAAATGCATCCGACTGTGTCTGCAGTCCGGTTATCCTTTTGCCGGGGTCCAGTATGGGTAAGTGCGTTTGTGTGTGTGTATATGTTCCTTTTACCTTTTTACAATACAATCTGTTGGAATATTTATTCGATTTCAGTTACGAATGTTTCTGTGGCGACGATGAACCGAAGGTATCGGTAAAACTTCCCGACTCTAGCTGCAACATAAAGTGTCCCGGAGACGCCAAGGAAGCCTGTGGGGGTTTCTTCGCCATGAACGTGTACGAAACCGGCATACGAAGTGCGTTTTCTATCGGGTTTTGGGTACGTCACGAGCGTTCTCTTATTACTTTCCCGGCACGTTACAGAGTTTGCGGCAAAAATAACCGAAGCGGTACCAAACCCCGAAGAAGAGTCGGTGCGAATCGTCTTCCTGTTAACACTGAATGGAAGAGCGGTCCGGCAGGTGCACCGTTTGCTGAAGGCATTATATAGTCCACGGCACTTTTACTACATACATATCGATGCGGTAAGTTGAGCGTGTGTAAAGAACAAGTTTAAGCGATAACGTTTGCATTTAAAAACAATGGACAAATAGTCATGATCGGCAAAGCATGTTTTTGAGTTCTTTTGTGGGATTTCACGAGCACATGGGATGTGAAATGGTTGGAATAGATCAATTGAAAGACGCTTTGAAAAAGACCGACCCTGGCATTGCCTTCTACCAGATTGAAAATTTTAGGAAGGTCTCTGTAGGGATTGAGCCGAGATATTTAGAGTAGTAATAATTGATGGATCTGATCGAGAGCATTGATCAATGGTTTATGACAATGAACAATGTCGATTAGACAGAACGAAAAAGCATGACGATTTTGTCAGCCGGGATATTATAATATGGAGAAAATCACTTCACTTCTCTTCTCTTCTTTAATCAAAATCACACAAACACATTCCTAAAACATTCACTGGAGGACATTCTATGTTCTAAATATAACTTTGCACAAATCACACCAGACTCACAAAACGAACGAAACACAATCGTGAACTTAACGCGCGGAAGTTCATATGTTAACTGGTGCAGTCTTGTTCAAACATTTCAAAGCTTGCTAAGCAATTTAGAGAATTACCAGAATATATAAAATGATTCGCGAATCATGTATTAGTTCACACTGTGAACTTTACAGTTTTGGTCACGGTGGATTCAAATTGAACAATGTCGTCGTCAAACTTGTTCTAAACACAAGCGAAATGCTTCTCTTGATGATGCTTTCAAAAGCAAGCGATTTTCGTTTTTGGATGGAAAACCGATAAAATATGTCCTTTTTTTAATGCAAAATTATTCTGTTCTTCGCAGGATCATCCACAGTAAACTCCACGACAAACGACACCATATTAATTATCATTTACCATCGGTTTTCCTTCTTCTTCTAGCGCCAGGAATATCTTTATCGTGAACTGCTCAAGCTTGAGCCGCGCTTTCCCAACATCCGGCTAGCTCGCAAACGCTTCTCATCAATCTGGGGCGGTGCATCGCTTCTCCAAATGCTACTCGCCTCGATGGAGTACCTCCTGCACGAATCCAGCTGGCCGTGGGACTTTGTGCTGAACCTCAGCGAAAGCGACTTCCCGCTGAAAACGGTCGATCAGTTGGCCGCCTTTCTGACCGCCAACCGGGAGCAGAACTTTGTGCGCAACCATGGCCGCGAGGTGCAGCGATTCATACAGAAGCAGGGGCTCGATATGACGTTCGTGGAGTGCGACAATCGTATGTGGCGCATCGGCGATCGTACGCTGCCGGCCGGTATCGTGATCGACGGTGGCAGCGATTGGGTGTGTTTGTCGCGCGAGTTCGCGCGGTACGTCACGGTCGGCGATGGGCAGGAGGGCAGGGACGCACTAATCAGGGGACTGCTGCGGGTGTTCGAGTACACGATCCTGCCGGCGGAATCGTTCTTCCATACGGCACTGCGAAACTCGCGCTTCTGCCAAACGTACACCAACAACAATCTGCACATGACGAACTGGAAGCGGCAGCTTGGCTGCAAGTGTCAGTACCGGCACATCGTGGACTGGTGCGGGTGCAGCCCGAACAACTTCCGGGGGGAAGATTGGGACCGGCTGCAGGGCAGCCAGCAGAAGAAACTGTTCTTCGCGCGCAAGTTCGAAGCACTGGTCAATCAGGCGATCGTGCTGCAGCTCGAAGAGTGGATCTTCGGCCCGTACCCGGCCGACTATCCGAGCTTGCACGCGTACTGGCAGAACGTGTATCACCACGAGGACAGCTCCACGCCGGATGGTGCGCTGTTGAACGTGGTGGACAGTTTGCTACGGTTAAACGTGCACTCGCATGGGGTTCAGTTTTATGAACCGCAGCGCGTACTCCAGTTAACACACTATCTCGAACGAGACACCTATCGGGGGCTGTTGGTGCGGCACGAGGCACTGCTCGCCGATTCCGGTCGGCTGGTCGAGCTGGAAACCTGGGTATCGCCTAGGACGACCGCGAAAGTTACCCACGGTGCGTATCTCGCCCGCCGGCTGACGCACCTCGAGGTGAGCACGGAGTACGACGAAAAGGAACAGTTGTCGCGCAACTTTCCCCGCATCGTTGGCACGAATGCCGAACCGGCGCTCATATTTCGACTCGCACCACCGGCCGGCGAGTTGGAGAAACATAAACGAAACGCCACCAACTACTCGCTCACGGTGGAGTGGATCGACCCGCTGGGGGTGGTGGCCGGTAGCAATCATTTCACGGTGGAAGACAATCCCACCGGGCCGGCGCATAGTTTCAACCACTTTCAGAAGGGGAACAAACTAAAACAACCCCTACCGGTGGGCGTTTGGAGTGCAAGGCTTCTGCACGAGAACGTCCTGCTCAGTGTGACCCGGTTTCTGGTTGCCTCGTCCACCTACCAGGGGAAGACCTTACCGGAGCAGCACACGCATCGGCAGATGCTGCCACCTCCTGAACGCCGGAGGTCAACGAATGTGGCCTCAACTAGTCGCAAAACACGCCATACGTCATCGGTCGGCCATTCCGGTGATCATGCGCGCAACGATCATCCGGATACCGATGATCAACTTCAAGAGCAGCAGCTGGTTGACAAACTGGTTCCGGAATTTTTCAAACTACGTGAAACTTGTCTGGTCAACGAGGGAACGCCAGCTGGCAAGGAGGCGGACGGCCGCTTCGTTGACTGTGCGTCCACCAGCTGGAGCAGTTTGTCGCCGGATCCGAAAAGTGATCTCTTCTCCGTGGTAGTGTCGACCAATTGATAGGGATCGTTCAAGAACGTGAGCAGACACAGCAGTGCCATTCGATGTTTGTGATGATTGATTGTTGTTATATTGGATTGTTATTCCTTTCCCATTCCTCAACTGTGTGTCGCTTCTTTCGTACGAGTCACGTGTGACGTGAACACGTCCCTGCCAGGCGTTGGTACATATCGAACAAATTATTCCTCCTAAACCATCGGCCTTTCCGGTAGCCTGGCCTTGCACGCATTTTCTGTGTTGTTGAGAGCACCTTTAATGCATTTTAATTACAAGTCAATTGCTCATAATGCACCCATCGTTTTATGTTTTTTCCAACGCCATTTAAAGACTAGCAGTCAGCGTTAAATAATCAAGCACTGCCAAAAAAAGGAAACCATACGGATGGTGTGAATGTAACTCGTTAAAAACGTTCGTGAACATGAAATCTCTAGGTAGTCCGCTAGTATATTCAAAGTTAGTCGTCGTCTAAGTGAGGCAGCTGGCAATAGTGAGACCGCGACAGAGGCACCTCAGTGTACAGCAATATGTACAGCAGCTATACGTGAACGAAGAATGCAATAAAACAAACAAGGATGTGTCAATTGCTCTATTGAAAAATATTGCTGCGTATATTGAATGTTCCTATATCAACAGATCATCATCCGGGTCCTCTTCATCAAGATCATCTTCGGCATCGGGATGGTAGAGGATTTTTCCTCCCTCCGAAGTGGTTTTGTAGCTGAAAAGGGAACACAATCAGCCGGGAGTGTCGATTCACAGAATCATACATGTGGCAGAAAAATCTTACAATTCAAACGGCAACGTGAGCGCATTTTTGGCCTTGATCTCCTCCTCCTTCAGGTCGATTTTGAACGTTCCAAGAGAGGCCGGATTTGGTGGTGATGGTTCAACTGCGGCCGCGTCGGAAGCCCCTTCCCTTGCTTGCGTTGGTCGGGCCACTTCCGTGACGTGGATCGTTTTCATCGATGGTGGAACCCCAAACTGGTAGTACTTGTTGGTAACTGCCCCGCTTGATTTCTTCACCAGCAGTGCCACGTGCTCGTTGTCCTCGAAGGTAATCACCGTATCGGCCATATGCTCGAGGTAAGGCAACAGGAACGAATGTTTCAGTTTGCTTTCCGACACCCAAATGCAGAGGTGCGTAACGGCCGCGTTCCGTTTACAGTCCGCAACAAACCCGAATATCTGTCGAAGCTCGAACCGGCGTTCCAATTTGGAGGCGGATGCCAATAGGAACGGTGACGATTCCTTTAAACTTTCTACCGGACATGGTTCCACCTTTGTGCCATTGGGTAGCTCTTGTAACCATTGCTGAACGATCGACTTTGATTGTGATTCTAATCCTATTTTGTCTGCAATATAAAAAGAAAAGATTCAATTTGGATTATTGTTCCAGTGCCCATTTAACCCAGTAACTGACCGTTGACCACGATAACTTTTTGTTGAGGGAAAGCCAAACCGCTGAGCGGCTCAGAGGCTTTTCCGAGTTTATTGTTATTTCGTCTATTGAAGCTCATTGTAAGAGAATCCCTAACTTTTGTACAAAACACTTGCGATGATCAACAAGAGGAATACGATTTTTAGTCAAAACATCGATGATAAACAAAACACTGCTGTTTTCTTTTCCATGCGGAATTTGACAATTTGTTGTGTACAAACAAATTTTCTTTTTTGTTTCTTTTTTCAAGATACGGCGA
This sequence comes from Anopheles sinensis, assembly GCA_000441895.2. NCBI lineage: Eukaryota > Metazoa > Arthropoda > Insecta > Diptera > Culicidae > Anopheles > Anopheles sinensis. The sequence goes on along the minus strand of KE525339.1, from coordinate 619,570 downwards.
TAATCTAGGTTGATTTTATCGTAATACGTGAAGAGATAAGAATACTCCATGAGAAAAACTTCTCATCATGTTCAGGGAATTTTTTGTATTTTAAGCACTTGCTAATAAAAAGTACGACATTAATTATTCTAGAAATTTGGCTTTGTTTAATTCATGTAGAAATGTATCCCGATGAACTCTACTAACATATGGTGTAAACGGAATGACAGCAATCAGCTGAAAATCAGAACATACTAGAGGAGCTTTGTTATTGTCGATCACAACGCAATAGCTTGTGAAGAAGAACGGATCGTAAGTGATTGTATCTGTGAATTTCTTTGCAGTTTCTAAATTGTCGGTATCGATCCAGTGTATCACTAGCGCCATGTCTCTCCCACGTAACGTAAACACGCTGCTGAAGATCACCCGGGCGCGTAGCGTTCCCGTCGCCCTGTACCATCAGAACGTTTTGGAGCACTACGAAAACCCCCGGAATGTCGGTTCGATGGACAAGAAGGACAAGAACGTCGGCACGGGGCTGGTCGGTGCACCGGCCTGTGGCGACGTGATGAAGCTGCAGATCAAGGTGGACGAAAACGGCAAAATCGTCGATGCCAAGTTCAAGACGTTCGGGTGCGGATCTGCGATTGCATCCAGCTCGCTGGCCACCGAATGGGTCAAAGGAAAAACGTTGGATCAGGCGAATCAGCTGAAGAACACAGACATCGCCAAGGAGCTGTCGCTGCCGCCGGTTAAGCTGCACTGCTCGATGCTGGCGGAAGATGCGATCAAAGCAGCCCTGGAGGATTACAAGAAGAAACAGAGCAACTAATGCTGTTTGGGCTGGCTAGGAGTGGGACAGGAGAAGGAGATTGTATGATAAGGAGTGATATGTCATAGCTTGTATGTTTGGATTTCTGTACTATTAGTCAATAAAACCCTGATAGGTGTTGATACCAGTTAATTTGTTGTGTGTTTTTCGAAAGAAGCAGGAACTCAACAATCGAAAACAAACACTTCCGGCAGGTGATGATTCGTCGATCTATTGTTTACATAACGCCCGGTAGCATGACTCATGAAATGAAACTATCGATTTAAGGCGATGTACTGGATTTCGCGTGCATTAGCACGTAGAAGCATCTTCTAGAACATAAAAATCGATTTCGTAATGTTACAAGGGATGCAGGGGCTGCACTTTATAATTTGTACATGCAGTTGCCGGCACAAGTGCAATGATGAAACTGCTCGATTAGAGTTGGGCTCATGAATCTGAACCTCAAGGACTGCTTCGATTTTGAGATTCATGAATCTTTAAATGAGAGATTCGTGAAGCTCCAAAAAGCACATAAAAGAAGCCCGAAAAGCTACTAAAATGTGAAGATTAGTTTATGTTTACATTAGTTTATGTTTTTCTATCTTTTGATCCACGCCAGTCAAAGAATCATAAAGATACATTCAGGTTTTGTCTCAGAATACGGCAAGATTTCCCATGATTATAGATTCGAAGCCTTCTTTTCTATTGCAAGCATATCGGAGTACCCCCAAAGGTATGCAATTTATCATACACTGGTACTGCGTGAACTGAGTACAGGTTAAAAAATTATCCAGTGTTCAATCATAGCTTTGGGGGCATTCCGATAGAGCATTTGCTTCCATAAATGGCAAAATGTGTCATGATTATGAGAATACTAACCGTTGGTGCTATAGCTGCGGCCAATAATGTGTCAGCTATTACAACATTACTGGTCACAGTTTTGACATCAGTGGCACGGATTGCCATAATCATGGCAAAATTTGCAAATTTTTTTGGCAAATCTTGGAAGTGTATCGAAAGATTCATTAATCTCTAAAGATTGATGAATCAATCCGAGTGAATCTCGACTAATGATTCATACGGTACAACTCTATGCTCGATATATCTGACATTCAGCACTTTTTGTCAGCAACTGTTTGTCAGCCAAACTGGCGCAACTGTTTTTGCCCGTCAACAAAGAAACTGAACCGTTCCGTCTTGTGAAGGAAGTGTGTTGATACAACTTTGTCCTTCCCATCCCTTTTCTGGGAAATATCGATTAAATCCGTTCGAGGGGCAGCGGGAGCAAACACCTTTCCAAGGGCTCATAACGCGGACGAGTAGTTGGGATAGTTACATTGCTTCAAACGACTCTGGTGTCATCATGTCGCATCGAGAAATACTGCAGTCGATTCGTGAGGATGATTTTGTGGAATATTTTCTGTTCCCCGCCGGTTCGTCGGACCCGTCCGATGTTGCGCTGGAAAACAGTGAAAGCTCCACCCTGGAGCCCGTGCTGCAAAAGGTGAATCAGCTGGCGGAGGAATTCTGTCGCTCGTACATTTGGCATCGGGATGGATTCCGAGTGGTTTCGCGCCTGATGAACGATTCGAGGATGCTCATCGAGGCGGCCACGGGTGACAACGGTGCGGTCAATGGTAGGAACGGTGTTTCGATTCTTGCTTTGCGGAGTGTAACGGCTGGGCACTAAAGTTGAACTTTGATCGATCTATTTTTAGCCAAACTACCATCTCATCTGTACGGGATTTCCCACGTCGGTGACAACATTCAAGATGAATGGTTCATCGTCGCACTGCTGTTCCATCTTACCGAACGCATCCCCGGCCTGGTGGCTCGCGTTGTGGATGCCGATGGAGAATTTTTGCTCATCGAGGCCGCCGAGCAACTGCCGCGCTGGGCAAACCCGGAGAGCTGTGAGGGCAGAGTTTTCATCCTGAACGGATCGCTAAGGTTGGTTGAACCGGCTGAGAATGAAACAAAGGAAACCACGGTGGACGTGAAGCATTGTCTCGAACTTGTCCATCGAGCGGACGGAACACAGTATTGCGTCAGCGAAGGCGTAGATCGCTGCATTCGCGAGAGGATCCAGGATTTTCCGACCAAAATCGCCGACCATCACCATCGGGCGACGGTGTACGTGCCGGTGGGTGTTGCTGCCGTCCTACGCGAGAACCCACAGCTTGTGGCACCGGCCGTGTTAGCGTTTTGTAGTCGCGATCCTATTGATTTGAAAGTTTGCCGCGCCATGCGTTACTTCCCGCCGGAGAGCTGCGTTTATGTTAGCGTCACATTTACGAAATGCTTGTACGCAATGCTTGCACAAAGCCGTTACCTTCCGGACCGACGCACTGGCTGGAGTATTCCGGCGGCATCCGACCCAAACCACAAAGCGCATATACTCGGACTGAAGCTGGCTTGTGGCTTCGAAATCCTCGCATCACAAGCCAAGGCAAACCGCACCGATTGGGACACGGACAAAGGATGGAAGGGTTACTACGAGTCGCTCAAGGCGAAGGGCTACTTCCGGGACAATATCGAGGGTTCGCAGGAGCACACGCGATTGCTGGGAATCGCGCAGGATTACTATGCGGACCACCGGGACACGATGCGTACGATGCCGAAGATTGGCGAGGAAATTGTGTCCATCCTTCGGCGCAACGAGTGGGACGCGGAAGAGTTGCGCAAGCAAGGGGCGGACCTACCGGAACCCGATAGTGACGAGTGGATGAACATTTCGCCGGAGGAACTCGACCGGATGCTTACGAAACGGTACGGTGCGAAGAAACTGTTTTCGCTCAATGGGAATACGAATGCGGCGGAAACGTTCACCTCGATGGTGAGCGATTTTTTGGAGCAGAAAAGCGAATTTGACGGTGTCGTCGTGTCGGCCGACGAACAGCAGGCCGCCAAGGAGACACTGGCGAGGTTAGATTTAGGCCCCCTCAAGTCACCCGTCAAACCGAAGCGAACCAAAAGCAAAACCGCACACGATCGGCAGGTTAATGGGCAAGCGGTCGGCGGGACGAAGGAACCGACCAACCGACCGGAGTCGCCCGCCCTCCAGTCGGCAACGGTAGACTTTGATGCCGGTGCGTTCGGAATGCACGTGAAGAACATGCTCGATCTGCTGATACCGGAAGATCGCTGGGATTCATCCGACGAGTCCGACATGAGCGACTACAGCCAGGACGAGTACGATCGGAACATCGAGGACATGTCACCGACGCGCACCAATCGGGCCGTCCAGGGTGAGCTGAAAACGTACATGGATCAAATGGATCGCGAGTTGGCCGGAACGACGATCGGGAAGAGCTTCGAAACGGTTATCGATGGGGAGGAATCGGCAGCGAAAACAGCAGCGGGGGAGGCACGTCGACCAGCGGTGGTGCCAGTCAGGATGATTTCGATGACATCGAATCATTCAAGCCGGTCGACATTGACGTGAACACACTGCGCAACATGATGGAAAGCTATCAGTCACAGATCGGTGGACCCGGACCGGCGGCAAACCTGCTCGGTTCGATGGGCGTTCAGATCTCCAAGGCCGGCCAGGATGGATCGAAGGCAGGGAAAGCCGGAAGTACGCAACAAACGGATGTCTAATGGCGTCCGGCAACGCTCAAGTATTTTATACCCCTTTCGTGCCAGTGCGGACATTGCCGCAAGAAAAATGTCCCTCGCTTATCGCGATCGTCATCATCATCATATCTCCTTACATGCAGCATTTTAGCACCCTGATGCATTTTACCACCATCTTAGACAAGGGAACAAATAGAATCCGCTATCGTTTTAACTCGCTAAGCGTATCCATTTCTCCCTACGCGATCATTTGATCTTCCCGAATAGTTAGGAAAGGATTAGAAAAAAAGAGTCTCATGATTGTATTCGTTGAATAGATGAAAAAGAGTTTACCACTTCCCGTGTGTTGTGTGCCGTAGTCGTCCACATACAGGGAGATAGATGGAATTCAGGATGGTGCTGGCCTAGGAACTGTAGGATTTGTTTTTTTCCCCATATTTTTTCCCAAGTGATCCATACTAGAATTTTAAAACGAAACGGCTATTGTCTATCAATTTTTCCCCTTTGTGCGTCGCTGTCCCGTGTACGGGATTGCATAGTTAGGAGTATCAATCATCACCTACCTTGTAGCTTTACGTTAAGTCAACCTTACCCCCTGTACGGGAACACATTTACTTATTTGCGAAATAAGGCGACACAAATCAACGAAACCACGCTCCATTGCGAATGGAATAATTGCGTAGCATTTTTTGTATTTCTCTTCCTATGAAGCCATGAAATAAAACTGAAACGGCGTGCTCGGTACTATTAAAAACATTCATTCGTTTATTATTATATTAACGTTTACTGGATTATTTACATACAATTGCAATCGGATTGGATTGGGTGTACACGCGTGAACGAGGATCGGGACAGGATTTGGGGCAGGAAGTGGGAGAGGGAAACAAGGACGCATTCGTTACAGTATTAAAATTATTCGTAATCGTAAGCCCTTTAGCACGGTTATGATATCTATCCTTTTAATTTTATTAAATCAGGTTGTTACCAATTATTGCTCTAGTGTCCTCGCGTGTCGTTAAAACTAGTGAAAGGTTTGTAACCGGGTTCGCACTCGATCGTACTTCGAGAGTAGCACTGGAAACATGATCCTTCTGGCGTTTGCAAATTAAATGCAAAACTTTTCCCACCCACCCCACCCCGTGGGGTCGTTGCCTAATTCTTAGCGAAATCATTTAATTTAAATGGTTAGTAACTTGGTTTTGCTGAGCGTGAGGGCGGATGTGAAAGAGGTGTGTAGTTGTAATAAAGTTTTTTCATAAAAGTCTGTTCCCTGTGGCAGAGCGAAAGGAAATGGTGCCTCATATCGCCGGGGAACTGGCCATTTCCAAGCCACCTTGTATGTTGTTCCCTCTTACTAGGTTATTGTTTATTAGAATATTACACGGCACGTGAAGAGGTGCAGGTGTGAGTTTAGGCGGATGTGGTAAAATTTCTAGCTGCCACACTCGTCCGCCTAGTAGCGGGTGATGTCGCGGTCAGAGTACTTCCCACTCATTTTGCTGACCGAAAACCGATCCGAGTAACGGTCGCGTTCGTCGAACCGGTCCGTCTTGTAGTCGATCTCCTGGGGCGTGTAGCCGATGCTCTTCTGCCAGTGCTTCGTCCAGTAGAGGTCCTCGTTCTTCAGCTGGGACGGTGTCTTCGCATCTCGGCACACGATCACGCAGTAGATCATACTGCCGATGAGCGTCGCGAAGCCGAATATCAGAAACACCATGCCAAGTATCCTGTCGAGAGAAGCAGATGAATGTAGTTTTAGTCAGTTAGAAATATCTTCAGATTCGTTTACGCTTCCTTAAGACACTTACCAAACGAACAGTGGCTCCATAAACTGCAACACGATGACAAACCCGAGCGTCACCAGAATAAGACCGAGGTTGAGCAGAAGCATCAGGCAGCACACTCCCTTCACATTCGGGCAGAATGGGTTCGGGGCGGACATCGCCTCCACCTTGGCACCTTGCCGCCTCGAGCTGCGGCCCGTTTTTGCCGTACTGGCCACACTGTAGACGCTTCTCGGTCCGCGGGACTGATGTGTTCTGTGTGCACTGTAACGGCTGGTAGGAAAATAGAATGATGAATTAGGAAATTTATCGAAAAAAATGTTATGTAAGCAAGTGAAGTAATTTCTATCTAGTTTTCAACAAGTATTATTCAGTGGAATGAGTTTATAGCTTTACATCCTACATTTGAAGAGGAAAAAATAATTTCGAAACCAATTTTATTGCTTTCAACGATTTTCCCCAAAAGAGTCATGATTTGTCTGCGGTTCCTTAATTAGATTTGAAAACGTAAGGAAATGCTAGACTGGTTTAGGATATTGTTTTTGGACACACATATATTATTTGAACTGATATGTCCACGCAATATTAACACATGTGTTTTTAACGCAGTTTCAGTTGAACCAATTTTGCATAAGAAATTTTAATTGGAGTGTTTCAAGTAAAATTGTTAGTAGCTGGTATTGATAAATTATTTTAAAGCCAATGTTTTTGTTAATAACTTGTGTTAAATTAGCCACATTTAGCTCTCAAGGCATGATTCATATTAAATGATTTCCACTTGATTACAAATTATGGTAAATTATACTAAATTATCTCTGCTTAGTAGGGTAAATGTACAAATAGTGGCGCACTTAGTCGTGTTACTAACAATTTTATGCAATTTTCAAGTGTCTATTACAGAATATTTCACAAATGTACAACAATTATGATCTTAACACCATTATTCTTCAGAAAAACATCCATTTTTACAGCTTATCATGTAAAATACACGAAACAAGCGTATTTTTCTTCACAGCTGGTTGTTCCTATAGTGGTGCTATCGTGTTCCTATAGTGGTGGTAGTACTTGGAAAACTTGGAAAATACTGAATAAATTTTTACTGTAATTTGTTTTTGAAGCATATTTCAAACAGAAAGGCCAAATAACTCAGACCAATGCATTGTCTTGGCCATAGACTAACGCATTCCGTCATATAGACCAATGCTTTTTGCGGAGATTTATAGCCTTAAGGAAATCATGGCACTCCTGATAAATTCTTAAGGAATCCAGTATTTTGGTATAACCTGTTAGGAAAATATGAATTTTGGAGTTTTAATATATTACGGAGTGGCAAGGTTTATCTTTTAAACACTCGGTAAAAGGGCAGGAACATTTCATACTAGTACAATAACGCTATCGAATTTATTTCTTCGTAAAGCTATGATTTTATTCCACTACCTCCACTATTGGTGTAGCACTACTATAGGAGCACTTACCCTAGTTTGGGTGATTCATACTTATATTTAAAATACGAAATAGACTATCTTGAAGTAAAGCTTTACTAAAAGTACTAATTTATCAGTCAATTCAGTTGTGCTCCGATCTAATGAAATCAATTGTTTTGTGGAAAAATAAGGAACATTTTATCTTTCACATACCAACAATTATTTACTTGACTTCTTTTGATTGATTTGAACCTGGCTTTGAATTACCTTATTTCCGATGGTGCCTTGTAGGCCGCGGACGTGACGTAGATATCGCTACCGGTTTCGCCGCCATGGTCGTAGCTGAGCGCGGACGGGGCCCTCGGTGGGGCGCGCGTCGGTGGACTAGAGAGTGGCCGGGGGCCTCCGTTGTTCTGGTACTTGTGCTCGGAGCGTGACTTCCGGGCTGGGGCCGTCGGTGGCGTGGCCCGCTCGTTCGCCACCGTGTACTCGGACAGCGTTCGCTCGGACGGAGCCCGCTGGCTGTCTTCGCCGTCCGTCGAGTACCCTCGGTTCGCCTGGGCGTACGGCAGGTCCACCGTGTCCCGACCGTGCGTGGCCACGTAGTGGTTTCCCTTCACCCTGTGCACACAAAATGATGAGAGATAGAAAGAGAGGGTTATAATTTGCGGATACTAATTCTTCCAACTTCTGACGCTCCAAACACTTACTTCTTCACCGTTCGTTCGTGAATGTTCTTCAACATTTTAACCGACTTCACTTAATCTGCTTTACTTATCGTAAACCTAAACACACCAATTTACGTACACACTTTCTTTTAAGGCACAATTTAATGATGAGTCAGTTGGGCCAAAGGAGTTGTTCCAATAAATTACTGCACATGCGGCGGCGGATGCTTAAATTTGACCCAGTAACTCGGTGTGGCCACTATTTTTCACGATCTTCATTCACTTTCCATCCATTCATTAGTTCGGCATATTTGTGAAACGCAAGCGCCTTTTTAAAATATTAAAACCACAACGATCGTGGCTGATTGGATTCGTTCGGCCTGTTTTTTTGTTCTTCACACCGCAAATTAAGCACGTTTTAAAGTTTAAACTACCGTCGTGTATGAGAAAAGCAATGTACTAGGGCCATAAAGGGCATCTTCAGAATGCCTCACCAAACACACATACACGCACACAATCGAAGCACAATGAAATAATGATCCCAAAACTCGGATCGTCCGAAATCGGCCCGAAAAACAACGAAAAACTAGTCGTATATGCACGCTACACGATCTGCCTGTTCATGTCGATCGTCATTACGGTCAGCGTGATCTGCTGCATCATCATCATCGTGATTTTCTTCGCCAGCATCGTCATTATGGTCGATGGAGACGTCTTCGAACCGGCGCCGCAGACACTCTCGCTGTCGTCATTTGGAGCGGGACGATTATGGCAGTTATGCTTTTTCCCCCGCCAGTCTTCAGGATGATCCGTGTCACGAAGAGCCTACGGTCGTGGTTTGGGAATTTCCGAACTGAAAGTGAAAACAGAAGAACAAAAAATAAAAGTTAAACATTAGGAAATTGGTAGCAACACAACAAACAACGCCGGTGGGTCAAGCGGTCGGACGAGAGCTGAGACTTTCCGGCGGTGCGGAAGAAGCAAAACCGGACTGATTACAAAATTGGCCCCTCGCGTCCGGACCTTCGTGGCGCACGGAGGAGATGAGCCGAATTTGTGCGGTGCGGGGTTGTGATTTACCAATCGAAATCGAACACCGAAAGAGCTACGATCGACCGAGCTGGCTACCATCCGCTTCTGTGAGGCGTGAAAGGCGGACCCGGGCAAATCGGTTAACGGATGCTGGGGAATCGGTAATTTTCCCGCGGCTCGAAATATCATCGTCCGATTTACATCATCCGTATAATTTGGCGTTATGGAATTGAACTCAACGAACCGGCGAAGATTTGGCGAAGGATGTAGCGGTTGAAAGGGGGTAAAAGTTAAACAAATAAATGACAAAAAAAACTCATTTACAATAAAATAATAGGAGTCAGTTTCTTTTGTTTGATTCTATTATTTTCGGTTTCAAATTTCCATGGGCAATCTTCTGTGACTAATTGCTTTGTTTTACAACAGCAATGACTTCGTAAAACCATTTTAAGCGAACATTACCAGCGGAAACGTAAATGGAGAGTGAAGAAGCAAATAATTCCAAGACATTCCATAACAAATAAAATTTGTACAAAAAGAGCACTGAAATTACTTATACTTGCTTATATCATGGCAGAATTGTATGTTGAAGGATGGTGTTATAATATCGGGATGGAAATTTGGAAAATTCAAATCCGTTACCTTCCCATTGTAGTACATTTCTAAACCTCTGAGCATTTTTTTTTATGTTTAGGAGGAAAAAACAAATTTAGAATGAGACACAGATGAACCCGTAGTCCTCAAAAGTATTCCTCAATATCCCCACAGCTATATGGAATAACCAAAAATCCCCAAATCCCCTTCGACAACTTAATGGAAGATCATCAATGCATAAATTATTAATATAATTATTTATCGAACCCAAAATATTGTGCAAAGATGAATGGTCAGTCCTCAGTTTTTAGACTTTTAAAACAAAGTCATTCACGTTCTCGTACTTTTAATTTAGTTTTATAAAAAAAAGGTTATTAGACAAAACCCGAATCTGTAGCAAAAAGATGATTTGCAGATGAAAGATGATTTATTAAACAGATGAAAGGTAAAGAAACTCATTTTCGGTGGGTCTCAGCTGCGTGGCTCGACATTTTGCAATTTTACAACTCCATTACTAAATTACTTAATTTCCAAGTATTTGCGCAAGACGCTACCATCTTCACACGGAAAACAGCAAGACAACAGAAAAAGTTATTCGTTTTCATAAATCATCCACCAACCATAAGGATAGAAGAGAGGATTTGTGGATCGAATTAATAACATTGCAAAGTTTTGGAGGATTTGGAGATACAGCGTGCTTGTTGTGGGTACATGAGAGTAATTATTGTGGGCTTCGTAGTATCCATTCGACGTATGAAATGTTTATGAAGAACATAAATCCCCAGATGGTTTTATTAATTGCATCTTGCTGAACGCTGGTTGTGATTAAGTCTTGGTTTCTGTAAACGATTGAAATATTCTTCTTAGCCCGACGAAAAGACTCTACATTGCAGTCGATTGATGGCATCGACCACACCAACTGTTCCTAGCGGCGTTGTAGAACCCAAGGCGATATGGCAATCGATCGTATCCATTCGGAATGGAAGATAAACAGAGGAGCATTTAAAATGCACTGGCAAAAGAAAAGGGAAGAACCCAAACTGCACCCGAAGCCGATTGGTGGCGAACGGGCGATCACCGGCCAGACGAACGAAATAGTCGTCTGTACAAGTATAAATAAGGCAATATCAAGAGCTAATAGAGTGGCACACCCTTTGCGTCCGTTAATCGAATCGACCGTCGGATAGTTAGTCGCGGCCTTAGCCTGGCCTCAGACTGTCACGACCGTCGGGTGGACGGTTTTGGTCCCGTGAAAACCGTTCCTATGTTAGGGTAGGTCACTGGCGTGGGCTAACGCTGCGGCGAACGAAGCAACAGGTACCGCTCGGGAGCGGTTCATTCACACCGCGTCCCGGCCGAGCCGGGCGAATCGCGGCCAATGTTGAAATATATATGACACAGTCAAAGAGTAATTGGTTTTGAACCCGACATCGAAGCTCGGGGCAGGAACGTGGCAGTTGGAGCCACGATCAAAGTCGAGCCATCGAAGTGGACGAGCTGAAGGGAGGAACAAAAAAAAATGGCTCCAGGTCGTGACCGTGCTCGGTTGGCGTTCGTCCAATCTGTGGGGCGTTGGTCGCCCGGATGATATCATGCACCTCGTGTAGCCCTCGGTACTGTTTTTTGAAAAGTGAGCTCATAGGTGCGAAGCACAAAGCCAGCGGAGGAGCATGTTTGTGGACACGCCTTCACGACAGACGCCACACCGAAAGGATTCTCATTCTTCTCCCGTCGACGGGCCCGGCCCACAATGGCGGTAGCCGAAGGTGTGAATTGGTACCGTTTGTCGACGAAGTTGCGGCGGTGGCTTACTTCAACGGCGTCGGGGCCATATTTCATTGAAAACTTGCAAACCCGGTCCGTGGTACTTCTTCACCTCCAGGTTGAAGAAAAGAATGAAAGACATTCTCCCGCTGGATCCTGCGGCGCAAGCGGTGGATTCCATTGAGATGAGACTCCGATATGACTTGTTGCCGGGCGCGCACTGCAGGAGAAGCAATCAATAAAGTGCCTTTGCTGCTGATTCCATCTCCGTCCGCTTTCTTGGCGTACGCGGGGCGGCTCGAGTCGAAGGGGAGGGGGTGGAAAATCGTGGGAAAATGGTGCGGCATTTGCGCAAACCGGGACAGAGCCGTCATTTTTCCGTGTCGTTCCGCTCAGCACTCAGCGCCAGGGACCTTCGCGGTAGGCGTTTTATTGAGTTGTTCGATGCACGAGTTCGCCGGCGCAGCGTGGCTGACCGATTTCTTGTTCAACAATTTCTTGAGAAAGAAGTGCACCTTGTGCTGCCATCCAGTTTCATCATAAAGTCGATTGCATTTTTCCATTTCAATTTCATTCGCCATTTGTCAATGGAAGAACTTGTTGGAGCTGGTATTCTTCGATACCTGCAACAGAACTGTAGACCACTTCCCTGATGCTAATATTCATCAACATAGTACATGGGTTGTTTTTCAAACTCTTACGTGAACATTTACGGTGGGTGGGATTGTAATTAACAAACACGATATTGATAAGTTGTTTGGTTATTTTCATTACTTGCCACATATTATATCGTTTTAGTTTGTAGTTGTATTTGGTTTTAAATGTTTCTTTTATTTGCTGCATGTGTGAAGTAAAATCAATTTTGTGTGTTTTTATCACTTTTGTAGCTTTAAATTGTAAATAATCTTTTCGATGATAATTTACTACGTTGCATAACTTGTTCATGTTTTGTAGCGGAATTTGAGGCAAGTGAGCCACCTGGCTTTTTTTTTAGTTAAGATTAAATTACATGACCAAATGAGTATACAGATACGTCTATCCCTGTTACTAGACATACTGTACCGAATTTCGTGCAGAATAGGGCACTTTTCGCATTTTGGTCATACATTTTATGCTGCGCATCAAAATGGCGTGTAATCTTATAATATTTCCACCAAATTAAATTAGCTCTCAAATCATTTAAAAACTAAAAATCGAGTAGGCATGTGACGCTACGCATTGCTGAGTAAAAGAGGAAGTAGTTCGTGAGGTCAGTCAAGAATATCAATAATTTTTCACGGAAACATCTGAGTTTAAAAAGAGTTAACTGTTGGGGCAAGAGTGCCATCATTGTTTGGGGCAAGAGTGCCACCCCTGTATCCGCTATTTTTCTTCACAGTGAAGCCGCCAAAAACTGAAAAAGTATTGTTGAGTTCACAATGAAGCAGGATGGTGTGTAAATACAACAGGATATCGTCCCGAAGAAGTTTTCCAGAGTCAGAATGGAAAACCGTGAAAACACTCGCCATATAACTGAAACTCAAGGAGACAACTCCCGTCAGTTTGGAGTTAATTTATGGCCGTTACGACACTATAAAATGTATTGAAATGCTCAATTTGGTATATACAAGCACCACATATGCTAAGATTTTCAATTTTGCTATTAAATCCTTAATTTAAACTAGGTGGCCGTCTTGCCCCATACGGGTGGCACACTTGCCCCGAAGCACAAAAAAGTGAGTGGTTTTTTACCAATTTCAAAACAATTACAGAACAATTGTTTTTGCGTTTATGTTTGCGAAACTCAACGACAAGTGAAAAAAATAGTGTGAAATTGTATTAAAAATGAAGTCAGCGTTAAGCAAACAGATTTTATTAAGTTACAGACCGAATTGCTTAACGTGGCACACTTGCCCCAAAATCCGGTTAAGCTTGTTCAGGACAAAGAAAGGACATGTGATTTCAAATTTCAATCTTTATGCACCTTTCGCATGTTGAAACTTTTTTAAGAAAATAACCTTAAAATGTGGTTAGAATAAGTTGTGTAAATAAAACACAATAAAATTGAGTTTCCACAAAAATTTCTCCACAAATATAAATTCCGATAATAACGAAAAATGAGGAATAATTATGTTTTACTCAACCGAAATACACACAATGTTTTTTCGTAGGTAAAGCATAACATCGAGAATTCTTCGGAACAGTTTCGACTTTAAAAGTTAAGTTCATTTTTCATATAAATGGAATCAAAACATTTCTACGTTTTTTAAATAAAATTTTCATAACATCACTTTTATTTTTTCATTGTCACAGAAAAATCTACACACAATTTGAAAAATTTGCCCAAGATGTCAATGATAAATGATAAGTTGTGTTAGACACGTTTCTCGCATGTACATGCAGTGTGTTTACTGTGTGCCGCATTTTTTATTTTTTCGTTTAATTCAATTATTTTTGTTTCAATTAAACTCGCACGGATAAAGGTAAGCTACGTTAATTGAATAAAATCAGTTTTAATTGTTTAAAACGCTCCCGACATGACAGGAGATTTTTCACGATTTGTTCCGTGGTTTTGTCGCTAGAAACAAACGATTTTGCACGTTTTTGACAAAATATTTCACACTCACTTGCTAGCCCAAATTGAGCCATCGGTTTTCGGTTCTAACCAAGAAACTCATTTATCTAACACAGCAAATCCACACTGTCAGCACCATCGAACCACTGGCAACGGACTGAGGAGCGGAGGTCACCCAAAACCAACAAACTGCTCTAGCAAATCGGACGCTTCCTCCATGTTCGTCCACCTAATTAATCACCGAGCGTCATTTAAAATGCGAACCAAACCAATGCAGTATTCGTTGGCAAAAGGAGGAAAACTCAACACACCGTTAAATAAACACCGACACGTCCGGCCCAGTTCCGGGGTGGAAGGAATAGGAGGTCGCTGTGGTGACAAACGTTGGACGGCCACCAACCAAGCGCCGCGGACTGATTGGCAACTGAATTTATTCATCTTCAACGGACGGATAGATCATATCGAACTCCGTCCATCCGTCCGACGCCATTGTCTTTCGAGTGCGTGCTCCCTATCTTACACTTCGCTCCGACACCGCAATGTGTCCTCCGGCAAGCGGTGACTTCCTCATTTTACACCAACCCGGACAACCTTCGGCGTGTCCTTCCTGACGGCAGCTCCTGCTCCTGTCGCTTCGTTCGTTTGAGGGAAAACCGTCGGTATTTAAATGCAAGCCAACGCTCGAGCGCACGGTTTTGGGTCCACACCGTGTGGTCAAGGTCGGGCCCGCAATCAATTCCCGGAGTGCCTTCGGCAAGTGAAACGCGTCTCTTCGACACATTTGCTCCCGTTGAGATGGTGGTTGTTGTAGCAGGCTGCCGGTTGTGCAATCGGACCGCCATCTTAACGACGGATTTTTAATTTTATTTTTCCCCATTCCCGTCCTCGGCGGCAAACTTTTAAATCTCGCACCGTAACGAGGGCCGGGCCGGGTTGCTGGCCGGGAGCTACAGTAAAGGGGCCAAAGCGCAGCACTCTCGGGAAGCGAACCATTATCAACTCGTTTAGCTTCAATTTCCATTAATTATAATTTTTTAGCCTGCGGGGCGAAATTGTCGGCCCCGACGAACGATCGCAATGTGTGGCGGCGACGGCAGGCGGCGGCGACTTTAGGATGTCTTTTATCTTCAATCGAAACCGGGTTCCGGGGCGGTCGAACTACCAGTCGAAGCCGACTTTTACGATTGTCAAGCTTGGCTCCTTCACAAGACAGCACGGCGTCCTCCGCCTTCCAAGAGCTCGTTCTCACTTGAAGTTGGGTGCTTCTTTTCTGCACACTTTGTTTTTTTTCCGCTGGGCAACGCGAATGGATCCGCTTCTAATGGATTCCCCCGGGAGGATCGCGTGCGGGGGACCGTGGTAGATGGCATGGATGAAATGGATGCCCAAGATTGAGCAAAACCGGCAAACCGCGGGAAAGAAACAATTACATCGAAAAAGGATTGCTTTGGCCTAACCGAGGGGACAACGGACCTGGGGGAGTGTGTCCTGCCATTCAGGGAGGCAGGCGAGGTTCTGCAATCGGAAACGCAATCACCGCGAGCGCTACTTTGTGTGTGAAACTAGAATTCTTTCGACGAGCGACGACGGACTAGGAGAGATTCGAGCGGAAATAGACAGCTTGAGGGTTTTCCCTTTTTTGAGCCGAAAGCACTGAGGGAACATGCGGCAGCAAAACAATCGTTTTAATAGTAAAACCGGGAGGATCAAGAGAGGGGACGAGAAGATAGAGGATGATGATGGCCAGAAGGCCCGGAGCCACCCTTGTGTATGTGATCTGGTATCGCGTGCTCGCGCGACTCCTCTCGGATTCCCCATTCGGGAATGGACATGCACATGCCAACCCAGGCCTTGGGAGGGTTCTATCTTTGGAAGTGGTTATAACGAGCCGAATGAGTGTGTGTCGTCCTCTAGAAAGGGACCGCAGAGGAGACATCTCCAGTCGGCGGGGCTCGGGACGGATAAGAACATGCCCGTAAGGAATGTCAAGTACTAGATCCTGAATGCCTAGCTTTCGGATGAGTTCCGACCCGCTGAGGTGAGGTGGCGGGAAGGGTGAGATCTTGTAAAATGACAGATAATTGATGTGCCCCTTCGCCTTGCCCATCCGACGGAAACGGAGAAGGAAAAAAGTCCCTACCAGTCGGACTTAAATCGACGGCACGAAGCGAACGGCTTTTCAAGGCAAAGTGAGGTTAGGGAGCGCATATCCCGGGTGGGATCATCACGATGAGGTAAGTGTGACTTCAAAAACGTTGTTCTGATCTCGACTAAGCCTCATAAACCGGATGAATCGACAAGGCATCGTTTTGGATTGCACAATGCGTGCGTGAGGCACTCCGAGGTAAGGTTTGTAAAATCGCTTTGTTGTACATTCTGGAGCATCTACAACGTCGTCGAATGTAGGGAAGCAAGGATTAAGAAACCGCTCGTCAAATGTTCGATGGAGGACAGGGGATGGTGGAGATTTAATGTCTTCATGAGGTCCAAAGAATTCCGGGAGTCTGTAGCCATGACACGCACGCACTCCATGTCAACATAGCGACGCGTAGGGTGTCCGAGAGGCCCAGCAAGGACAAGGGTGGTGGCAGATAATGAAAGAAACACCAACAAACATACACTTCAAAGACAATTCTATGCTGAATGATGACCAGGAGATGGATCGCTTAATTATGGCCGTAAAAAGAAATGGATAAGGCCGCACAGCGACGACACCACGGTACGGTTGGTCGTCCGTTCCGGGCTGGGGCCAGGAGGCCAAGGAGCAACGGGTCGGCCCAGCTCATCAGTGGCACGTTTTATGGCCTTTGTATGGCACTTTGATGGCCGGAACATCAATCCAGTGCCGGAAAACGGGAAAAGAAAGGTCACCGGTGTGAAGTCAAGTCCTGGGAACGAAGACAGTCCTAGTCCTCGAGGTGGGGAAGTTTACAGTCCCACCGATATGACCGGTGCTATAAATTCGACAACCCTCGACGGGGTTCCCAAAGACATTCGGGTGGACAACGGAGGTGAAACTACCGTCTATAAATATTTGCCTATGATAATCTTGTGCGAAGATGTCATCAGTTGGCCAGTCGGTGGCATTCATGCACTGGGACCTTGAATGAAGACCAACCGCGGCGGCATCAAGTTGTGGGTCAACCGGACCCGGCACCGGGCGAGCCATAAAAAAGGGTTCGTGTTGGTTTTTGCCAACAGCCAACAGGGTTTTATAATGGTTGTCTTCATGTCAGCCTGAACTTCGCAATACGGTGTCTCGAATAATTGTATAATAAATTTGTGCTTTATAGCTATATACGATTCCTCCCCGCTTGGGTAGCATTTTGATGCTTCCGTTCCTTTTTTTGTTTGTTTCCACAAATGTGTTTTCATATATTTTCCACCCCGTCGACGATGGGAAGATTATCGAGACGAGAGCTAATTCGAAGCGGTTTCGACCAAATGAACCGATCGTAACTGCATGACAACTTCATTAAATTGGCATCGGTGCGGTATGAATATTTACGACACAAATCTCATAACATATGCTCATCGATTATATGGCTTTATGATTAAGCTAACACGGGGGAAAAAAACCCACCGGAACTCATACACGCACTCACTCCAATAGCGCAGTGAATAAATCCGCACTGAACCGTGGTGAAGTGTGTTACCTTCCAAATCATTCCGTCCTGTGCGTCAGAAGTCATTCGAACGGTTAGAGATCAGATGGCCATATGGAGCGATGCATAGTTCCGTTGTTGCCAACTACCAACGCTCCCTTCACCTCCCGGTTTCGGTATCAGACCCCTGCCATAATTCATTTATTCACTCGATAAAACAAATGACATTTCGCTTGTGGGAATTGTCCATCAATTACCCGAACCGGGCCCTTACCCTGACCGAAAGACGGAGTAAATCCGGCTCCAGGTGCCATGGTTTGCTGGAATCATATATTCATCCACGGAAGGAATCACACGTATGAGTGTACGCTTGCTCGGGCCTGCACGACGACGATCACGGCACTCTAAACGGGCCTGCGAGCCGAAGCGGGAAATTTATCATGCTCATGTTCATAAATTGAATGTGATGGAAAATTTGTCGTTTGTTAAAACAACGTGCCCGGGCGCGCTAGTACCTGGAGAAGCTGGATCGAGACTTTGACCCGGTGTTCCCGTGATGTTGTAGTCAAGCTGTGCGATATCAGTGACCATCCCCTATACCGAGGGACGGAAAGACGCCCGGTCGGGAAAACAGAACCGGGAGTGGTTGGTACGGGTTTTATAACAAAAAATAACAAACAAGACTAGATTGGACATTTGGACGTGTCCTATTTACTCTACAGCTTGCCCACTTCGGCCGATGCGGGGTTGATGTACACCCTGGTCTACTTTTTGCACCGGTAGGGCGTGCTCGCTGGCTCAACCTGGCCGAAAGGTAGATATTAGACTCGCTCCACCCAGCGCTTGAAGGGACATCGTGGGTGGGTGATGCGGGATGGGATGGTAGTAAAATGTAAAATTTATTCCGTTTATCTCACCGGCTCCGACAGCGACCTGGTTGCCGGTTTCTTTTTTCCTTTCCCTGAACCATCCGTCCGGGCGTCCTGGGCGTCCTCGAACGGGTGTGCCCTATCTGGAAGAGGATGGCGGCAAACAAGCACCGAAATACCAACCCCGGGTGTATATGTGTGTGTGTGTGTGTTGCTAGCAGCCTTCCATGGGGCTAGACCTCGGTGTAGACGTCGGCACTGCGACTCCTGACACGATATTACACTTTCCTTCCCGGGGAGTCAAAGTCGGTCAGGTCTGGCTCTTTCAGGGGGGAGGGACTGGGAAATGGAGGGGCTGCCCCGTGTGGCGTGTGACTCGAGCCATTAAAAGGTCAGTTCACTCGGTCGTCGGGCGATTCACGCTACGACACCTACATGTACTCCGGGTTGTTCCGTAAACACTGACCGTGCGCGTCCAAAAGCGTCCCTTCCATGCTGTTGCTTTCTTCGTGGGGTTTTCTAGGGTTGAGATTGAGTTGCCCATTACCAGCTGGCAGGAGCAGCGGCCGTGTTTTTACTTCGTTTTTCATTTCCTAAGTCCTGTAAGTCCTCGCCCCTGCGGCAATCTGACACCGTCCTCCGCGTATCTCACGTTCATATGGGTTTGGTGATCTGATTTACGCCCCGGCGATTGACTCTCGCCTTTGAAGACTGCCTTGCACGAGCGAAGGATGCAGTGCCTCGAGCCACCATTTTACTCTATTATAAATGGTCGTCCTGTGTGCAACGCTATAAATTAACGCCATCCTGCGTGTTTGGGGCTTCGCTACAGCGTAAACTTTGCCGCCAGCAGTCTTGTAGGTGTGCTACACTTATGCTTGCATTATGCGAAACAAAGCACAGGCTGGCGGGGGAACCGGTACGCCCACCCACTGGCCACCACCGATGACGTCGCCCAACAGTACGCCATAGCGCCATTTTTCCGACCTGTGTTTCTGGCTTCGTAAGGGTAGGTCAGGCAAGGCTGCCGGTTTAGAACTTTACTCCGCGGGTTGCATAGCATATTCCGCAATGTAAAACGAAAGGGGTAGGAATAGTTTTTCAACCACTTTCGCTGCATGCGAACCCACCCAAGCAATAACGCCTCTTTTCAACGATGTGCCTCGAAACCGTGCTATTTTTCACTCCCAAAGCTTTGTTACAAACAAGCGGAAACCGTACGGAGTCGCCGGGTGCACTCTTTTCTTTCCCGGCATTTTTTCCACCGCCGTGAGAATAAATCGCGCCAGAATGGTAACAAATTGTGTTTCACCATCAGGTAAATGGTGCGCCCGTGTCGCCATCGTACGTTCCGCGTAATTACTTGGCAGCGCCGAGCATCGGTTCCGGTTGCCGCTTCCTGACGACGAAGAAGGGGGGGAGGGAGGGGAGGGAGGAGAACTTGTTGAATTCGGTAGCAAAGGACTTAAAAATATGCGGCACCACGTTTCCTTGAAGGATGAAAGGAGGTTCCCTATGGGAGTGTTGGTATAACTGAAACTATCAGGTTTGATAGTTTTGTCGTTTATAACGACGGACCAACATAGAGGTTGTACTCAAAAGAGCGAAAAAGCTTCCGTTCGTAAGTTCATCGGCACAAAAGAAACACTCACTTCAAGGAACATGAGGACAATGTATTTGGCTTTGATTTTAACAATTTATAACAAATTCCAATACACCGGAAAAAATGCATTAAGCTGGTAGGGTGGAAACTTATCTATTTTTACACATTATCAAACTACGAACCTTTTGAATATTTTTCAAAACTAATATGGCTGGTTTTTAGCTTATACCTTCTTTAAAATTTCAATGAGACGTAATTTTAATCAAATGTGTTAAACAAGCAAACAACAGTTTATCAACACTTTTTGAAGACATGAGGAGTAATTTCTGATGTACTAAAAAAACATGGGCTGAATATTATTAGTAAATGTGCATTGAAAATATGCCAAATTGGAGATCAATAAATTTAGATTGAATAACTTTAAATGGGCAAATCTACTTATTATTTTGAATTAAAAGTAAAAGTATGTCAAATATTTACAGTTTGTACCAAAAATAATGCTAATATCCAGTTTTAATTTTCACATTCATTGACCAAAAATGCGATTGATTCGATTAATATAATTTTTATATACCAATTTTTGGACATCTTTTAACCTTTTGTACACAGGAAAAGGTTATTAAATAGTTTTCTCAAAGAATTAATGATACAAGGACAAACTGTCGGTTCATCAACCCTAGATGAAATACCATTTCTTTTCTTCATACTTCAGTATTTATTGTAAACTATTACCAATCCTTTTCAAATTTTGTTAAAATAAATATAAAAAATTTGATAAAATGAGTGTGCAAAAAACTTTAAAGAAAATGCATAATGTAAATTAGAATCACAATTAACCTAGAGCTTGGCTTGACCGTCCTGCTGTATTCGTGTCTTACCGTTTACACTTTAATCCTGGCATTTGTGTGTTGTTCGTTCGGAAAATTGCGAACAAATATCATCCGTACGGAAGCGCACGCTAATCCATAGCTAAGCCTACACACCGGAGGAGTTTTCCTGCTCGGCACAGTTTAATCTTTCCCTTACTTCCAGATAGTTGCATTTCCACTCTGTGTGCACAAGAACAATCGAGCTCCTTCGCCGAGGATCTGTAGTCATCGGAGATGGGGTGGGATTTGTAGAATTAATGTTTCCATCTACTGGTTGAAAACTCGCCTCATCCTTTTCGGGTGCAAACTTTCCCCGTTGGAAAATGGGAAAAGACAACAACATTAAGTCAACATCCCAGCGCTCGGGTATCGCCCCAGAGAGAGGGTACGTGGACAGTTAATTAGTTAATTGTCTCAGCCCTGCCGGAAGCTGACGTCCGAAGGCAACCTTCTGCCTTTCCTTTCCTAACCACCTTCCGAGCCCTCGAGCGATAGAACGGTTTGCTTGGGAGACGGGCGTTACGAGGAGTTTGTTACTTTTCAGTGAACCCCTTCTGCTGTCATAACGAGCTCCGGGATCGAGGCCCGGAAAGAACTTTGTGGCAGGGCCGCATGAATTATGAGGTCAACCCGTTGTCCAACTCGGGACCGGTAGAAAGTATAAACACTGTCACCCACCCGGGCTCAGACAAGTCTTGTGCCGACCAGCTGGCAACGGGTGCAATAATAAACCGTTTGGCTTTTTTTTCTTGTGATCGTTCTCTGTCCCAGCGAACAGGACAAGCGGTGAACACTGCTGGACACAGTGGACAAACTTCCACCGTAAATCATCCGGCCGTCGTCATAAGTGCCATGTTGCTCGAGCCGTGGAACATACGGAGCCGCCTTGTAGCGCTGGACCAAGTTGTAGAACCCGAGTGTCCATCGAAGTGTCGGTCCGGGCGTCAATTTGCTGCTCGTACTAGACCGCAAAAGAATCGGTTCACCTTCAGCGTAGGGCCCACATACATTTCGCACCATCGATACCGCGTTTGCCACCGGGATCCCCGAGAGCGTCGTACGAGGTCCGCGCAGCCCTCGGTTTTGGTCAGACAGACCACCAACTCGTCCTACAGGTGACCACCATAGAGGGCCGCAATGGGTTGCGATCGGATCGTATTGAACCCAGTGGGCCTTTTTTCTTCTCTCTCTCCCTCTCTTACAGCTCCCGACTATGAAACCATATACGTACAATATATTATTCCCGGTCACACCACCGCACCAGGTGCGCCGTTAGAGGTGCATGATTTATTGGATGGTGCATAGCGGTCCATTGCGATCCACTGCGCACCGAGGGCCCGAGGGAACAGGGGAATGTGTACTGGACCAGGCACGTATAGGAGGCCATATTTACAAGCGATACAAATATCGTACTTGTACGCTCCGCGCACCCTGGGAACATGGAAATGGCTGTCATCCATTCTTTGCCGAGGACCGGGGACCTCCCGTCGCGTTACAATCAACTAGCCGGTCATTTCATGATGACCCCTTGGGACCGGCGTGTAGTTGCAATCGATTTCACTTTCAAACTTGCTACTTTGAAGAAACAGTTTGAAGGCAAAGGAGCGGATAGAAAAGGTAAAGACGAACGTAAAGCGACGTAGTGCTTAGCGATATATGTTAGAGGCATGCTCAGAACTCTGAAATCAAGCATGATTTTGGAAGTATTGTTTGGAAAATACAATCGAATCAAAGAATTCTCAAAGAATGTTCTTTTTCGTCAAAACCTGAGTAAAATGGAAACATTGATTTATTTATTTTTGTATGACGGACCGTGCCGTATCGTAAGAAATATTGATATTAAAAAAGGAAAAGATCTCTTAAGGAATCTATTAAGGAAAAGAAGAATCTCCGAAGGAAAAGACGAAAATCTTTAGGATCGCGAAAAGAGTGTGGTAAATAAAAAAAATAAATTAATAAAAAAACCAGCTATATGTCTTCTAAAGTTACCAAATTTGTTCTTTTTTTATCAATTTATGGCCACTCAGTTTTTTTCAATGGCGCTTTTGAAAGCTGGCCCACAACCAGATAGAATTATGTTTTTTGTCCGAAAAACAATCACTTATAAATGTCTGCATCTATTTTCCGTTAGTCTTAAATAATATAGTTACTTTAGAGATTTAACATAAAATTTGAAATTTGTATTCTGTGAATACTTCGTAAATTAAAAATAAGGAACATGGGTTTCTTAATTATTATATTTTTTGTTAACAACTGCACTAGACCGAGTCTAGTTCATGGGTTTTGCGAAAGAAAAACCAAAATTTCTTGCTGTGCGAAAATAATTATTTGAAAACTTGCTACTTTTTAACGCTAATAATTGCAATCGTATTTTTAAACCGCTTGAAAACATTGAAAAAATATCCAAATGAATAGATTCAAAGTGAAGAATGGTCGCTGTGTATTTTTTTAAAGCATATTCAAAACTTCGATACGGTTTTCAACTCAATCTAATAAACTGCTTACTTCTCGAAGAGCCTCTGAAGTTCCATACATTATCTAATCGACTCAATCAATTAAAATCAAATCAGTCGACGAAATAGTTTGTCTTTGAAACCGCTTTTATTTGCAATGGACCAGAAAGATTATAACCACATTATGAAGATGTGACGTACAATTAGACCAGGTCGTTTATTTTCGCAAAACGTTGCGCAAGGTGCACACCGTCCGGAAACCAGCAGAACTACTCGAATCTCTGCCGGCGGGAGTCTATTCTTCCGCTTCCTTTCGGGAGACAGGGAAACCATTGCATGCTCGACTGGAGGCGCTGGTTGAAACGGTTGAAAAGAAAGGAAGCCACCACTATCATTGGAACTTTGAAACAAATGAACACACCCACACATGAAGGTATGAATTTGACAGCTCCAGAGATGCTGGGGTTGGGAGAGGTGAACGGAGAAAAGACCGAACCAAACTTGCAAACAAAACACCTCAATTAAAATGCAGCACTCGTTGCAGCAAAAACCAGTGCAAGCCGGAAGTAAACCGACCCGATCCGAATGCTTCGCCAGACCGAATAATGGACCATTTGGTAAAAACCTCCTCCATTTCCCCACGGCTGCAATTCGGTGTTTTCTTTACTTTCTACTTTCCCCGCTCCCATGCGGTATTGCGGTGCGGAAATTTAATTGGTGTTAAGTTGCAGTGCTGCCAATTTCGAAAGTAATGAAAACACGCTCGATCGTACGGAATGGTTTCCCATCGTCGACCCCTTGTCTTGTCGCTTTTCCGTCACCCTCCTGACTCTTTCCAGAGTGGTTGGAACCTACACTACGTGCGTGCTGTTCAAAAGGATCCGCTCCACATCGAGCCGGATTAAGTTGCCCTTTGATTCCCGGTTAAAACTAAGCCAGGATAAAAGCGAGGATAGTCATTTGGGTGGTACAGAAAAAAAGAAAGTCTGCAACTGAACCCCCCAACTTTGGGAGTTTTTTCTGATACAGTCGTACCTAGAAAGCGTAGAATCTAAAGGATATTAATTTTGTTGTAACGTTTCAGAATTTTGGGAGTTTATTTTTTATTTTAAATGTTTGAAGGAATTAAATTAAATATATTTTAAGAAGTCTCATAATTTGACAAAATCTTAATTGATTTGAAGAATAGTTAACGAAGTTGCAAATGGTTTGATCGGTTAGAAAATTAGTAAAACTCGGAGTTTAAACCACTTGTTTCTGAAAACTGCCTGTTTTGCTTATAAAAAAATCTTTTCTAGAAAAGGTTAATACTATTAAGTTTTTATAATTACTCTAAAATAAGTCTCAAATCAATCCCTCCATATTGTTGGTTTCAGAAAACAACTTGCAGGAATTTTGTTTTTCTATTAAATAATCCCTCGAATTCCCAGTTCGAATTCAGTGCATCCAGGATCGACTATTTTAGTTGAGTTTCGTGATGATTGGGAATTTACGGAGCGTACAAACATTCACTATGAAAAGAAGGATTAGATAAAGCTGGCCGGTTTCTGAGAGCACATGTTTTGAAATGTTCAAATGTAAAGGAGTGGGACTAAATGTAGTTAAGCTGAACAAAGTGTTCAAATACAGTTTTCCAGATTCAGGTTTTCGTTCCCAACTGAGTTATTTTGAGTGTCGCACTCGGAACCACATTCCTCGTCACGGATCATCAGTACGAATGGTCTGTTAACATGAAACCCCGATGCCCGTTAACCTGAACCTGAGCCGCTTAGTCTGTCGCCAATTACACACCGACGCCGTAGCGGAACGATTACGTCCGCACGATAATAAATATCAAAAGATCTGTCTCAGGTTCGAGGAAAGGGCGAAAATAACGCAAAATCTCGCAAACAGTGCGCGCTGGCAAATTGCCCAGCAAATAGTTCATCCGATGGCCTTTCGCGATAGTGCAGGTGGAAATCGGTCGCTTAAATGGACATGGAAAAAGATTGCGCTGAAGGATGTCGGTTCCCCTTCGCCTAACCGGTACCGTTTGACATTCTGACCCAGTACGGGCCTGGGCGTTTCAGACGCCACGGATCGAAGGCGCACCCAAAAAAGCGGTTGTTCCTCCTGGCCGTGATTGCGTGCAGTAATGTTTCTTGGGAAGAGAACAGTTCGCCCGAAGCGCACGAATCGGAAAGATCAGACTGTGGTGTTCGTTTCGTTTGCCTTCCCCATCCTCCGAGCTCCGATGGCCCGATTTTGGTCCGGTGGCGCGCTGATGAGGAGTCGCGTACGGTACCGGAGATCGGGCTAGATGTGAAGCACTGCGAGACGATAATGTTCCAACAGGTTGCGGTAAGATTCGGTCGTGCTGAAGTAAGTTCCTTCGAATTTTTGAAGAACGCCACAATAATGACAGCGCCACTTGACTCCCGGAGCAAGCAGCCTTTTGCACAACCTAAAACCGACCGGTCGATCGTTACTTGCGGCTGCGGTACATCTCCTCCGGGGGCGCAAAACAGGCCGGTTACTCGAGCGGAAGATTGTTACCGGGTGTTCCGAGCGGTTCCGCCGCCAGCAGCAGCGTCGGCCGAAAGGCAGAAAAAGCAACCGTGCGTCTCGGAGGTGCTTGAGTTAGACGAAGATGAGTGCAGAAACAAGACAGACAAACAAGAGAGGAAAAAAAAGACTAAACACAATCATGAAGGATGAAGGAAACGGTGAAACGGTATAAGAAGGTGCTTGGTACCACTTTTCACTTAATGATATTTTTTATGCTTAAACTTTAACATGATAACATCTCGGGCACGTCAAAACCGCGGAGATGAAGCACGGCGACCGGCGGCGGCACGAACGGGCTGGCCTATATCCACCGGGCGGCCTTCTCGTACCGTTTTACCGACCCTCTTATCTACCACCACCCCCCCCCCCACCCCCTACCCTTGAAGCTCATCTTGTTAAGGGTAAGTTTTCACGCCAATCGATTTAAAGACACATAAGCGAAGCCCGGGATGGGTTTTGGACGGGAAAGGTGATGGAAAAGGGGGGGGAGCTTAGATCGAAATTTATAATTCAATAAATCAATTTTCCCTTCACGCTGAAGGGAGTTACTGGTTGTAATTGTCCAGCGTGATTTATCACGTGCCGGGAAGGAAAATGTCAAACCTGAAGCAACGGGGGAGGAATCATTATGATTTCCCTTGTTTTATGAGCAATTTGAACCGTTCGCGAAACGGTTTAAACCATTTTGTAAATGAAGAAAAAATTACGAGCAAGAAAGCAAAAACGATTATCATTCCTGTTATTACATGTTTTTCTAAACTCTTCCCATAAAATAGGGGATCATTAAACGGAGCGATACTGATCAAAATATTTGCCAACATCGCTCACCACAATGCGGGGGAAACCCGTGGAAATGGGTCAAAAATTTACATGAAAATCTGGTAAACTTTTCCATTCTCTAATTATGCATCGCTAAAATCAAACTCGCAACATGGGAAAAAGCACCACCCAACGCCAGCTGGTGGCTTTCGGGGGTGCCTTTCCCGGGGATGTCTTCGGCGTTACGCCGAAATCGAAACGAAACCGTGGGAAATTACGGACGCTAACGTTTGAAGTTTTCTGTTGATTTCCCCCTTCGCCCCCGGACCGCCTGGACTTGACTGGGAGGCCGTTTTTGTTTTTCCAGCTGCCGGAAAGTCCAGCCCGGACGGCCGGACCGGGGGCCATTCTCGGTGAAAAAACAAAACATCACTTCACTTTCAGCACACTTCAGCGTCAACATCCTGAAGTTCGGCCATTGTAAGGTCCACGGTACGCACCGGTTCGGACACGAAACACAGGGAAAACACAACCGAGCGATTTCGAGCAAACTGTTTGATCCAATCCAAAGGGCCTCGACGGCCGTCCAGTCCCCGCCGGGGGAAAGTTCCCCGATCTTGTCTTTTTGTTTCGGAACTTTGCAGGGACCGGTACGTGTAGTCTTTTTTGTTTTCTTTTCCCTTTTCAAGATCTCCCGGTCTAGATTTTACCACGCGCCACCGTTCCGGCCCATTTACGGCCCATTCTTCTACTGTTCTTTCGGCCCGCCCGGAACAATACTAGCCGCGAGTAAAACTGGCACACAACGGAAATGCGACGGCAAGGGATGGGGGTGGCCGTCGGGGCGAAGAAAACGAAAACCGGCGGGAAAGTACACCCGATGTTTTCAATGGCGCTTCGGGGATTGGATTAGGAGCCCGGGATGCGGTGAAGCACTGGCCAGTGGAAGGAAAAGTTGTAGGAGGAAATGTTAAAATGAGAGACACACACACCAAAAATTGGAGCACAACGGGCGGTTGGTGACGTGCGGACCTGGCACACAAAGCGGGGTAGCGCCAGCCAAGTCCGGTGGAAAGCGAAATGGTGACCGACGAAAATGACGCGTCATACGCCCCCGTCAGCACAAAGGCTCCCATGAATGAAAAGCCGAATGGAGAAAAACAGGGGAACAATAAAAAAAACGAAACACTGCGATGTGCCACGGAGGCTGGACCGACGAAACGATCTTTGAAGGGCAAGAAGACTTTAAAAAAGAATAGAGAGACAGAGAGAGAGAGAGCGTGAATAAAAAAAAGGAACAACGGACATAAAAACATTGCCTACATACTTTACGAGTGAACTTCACATACTTCCATACGGGCTGCCATTGTTAATCAGTCATGCTGCCACCATCGCCGCGATCTTGTGGTTTGTTTTTCCCGTCCACCCCATCCTTTGTTTCGCGAGCTGACCGCTCGATCATGAAAAGAATTCTCGCACCGTCATCCACCTCCTACGCGCGAAAAGGTATGAAAGTGCTTTAAAACATCAAAGAAACGCATGGGAAGGGCGAGTCGAAGGTTTTGTCCGAAAGTGAAACATTCGACAGCAAAACGGTTGGTCAACTGAATGGGGAAGATGTTTATCCGGTCAAATTAGTCTCGAGATCGAAAAATAGACCGAGAACTGTTGCTGGCTTTACTAACTGTTTAAGGTCAAAAATAAAAAATACATTTTAAAAGATGGTTTAAAGTTTTTTTGAGGTTTATAATATGACATAGTGTTTGTCTAGAAGATAATGTAGTTAACAGTTGGCAGGTGGGCTATTTTTTACAGATAAATAGAGCTTGCGGAAATTTGTCTAATAATAAATAAGTCTTAATATTGTTGTTTCAGCCAGCTGTAGAGGCATTATTTTCCAGTTGCAAACCTGATTTGCACACGGTGAAATATTCCGCATATTATTAATTGTTTGATCCAAATTTGACAAAACAAAAACAATAACACTTCCATTTTAATAATATCACAGCCATATTGTTTTACATGAAAACACACATAGACTACTTATGCTACATCGAACATTTGATTAACATTTTTAAATCAAATTTAAATTTTAATTTTTTAATTACAATCGTGCATTTCAATATTTCTTTCAAAATGTTATTGCCAAGTGCTGAACTATATAATTTATATTTGATATATTATCCCATTTATACTCACTACAAAAACAATTTCTTAGTAAAAATTAGTCTTAACGAACAGAAACCAAGAACACTTATTTTAAAACCACCGAGAGCAACACAAAAAAATCTTTTTGAAAATGAATCATGGATGAAAAATGTGGTGTTAGAAAATGTGTTGTGTTAAACACACTAAATCAGGAAGAGGAAATAGCTCAATTTCAATAAATTTTATGATTATTTTAAAATAGCAGTGTACAGGAAAATAGCTTCCAATCGCTTGTTCTAAGGTTTTAGAACTTTTCTATCATTCTCTCGTACGGTTTAAAAAATCGTTCGTCTTGTAGCGATATAGAATTCTGTATCGAAGAAAACTTAAAATACTGCTCTGTTTGTGTAAAAAACAAAAAACAAATTCTGACGGTGTGCGTCTCCCCATGAATCAACCATTTTGTGACTGTGTCAATAATAATAAACTTCTCCTCGTAAAAAAATCAAACGTCATAATCACTGGGAGTATTTTCCCTTTAAACTTTTCTGCCATAAATAACATTGTTTGGCTCTTGACTTTCAATCGCGTCGAAAAATAAAAAAACCCAAAAGATGCGGTGTACTTAAAACCGAAACTTTTTTCTCCCAGGCGACCCCCGGTTTACGATGTCCGTTATCTTGCTTACCTTCTCGCTGAATACCTCCGCCACCGTTCAATTCCCGCGTCTTGTACTTTGTCGGTGGGAATCCACTCGCTCCACTGGGGGGTTTTAATGGGCAAAACTTAGGCGCCCTAGAAGCCGCCCACCGGGACTACGGTAAGGGAGGAAAAAGTTGGCACCGTTGCTGCACCGGGACCCATAAGGCGCGTCATGCTCGATCCACGCGCGAGTGTTCTGCAAATAAAAAGAAGTGGAAGAGAAACATTCGTCATTAGCAATCTTCAATTCGGTCCGTTCCGATTCGCCAAAGGTTCCGTCGCGGTCGGGATTAGCCCTGGACGGGAGGGGGTGTGGGTTGTCATAGATTCACGAAAGGGCACCCAGCGCTCGAGAATGGCCAACGGGCAACAGGCGCCACTGGATCGGAACGCGTTCAATCATTAATGCATGGTATCGCTTCGAAGCTAGAAGAAAAAAGATCCGTGCCGGTCGTGCGGAACGGAAAATCATCGTGCAACCGGGTCGGGATGCTGTGCAAGATGAGATGGTGGGAAACACCACCACCGTACCACAACGGTGACAATGGCGACGATTCTCCGATGGTCCACTGGAACAGCGAACATTATCCGCACCCGATTGAGCGTTTGCGACAAGTGTTTAATTCAATCTTACAGCCTCGAACACATTGTCGCCGGAAGTGTCCGCCTGCCGATGGACATTGGAGAAACACACACTCACACCTCGCCCACCCACGAGCACCCACTTTGCGGATCCTGAGGGTCCGAGCTACAAGTGTAATAAATGGCGGCCGGTAGATTGTTACAGGATGTACTTCCCGCTGGCAGACGACAAGAACAACAGGCGCAACTCTGCGCAATCAAGCGGCTCTAAGTGTGATTCTGGAATTTGATTGTTTTTCGATGTTTTTCTTGTCCCAACACCCTGGTGAACAGATGTTACAAGATGCTGTTAGTTTTTTCCTATGCCCGTGCGAAAAATCTCGCACACAGAATGAGTTTGTCCCTACCAACTTCCTCTATTACGAGCACTTCTCGGGAGGTCTTCCGGTTTCACGATGAGACGGCGCCATCTGGAAAGCCATCCCACTGTCCGGGGGGTGGGAAATAAAAAGTGCACCACCCTCGAAGGCCGATTGTGGCATGCGTTTAGGAATTCAATTCCCGGGGAGGACAACGATACGAGCGATCGGGTAGATTTCCTCGAAGCCGTATCGAACGGTTCGTCGTGCGAGCTTCTAATGACTTTCCACCCGGGCGGCCACTTGCTCTCCACGGGACGTGCCCGGAAGCTAGGCGTGCATCAGGCGGCGTCCTGCCGCTTGCGTGGCAACTTATGCGTAGTTACCGAAATGAGATTTCACCCATTTGCATGCAAAATGGCCGTCGAGCGGCCGACGTAAAGCTGCCAGTAACGCGAAGCTGGCGCCCTTCGGCCCTCCCAGCGAAGCCGGACAAATAACAAGCCGAACACGCATTAACGAGTGAGCACACATGCGGATGGTCCCCGGATGAGGGGGAAAAAATAGACAACGGAAAGGAATAGAACCCCGTGAACATCGACGCTCGTCGTCCTCATTTATCGCATCCGTTACCGTTTTGCGTGCACGAGAGAATTCGTTCGGTTCGGTATTGGTAAAAAAATAATGGAAAACTAAATGCAAAATCGATCCCGGTCCTCGATCGATGGGAATCGATAGTGGCCAAAGTCGCCAACGTTGTCGATTTCCCCGGGACCCCCCACACGGATCGAGCGAGTCCATCGAGGCTGGGAATTATCATAATTATGCGCACTTCGAAGGTGAAAAATGATCAGCATAGAAGTGAGTGGGGTTGGCTTTAGAGCCCCACTAGAGCCTTCGGAAAAGGGTCCTAATTGATATCATGCTGCGTTTTCGTGCGAAAGAACGTGCCCTTGCGAAACGGTTAATTATGTGCTTGATGGCGATGCTTAATTCACTCCAAACTGCCGGCATGTGGGGCAACCATATTTCTTTTATTTCTTTTTTTTTATTTTTGCTCGACTTTTATCACGCTTGTGAAACATGAACTGACACAATAGGATTGAAGCGAACGATAGAAAAATTAAATTAAATCGAATCCGCTTGGCAGATAACAGCAACAACACACAAGCGAATCATTTTTATCCACTTCTTTTCCAAAACTCCACTTTTAAAGCCGTTACCGATGAATGAAAAATTAACACCGATTATGCCGCGATCTGAAAGCTTACCCCTCGTGATTAGGCACTGCATTTTCCAACCTGAATACCTAATTTGCCTCCATTTGATATGATAATGGGACGAGTTTAGAATGGAACCCAAGGCGGTCGAATGCCGATGCGTCGTTGGCGTTTTTGAAAAGAAATGACACCAATAGCGATAAAATATTAATATCAAAATTCCCGCTAACCGGTTACAAATAAAATCCAGATACCTTTGTTAAATGAGAGCAGAAAAATCTGCCACTCAAAGTTATTTAATGAGCGACAGGAAATGGAACATGACGCATTCTTAACCTGGAGTGCGGCTCCTCGAACATCTGCGCTTTCCCGGGCTTCAAATTATGAAAGGGGTAAAACTGACGACACCAATCAATCAGATAACAGAAATCTGGTATGTTCGTATCGTTCCGAAATAAAGGGCGGTGAAAAATATCATCACCGCATCATAGCCATTTCCACCCGTCAGCGGGGATGGTATCGCAATTGAATGATCACTTTCTCCCGATCGGACACCGATACGAGCGCGCCGGCCGAACCCGATGCCAGCGGAAGATGAACATTGAAAAGACAAGATCTAAAGCAAACAAATTAACGCCAGCGAAATCCAGTGAAGATAAGCGAAGGAGAAAAAAAAGGCATCGAAATTCCTTCGCTAAATAAACGAACCATTCATAGTCCGCTGGCTGATAAATGCTGGCCTTGTGCGGGTTATTTTTAACCCTCTTCTCGTTCGTCGGAAATGGGAGTTATTTTGATTGTAAAATGCTTGTTATTTTATTTTTTTTCCGTACCGTCCGTTGGTCCGCGGATGGGTTGGAGATGAAATTAATTTAAATGCCTACACCGCGATCCACGATTTCCATCGTTCCCCCGCCTTTCAGTGAGGGTTAACTCGACCGAGATTGGCCATTTTATTGCACTGCCGATGCGCCCATACTTTATCAGCGCCTTTACCTACCCACGCCCTGCCTTTATTCTTCCACGGGCGGTCGCGGATCATTTCGATGATCGCACGATCACGCGTCCTCCAAATATCAAAAGTCAATCAGCGCTATGGAGCTCTCGCGGGGAACTTCGGAACTGCGGACCTGTCACTGCGCTTTTGCGCTGTCGGCCGGCTAATGAAGATTGAAAGGACCCCGCGGACACACGGCCGGCGATTGAGCTGCCTATCATCGAGCATTATGCCATCGTGGACAGTATAGTCCGATTGTCCGACATGATGCCGGGAGAGTCTCGGAACGAGTTCATTACCGGCGTATCATCGTGATGGGGTTGATTATCGTGAGCTAAAGCAGCATAAATCGTGGACTAACATATAAAATAAAAACGAAAGAGAGCCGAGAAGCGTACCACAAAAGCGGAAAACACACGAAATAAAGTGAAAGAACTCATCCGAGCGCGCGAGAAAAGGGGGCACTTGGGGGGCACCGAAGGCCAGAAACCTGTTCCAGCGTTGGTCGGACGCCGTGTCACGACATCACTCCCGCTCCCAAGTTCAGTGCGGTGAAAAATGGCGGCCAATCGGTGTCATGACGAATTGGAAGCGTACTTCGTACGGTCATCAATTCGTGCCTTCCCGGCCGCACACTGCACTTGCACTTTTTCCCTGTCTCGTGTTGCAGTTCCTTGAAAGAAGAACCGAGGCTGGAAAGCGTAAGATAAGGGAGAGAGATGCGGGAGGGAGAAATAAAACATAACTAAAACCAACCGATGGGAAAACCCGTTCGCCTGAGGTTCGGCCGAGGAGATGGCGATGATTTTTCACCCTTTTCCCCCTTCGCCGTGTCGCTGTCAGATGCAATCATTAATAAATGCGTACAAGTGCAGCGGTGCAGCGGCGTCAGCACGCTCGGTGGTGGTTTTGTGCACTTTACTAACTGGTCACGGGCATCGGGGTGTAATTTTGCACCATCGGCCAGGCGGCCCTGGGCCTGCTGGGAGGAAGGAAACTATCCAACCATCCCGCCGAACTGGGACACCGGTGGATCCGGTGGTTTTTAATACCGGCAAGTGGAAGATTTTGTTTACTTTGATTCCTCCGGACCTCCACCAGCACCAGCTCCGATCGTCCGAACGGGGGTTTTTGTCTTCATTTCTTGTTCCCTCGACCACGGGGAATCGCGCCAGTGCGAAAAGGGTATTTCGTCTGGTACGGAAGACGGGCAGAATGTGTGTCAACCAGCGATCCGGGAATCGGTGTCAGCACGTCGCGTGCATGTAGCTCGGGTGCGGGAGGCTGACCAGCCTTACGACGATAAATCGGCTGCTCCTGCGGGACAGGAGCTCGGAAGTAGGTTCGATAACGGAGATTCTCAATTGATTCATCCATCCGATCCGAGCTTGCCTGTTGCGTCTTCCTGAGGTACTTCTTGGGATTTTTTACCAGTTTTGTAAAACGGTTCCGTTTCGTATTTCTCGGCTATCGGGGTGTCGTATGCAAAAGCACCGGCGGTCGAACCAGACCGAGAGATTGAGGTTGTTTTTGCTGGTTTCGGGTTGGTCCAACCAGTTCTACCGTACGCATCCAATTGGTCGATCGATCGATCAGGTTTCAAATGCGTCCCTAACTAGGTGGACCTGAGCATCCTCGGACTCGTAGAATGACCTGGAAATTGGCAAGGAATTTATGCGAATGTATGTCGTCCTAGTTTTTTGTTGCTTGTTCCAAGTCAAGAAACGCTTTTTCATAGTACAAATCCTTAGGAAAGTTTACTTCATTTTGTTAACGGTTTTGGGAATTTTTCGTGCGCTCTAAAAACATAAGATATCAATAGCACATAAAAAGAAGATGAACATGATCAATTCCTCTTTTTGCAGTTTAAACGAAAAGTTCAATTTAATGGCATTTTCATAAGTGAAAACTTCGGATTGTCATTAAACATCGAACGACGAAGATAATATATCCAAATTATTTGTTTAACATTTGGAAAACGCTCAATAGACAAGAATAAAATACATTCAAAAACGATAGTTGCATTTCCCGCTTTAAATCTATGTACTAAGTACTTATTTTGTACATTTACATACCTCCCATTTTTTGGTCTCTTGAGTGTTGAGTGTTCAGTCTACAAATGAAATTACATCTGAACCATATTTTTTCAGTTTAATACCACTACTCAGTTTATTTAGTTTTAAGTTTTAAACACACTAGTGACACGGTGAAATCAGTGTCAAAACAGAATAACGTACGAGTGAAAGAGCTTAGTCATTCATCAAGCTGTCATTGTGAGGGATTTTCAGTTTTTTGCGTGTTTTACTTGTTTTTTAAGAGATTCAAGTTTCCTGTTTTTTTTGCCACCAATAACATCGCTAATAATCGATGTTTTAGTGTGGTTCTAAACTGCCAAAAATTATATGCACTGAAAGTGAATGACATAGACTCCCACTCCCGCTGTCCTTCATTAACACATTACCAAAGGCGCACTATTATATCTCACTAGGTGTCAATACCGACCAGAGAGCCATTATCGACACAAGAGTGAATTCAAATTGGCATAACCTTTTCGAGAATTTATACACTGTTTCCAAGCGACTAAAATTCGTAATTCGTGGCTTGTGCTTTCGCAACCGAAAATTCTGCCTTCCTGATTATAATATTCCATTTCTAATTAGAACATTCAAAGGATGGATTATGGATGCATTAGTCTTTGTCATTCGATCTGGTTGTGAGGCTTGATAGATTTCAAATTCGCATCAAATTAAATCGCTCACTGAACACAGTTGTGCTACAATGCTAATCACTACACCTCGTTAATTTTGTGATGCTATTTATACCGATCGATTCCGTAACAGTTATGACAGTTGACACATTCCTTGTTGAAAATCCCACAATGCAAATTCGTTACCGTTATTCATACACCTGAGTGAAGAACAATGTTCCAAACAAATTCGTAAGCTGTAATTTGTAAATTTTTACATTAACTTTTTGTCTCCCGTGGCGCAAATAGCCAGCTACAATACTTCAAACAGTGCGTGCGGTGGTGTTTATTTGAACTACCACTGAGCTGATTCGCCGCCAATCTGGCTCCGGAATGGTTAATAAATCATCTGAAAATAGCCCGTTCGTCGTCGGAGCCGATTAACATTTGGCTACACACGTTCTTAATATCGGACTCATAAACACACTTTCACATGGCGTCCAATTCGAGCCGGTACTCCAAGTACCACCAATTTCCTTCGATACCTCGGTCACGTGCTACTGTTTCACTCGCTTTCCGGCGTAGCACATGTTTCTTTAGTTTTTTTTTGTTCGAAAAACCGCCTACCAACGCCTTGACCCACGCTTCCCCAACCTTCCCAACCAGCAAAGCTAGGTGGCGTCCGGTCGAGAGAGCTGAAGGAAATTTAAAATTCACCACATCGCGGTGGCCCAATTTGGACAAAACGGCAGGTTGCAGTGCGCTTTCGATTGGGTTGTATCTCATTATTGTAGGGTTGCTTTAATTCTTCTCGCTTCTCATTGACTCGCTTCTTCGCTTCTGTGTGTATGTGAGAGTTTTTTGTTTTTTTTTTCCTGTTAAGTTTCATTATTTCGTCGGTCACTAGATGACTTTCCTTTCGGCAACAAGTTGGCGCGAATTCGGAGACCGTAGTAAAAGAGGCTTTTCGGCGCCACGGTCGAGCCGTGTACCTCCATCTTTGTCGAGCGGATATTACTCATATTTCGCCCGGCTAGACCATAGTCGTAGGGCATGAAGAAACCGCCGGATGTCCGCCTGTCTTAGTTTACCCCTCGAGAGCGCCTGCGCTACGGTTTCAGTTTCCTTTTTTGCTCTTCGATGCCCATTAGGCGGCCGAATCGAAGAATCGTCTCGTCGAGTCGGGTGCCGGTTTTTGGAAAGGAGGAAGTTCATTTACTGCATCCCCCGAGCGCACAATAGATCGCAAATTCAAGGTCTTCGGATTCAGCTCGCCCCAGCAGCGGTACAATCTACAAAGCGGTTAATGATAGTAGTCAGCTCGAACTCGCCAGATGGATAGAACCGTGTCTAGGTTACGCGTCGCACAGGGTCAAGGGGGAAAAAAGGCCAACTAGTTCATGGTTTCGCCTCAAATGTCACTCCGAACGTCGAATGCCCTCTTCACGTGGAAAGGTCTGAAAACTTGATCGAAGTGCATTCCGGCTGCGCACGGGAAAACAAGCCCCCATCAAACTCTTCTTATAGCACACAAATCAGATTCATTAGAAGTGAACGATTTGGGTTTCCTGCCATTTTCTCCACCTTAATCGCCAGCCCACAAATCAGCGGAAAATGATTTACAGCTAATTTGGACCACGTGTTTCGTTTCTCCCGACTCCTCCACCGAAGCAGGGTGGAATATGTTTGGTTTCAGTCATTTTTTTGGCTCTTTTAAATACTTTTCGGAGTCCCGGTCAGTATTAACATTTTCTATTCGTTCTACGTGTGTTCAATTTCCCGACCGTGAGCGCGGTGGCGTCCGCTAGCAACAACCGTAAGCATAAATTTTTCGCTGCTTTCTTCTCGCCCGCGCGGGTTCGCCCCGAAAACACTTTCCATCGTATCTTATCCCGCTGGCAGGAGGGCTTCTTTAATGTAGTTTATGCGCTTTATGGCACTCCGTCCACCGTCCCGTGGGTTGTAGAGGAAGGATTTTTGTTGAATTGCTAATTTTAAAATATTTTACGACCTTTCTTGGATGCCGATGTTATCTTCATTGCTGAACCGCTTTAAATGGAAGCAATTCCGTCGAAAGATTGCAAATTGAATCGAAGCGGGAGGGATTAGAACTGCTAACGTGTTGGTTGGGTTTGCAAAACTGGCGACACGCGCAAGATTTGTTACCGATAGTTGCCTCCCAGCGCGGGGTGAATGATTTGTTGCCCCCTTCTGGGCTCCCGGATTCTTGTTTGCCGCCATAAAGTTGTTTTATACGGCCCGGTAGGACAAGTTTTGGCCTTTCGTTGACGAATTCCTTTCCTCTCAAAAAAATGCGCACAACGAAAGCAAGGGGATATAATATTTTACGAAATACATTTGAATATTCAAATTTCAACATCGATGAACGCC
Organism: Anopheles sinensis; assembly: GCA_000441895.2. NCBI lineage: Eukaryota > Metazoa > Arthropoda > Insecta > Diptera > Culicidae > Anopheles > Anopheles sinensis. Next base: position 581,588 of record KE525339.1, on the reverse strand, counting down.
GATGGTTCGCGAGGGCATGATCTTGGCTCGTTTGCAGACCAGCGTTCCATCGACCTCGGGTCCGGGTGCGCCGCATAGAACGGATCCGCGGTCAATTGCCGTTAAGCGCCCAGGTCAGGTTAATTGGCAATCAAAATGCCATCGCCGAGTGGCAAATTACGATAGGCCGAAGATTTTTTGGCGAAAGTCTCGTACCTTCTCCCTATTTTCGGACCGGCGACACAAAATTGATGGTTTGCGGAAGCTCATAAAATTTTATCGATGGCAGTTGTTGTTGTTTAAAGTGTTATCGTGTTGCGAAGCTTAAGTAGGAGGTAGTAAACCTTTTTCTTGTACATAATTTCTGCACGTGGTAATTTTGGATGCAAATTTACGTCAAACCGAAGTATATACCGTTGAAGATGCCTTCGAAGAATTTGCGAGCTTGAATGTATTTTCAGTAAAACTTTTGAAATATATTTGCATAAAAACTAGAATGACCTTTATCACGGAGAAATTTTTTAACAACCTACAGGGTGTCGACGTACATCTACAACTTTTGTTTGTTATTTCACTATAACTTGTAGTGTTTACCTCTACTTTATCCATGGGCAGACATGAACCCGGATCACTGCGTGCAACGTTCGTAGCCTGAGCTCGATTGAAAAGTTTTTTGATAATGGAAAGTGCCTCCAGTGTGTGTGGTGGAAAACACGACATCCTTGCTGGTCAACCTCTTTCTGTTTCTCAGAATAGAATGTAACATTGGCCAAAGGCAAAGCGAGCTCGAAATAAAATCCAACCAAGGGCAAAGCGTAAACAATGAAACATTTAGATAAAAGGCTTGATGCAAGTTATCCCAGAGTAGAGGAAACATAGTTCAATTAGTTAAATTAATGCTTAGTTGTTGCCTCAGTATGGGATTATTTTTATTGATGTTTAGATAAGTTGAGTCATCTACACGTGACCTAACATTCAAATCGAGAAATTTGTCTGTACAAGTGAAATGAATTTTACTGTAGGAAGAGGTATTATTTGATTGTTTTTGATTTGTTGAATGATGAAAATATGACGAAGGTTCAACATTCCAAAATCTCTGTGTGAATGCTATGATCATCGAGCGGAAAAGGTGTCGAAAGGCATGCGAAAATAGCTACCCGATGTTGCAATTGTTTTCACAAGCCCAAACAAAGATTCTCAGCAGTATGAGTGATGAAATTAGCATCGTTTTCTACTTGCGCAATGGCCGATGATGAAGGTAGCGTTGACAACAGGTTCAATTTATTGGCACTCTGTCTCAGAAAGTGACGAAGGGTTTTCCCGACCGATTGCACCCGAAAAGGAAAAGGAATTCAGTGATTCAAACCCTTTTCATTGCAAGGGAAAAAGCGATTTGGGACCCGTCCGGTTTTTGGTGTTCTGCTTCCTAAAATGAATGTCACAGGGAATCGATCAGAAGAATTAAATTTGCATTGGATAACGAAACTTCTTTCTAGCTGTGTACGACCAAGGGAGGTTTCTTATGCTTCTCACGTTACATCGTAATCAATTCCGAAAGGTTGATTTTCGAACTTATCAATTATTGGCATTGCCGGGTGATCTCACTACAAAAGGAAGGATTCTGGAATGAGTTTAGAGGACTTACAACATTACTGAGCTTTGATTTAGCAGAGACAACAGTTACATGGTCAAGTAACCTAATGTCACCGCTACGTAAGACGATTGTCAATCAATCTCGGTTAGGAAATAAGGAAAATATCATCGCTAGCCATACCGAGCGCCATGCAGTCGGTCTTACTTGTCTCAGGAACCAGGCAAAGATTCAATTACATCTTGTAGCTTTCGCTAGCCCTTTTGCTACCCTCCGCATTTCCACATTTACTCGGTATCTCCAACACACGTCTACACGGAACGAATCCCATCGGGCATGGATGGTACAATTTGTCGGAATTCAATTATGTAAAGCACAGCCGTAAGAATCGCACCAGCTTTCGAGGTTGCCGACTCAAGTAGTGATCAATTATTGTCCTGCTCTCACTGCGGGATGCAAGATGAAATACGTGTCTTCTGTTTGTTGCCAGATATTGGCTTGCTTACCTTGACATCATTGCCAACAGCGTACGATGACACACAACTGTCTGAGATTGTGGTTTCCTGTCCAGCTTTCACAGAAATGTCCTCACTAGGGGATTTTAAATTTTCAAGAGCATAATGTTTTCAAAAGCATGTATAACAATTACAACATCTTTAAATAACTTTCATTACAGTCGTGTTGATGATGTATAAGACGGCAATAAACCCAATGAAAACACCGTTGCAGTTAAAATACTTTCCTGTTTTCTCAAACTATTGGTAACTAGTTTGCAATTAATACTATTTTAATGATTTATGTGAAATTCTTCAACTAATATTTCTTCTTCTTCTTGGCGTAACGACCTCTTCGGTCATGCCTGCCCTCTGAAGGGCTTACTAGACTTTTCCCTTATGTACGTGGATAGTCACTCCTCTCGTACAGGGGAGGGCCCGGTCTCGGTTGGGATTCGATTCAACTAATATTTAAAAAATGTAATTTCCAATCTCTCATTTGTAAAGCAGCATAGTTCAGTGAAGAACTTCTCGTTAACCAAAAGCCTCGTAAATTTTCCAACCCTCCGCTAATTCGCAACAGGTACTCTAAACGACGTTCCACTTCACTTCGAAATACAAACGTATCGACTAATTTGCGACTTGCCCGTTACCCTTAAAAGCGGTCCGTTCGCCAAACTCGACGATGGCGTTTGCCTCGATAGTTACGCATAAATGCATGGACATCGCACAAACAACCGGCAAACAAACTAAGGCCGGGCACAGAAGTCGTAAATCGCACGACGCGCGTACTTCTCATCTCTTGTACCTCGGTTTAACCGGCGGTGCGGCCAAGTGGATACTTCACCTCGGATGGTTGTTATTAGAAAACGTGAAAGTCAATACCACCGGCTGCGGGTCGCATCGATACCAGCGAAGCATCCACGGCAAGGCCAGCGCGTCATTTATAACCGTCAACAACTATCTCCCGGTCAGCTCAACGTCTTTGCGAAGTGAACAAGGTCTGCTGCTGCTGCTCCCCGGGGAGAAGCAGTCCAGGAAAAGCTTCTTACGCAAAAGAACCGTCGAAAGTATAACGTCTTACTTGGGCTCGGCTGCCCCCGAAGGGCCATCGAGGTCCTCCGGGGCTTCCAGTGACTAATTAGTAAACCGAGTCGCACACGACCACCAACCAGCGGGCGCTCTTTTGACCCCATCGACGAAAGGCAAAACTTTCGAAGGGCTGCGAATGATGGGGAAAATTATGACAAATCATTATAAATCGAGCCCCGAAGGTTGGAGTCAATTTTCTTTCCCCCACCCAAACCGCCAGCATCCGACGCGTCGAAGGGACTCGTCGGCCCGTCGTTCTCTTGGGCGCACGGGAGTTACGAGTGTATCTCTATTAGACTCCGATGGCCCTCGGGGGCCCTCGTTCACGAGGTGACAGTTTGCGGCCGATGTGAAGATGAGCAGCAGGCGGGAAAAAAGGCCCACACTCGCCTAGGGCTCGTCGGAGTCACTACGTCGGTGGTCGGTGCCCGTCCACCGTTGTGACGTTGATGGAAAATTGAGCCACCACATTTGACACTCGTTAACTGAACCACCACCACCATGCTTGTCTCCTCAACGACGACTTCGCATGCGAGATGTCACCGTCCACCATGCACTTAGGCCGCACGGTGGTGCTAAGGGCCACCATAAATCATACTACTTTATGCATGTCCCTTCCCCCAACACACATCCCTGGTTGGCTGATTATTATTTCTCTATTTTTCCTCCATGTTTGCTTGAAATCTTTTTACGGCCATGTTGTGTACGGCCCATCGCAAAGGAAATGGAGAGGGGTTTCGGGGACGGAAAATGGTTGTGACAAGGCGAAGGAAAGTGTCATTTTTTACCCATTTAACCTCCACGGGTGTATTGTCCTTCGGTGGAGGAAAAGCCTTTCCTTTGTCGTTCGTTCGGTTGATCAATTTTTAAAATGTTTAGTATCGATGCGTGACCGATTTTCCGTGATGGTGATGGTGTGCTCCCCATCCTGGAGCTATTTACTAGGGAGATGGGTAGAAAAGAGTGTCGGTAGGAAGATGTTCTACTAGCCGAAACAGAGACCAGACCTACAATGTACCATTTCCCGTCGTCGTCGTACCAGGCATAATGGAAACACGCTTCCGATGGCTAGGATGGGAAACGTTAAAGTTAGTTTTTGTGGTTTCGTCCACCTCCGTTCCAGGCCTGCCGACCGGAATGGTTTATAATGACGCAGAGTAACCGCAAGGCTCGATTGACGATGCTTAGGTACGTGAGGCGAACGTGACAGCAGCGCGCCACCATTTGCTATTTATGCTTCACTGCAAACAAGGGAAAATGTAAAATGAACTGTCGGTGAGGTTAGGTGGGTTGTTGGGAGGAAATTTTCCTAAATGATCAGGTGGAAAAATCAGTACCGGGGTGAGAGACGGCGCCAAACGGAACGTTTGTTTTTTTATTTTAACGGTTTGAGGCTCAAACTTCACGTCGAGAGTTCGACGTCCAATGGAGCAACAAACTATGAACCGACGCACGTCAAACCGTGGTCGTTAGGAGGGAAGGATAAACGGAAAACTCTTCAGCCACACGTTACCGGCTAATGGATGGATTCGCCCCGGGGCCGAGTATTTTGAGTTTAATAACAATAATCGTAAATATGAGCCTTTGCTTGCCTGCGCCACTCTGCGCCGAGGCCGAGCGATGCCGTTCGAGGTTTGCAACTTTGCACCGTTTTGCTCGCGAGTTCGAGAGCGTATTTAGGGGTTGGGTGTTTGACGGTACGCGGAATGGAAGGACCGAAGGTTCAAGGTGCTAACCCCGCAGCGACAGGTGAGACGGATGGAGCCGGAGTGTGATGTCGACCGGAGCGAAACGATTGGCGCATCAATTTATGGTTATGAAACTATGCTACTATGCTTCGTCTTTCGTCCCACTTACGCGTACAAATGAGAAAAGTTCTTGTTTTCGCTTCTTTTGAGCATCTTTCGGGCGCAATGTAACTTATGCCCGAACGGTGCTGCTATCTTTCCACGCCCGGAAACAACGCCCGCCACGAAAACAAGATGAAAAGGGGACACATATTTCTCGCTTGTAATAGACACTTCCATCATTCGTAGAAAATGGCACGCGGTGTTTGTTCCTTTGGAAGCGTTTTGGAGCAGCGTTGGTAACAGTAAACTACATGGTAAAGTGTCAAAATGAGATAACGTCAAACAATTCGTATACACATTTTCTTAGAAAAAAATACTTATGCTCCGAATGCAATTTTGTTCAAACAAGTTTCCTCCTTTCAAAAGTTCTTAAAACTCTTTAAGTGTTCAGTAAAACCGGGTCTAATATGACACTGCGTAAGTTTGTCGACCTTAGTATTACTTTTGAAATTAAATATTCCTGAAGCGTGAAGGAACCAAAGCTCAAAATTACTCCCACTCAGTGGCGGATTTAACGGTGCGCGGACTGAGCGGCCGCGGGGGGCCCGAGCTCGGAAGGTGCCCCGAACCACCAACGGCCAAGTTCGGCTCAAGATTTTTACTTAAATAAATATTCTACAGAATTCATCAACATTGTTTAATGATCGACAGGTCATAAATTAGAACAAGGTCAATCTTACAATCATGGATTATTTTACTGTATTAGAGTAAAAATTAGTGCTTAGAACCATAACAAAATAATTATGGTCGAAGAGTAACGGAAGAAAAATGTTTTATGGTTTATCGAAATTGGAAAAACCATGTATTTGTTTCAAAACAGCAAAGTTTTAGAATTTATCAAGCATAGGTCTAAAATAATGCGTTAAAATTTTAAAAGTTTCACCCTTCTGATATCGGCAATAAGTTTTTAACAAAACATGATGGATGTCATACATTGAAGAATGTTACAAATCATTCCAAATGAAAATCTTTATTCGTTTTTAAAGAGATACATGTTTAAACGATCGCTTTAAGAGTGTTTAAGCGGGTGAAGTAAAATTACGCAATAAAATTCTATTTATTGAATCAGAATTGTTAGACATAATTGATAAAGTCAATTCGAGGAGTTCGCCGATAAACTCATTGATTGTAGAAAGAAAATAAGAGGTAATATTTTAATTATTGAAAAGCGTATAAATAACACGAAAATTTATCATCTGTTGCGGTATAGCATAGGGGCCCCGTTCATTTCCCCGCTTAGGGCCCCCATAAATGTAATCCACCACTGCTCCCACTACCTCTTCTTAGATGAAGTTTAGATTTATAATCAACGGAAAAAGTTATCAGAAATAAAATTACAACGATGATGTTTGCATGAAATATAAATTTCAAATAAATTTAATTTCAAATAAATATGTTGTTCGCTTGTGGAAAAAGTTTATTTGTGCAAACAGTTAGCTTAAAGTTCAATATCTTGTGGTAATCGGATTTATTTCATAGATGGAACAACGGGCATGCATTGTAGCATTAGACTTGGGAAAAATGTGAATCAAACGATTTTGTCTGGTTTTGGAAATTAAATAATGCTTAAGTGTGAAGAAATATTTCAATCCTTCTATCTATCTTAGCCTATGAACTATTTTGTAAAACAAATAACGAGTCTATAGGCGTGTGATAAACCCACAAAAATTAGGAAGCTGATACAACGTGAACGAGTAACATAGTAATTGGTTGTAATACAGCCTGTCATACAATTGGCGTAATGCAAATTAATAGTAGCAGTAAAATGTACTTTATAATATGTGTACAAACATTGGTCCTATCTGTTCGGAATGGTATGGCGTTCAAAACTAATAAACTAAATTTCAATGACGCAGATTCACGATCCTCGGGATGGTTCGCTCTCTTTCCCTCTTCCCGTTGTGGCAATATCAATATAATGTACCCCCCCCCCCCCCTGTCCCACCCATGACCGGCCTTTACATGTGTCAAATGGAGTCCACTTAAACGCGGAGTAGTTTACACTGCCGACATAATCCAGCAACTGTAAAAACACGGTGCGCTTGTTTGCTGATAGCGATTGTGTTCCGTGTAAGACATCCGTTCCATTCGAGTAGCTGGAACCGGGACTGGAGTCTCCCTGCTGTCAACGGACGTGGGGGGGAAAACGACCGCTAAGCCGGTTGGTGCCATTCGAGGACGAGAAGAAGAAGGAGGTGGAGGCGGTAAGGGACGCAAATAAAATTATACGTTTATTTATTTTTTAATCCGATATTATCGACCGAATGCTCAATGGAAAACGTGGCGTGTGGTTTCCTGGAGGCGAAAGGATTCGATGGGAAAAGGATTAACGTCAGTCGAATTACTTTATGTGTTCGCGCGAGTGCATGTGTGCGTGCGAGGGGGACGTTTGCCCGGTTTTCCATTTGGCGCACGGTTTTGCCATTTTTTTTGTCTCTCGTTCCTAGAAGGTCTTGAGTATGAAACGGCGAGGCATTGAGGAGGGTTCGAGGGTATCAATAAAGTGTATAAAAATATGTCAACATTAAACGAATGAAAGAAACTGTGGCGTCTCCTGTTGAGGTTTTCCTTCGTCCTTCTCATGATCTTCCTTCCACCACTGTTTTACTGGTCTCATAAATTTGTTAGTCTATATGGTGCGAATAGATTCTCAAAAATATTACTTAGGAAAACATTGTACTAATAATCTTGCTGCAAAACATACAGTCATTCGTTTTTATTTCGTTGTTTTACGAAGGTTACTTCAGGAAGCGTTAGTAATTCAAGTATTTCTGACGATTCGCGTGAGCAAAGGAAACAATTTAGGGGCCAAGGTGCAGTCAATCTCCAAGAAACCGGGTCATAGTTTGCATCAAAATTTATGATACACGCATTCCGATACCCGGTACTCATCCACCGGCCCAACATATCCGGCAAGATGTTTTTCTTTTTCTTGCACCATGCTCAGTCCGTTAAATATGGAAGAAAAACGGGAACACACAGCGCTGACATCATGCGGTGTGCCATGGATAGCAGCTACTTTGAAATAAGCCTCCGCCCGGGTTCGGGAAGCCTCTTCGGTCGGAAGAAGGCTGATCCGTCCCACCTAGCGTCGAAGGGGCAGAATGGCAAACTTTCACAAAACCCCCATCGCATACGGTACGTTATGTGGTCAGCAGACGCGCTGAAAGTCAAAGCCCGTGCACGGCGAGCCACGGTGTGTATTGCCTTTTAACCGTCGTGCACCATCGGGATGGACTGTGGAGCCATCGGAGGGGACGTGTAAATTGCATTAATACCTGTTAAGCGAGGCTCAGCCCGGGATTCCTGTCACCGAGTTGCACGTATGATAGCCGACTGGCGGAAGCGCTGGGCTTCACCGAAAACCATTCGACGAAAATCGACCGTAAAACGTTCCGCAGGATGTTGCCAATGGTCCGAGGGTAAGCTTCAGAAGCGTCGGTTTCAGTTTCACACTATATTTCCGAACATACACACACACATGCCTGCTGCGGTCATTGGGTATGGTGGCCACCTTACAGGAAGCAACACAATGAAGACCCAGTTCCACAACCATCTTTAGGTTCAAGTCTCCCAACTGAACTCTCCCTTCCCAGGCGAGTGGACGCATGCACTTACGGAGTGGGCGTAGGAGTACAGGAGGAGCTTTCAATAAAATTAAATCTGACACACAGGAACTGGAGCAACCGGGGCAGCACTCCAATTTTGCGCTCGTTTTATCCAGGATTCATCCGCCAACCAAGGCAAACAGATGCGAAATCGAAAGGCACGGGTTCGGAACCCTCGGGAACCTCACTTTCCTACTCCTTGGCGACGGCGACGTTGACGCAAGCGATGCACTTTAATTCCAACGCTGACGACGACTCCGGTTGGGGTTGTAATTTTCCTGCTAAGCCGTCGTCATCTCACGGGAGAGGCTGCGGAGGAGTCTTCGAGTGCTGCGTGCGTGCCGCAGCCTGATATCAGGCTTCAGTCGGTACAACCACCGGATAGTGTAACTTTGGGTAAGCTGCAGGACCAACAATAACCACCCGGGAATACCCGGGACCGTAAACCGGAGTAGGTAGGCTTCTTGGGAAGCCTGCGCCTTGCTGCTGTCAAATGCAACCGGCCAAACGAACGAACGCTGGAATGCTGGAACTGGAGGAGGTCGAAGTAGTGCAGCAATGGGTTGGACCAATATTAGGACCGTGTGGCGTTGGTGTGGGAGACTCGCCTGCCAGCTGCTGCTGGTTGCTGTTGGCTTTCGCCCACAAATGGCATCCCGCAGGAGGTTGGTAATCGCTGGTTTGGTTGGCATTTTCCTCGGCTCGCTCCCGGCCCCCAAAGTGGAGCAAAGATAAGTTTAATGGGATCGACAGAACCGGTGGGTGCAACATTAGGCTGCACCGGGACCATTCCTGCTGGTTCCCGGCCTATGGAATCCCACACGGTGAAACCTCCTTCTCCGATTCTAGGTTAAGCGCCACGGGTTTTCACTTCGCTGGCCCGGTTTGCCATGGGCTTGCTGCAATTTCCCGAACATCTGCTAATCCCGGGGCGGAAAATCAGTTTTGTCAATTTACCGAAACCCCGGTAGGGGCCGGAAGGCTGGATGCGGTGATGTGCCTTATACTCGGGATTTAGTTTCCAGCAAACCCGGAGAAAATTTGTGTTTCTTTCCGATTACGGCGTAAGAAGTTTGTGTACGAGCTTCGGAGGGAAGGAAGTACATCATTCGTAGTGGAATTGTAAAACGATGATCCTACACACATCCGCAGTAAGCTTCCCAACATTGACGATATGATCACAAAATGAACCGAGCTTAGGGAGCAACCGCGTTGAAATCCGGGAACATCGAGTACGATGTAATTCGTAGCGACACACGTACCGGCCTGGGAACGGGCATAACGGAAAAAGTTAAAAAGCCGTGAACATTTAACGAGCATTTTCCATTAGCTTTTTCCCACTTATTGGAAACGGTCCGGGCGGGCAACCTGTTTCGAGAAAACGCATCTCGGCTGCCATTAGTAACCGGCGCGCGCGCGCCAGCCGGTTGCATCAGGTTGTCCATTACGGTTTCCGGTGCCGCTAAGTAGCAGTAAGAACCGAGCCCGGAATTGTGCTTCACAGAATTGCGCTATCGTAATGGTGGATGCAGCGTGTTGAGAGTGAAGTGACTTGCCGTTTGGCGAGGGATAGATTTTACAAATCACGGATATAACATGTCAAACTTATTGGTGGAAGAATTTTCCCGTTATGTGTCGTTAAAGTGTCGTTGACGGTGGAAATATCGCAAAGTAGTTGGTAGCAGAAAACTTTTCTGCAAGCAAAGTTTTGAGATAATGCCTAGGATCATGGCAACTTATTTAGATAATAATTTGCTACATACAGTTCTGTTGATTAAGTAGTTCTATTTACTCGTGCGGAAAAATTGTTCATTGGAAACTGTACGACGTAAATAAAAGAAATATTAGGTTAAATTAAATTATTTGTATATTTGTTGGGTTATGGAAATAATGTATGTACCGATGTTGTAAAATTGTAAATTAGAAACTAAACTATTTTAATTTACAATCTTTCCACACCGATCAGTAAAACTACTAAATCGACAAAACGTTGCGCAACCCTCAAATATACATAAGGTTGCGGACATTCTGTCTTCTGCATTCGTCTCTTGTACATAGTCATCATTTGCAACAAATCAATCAGCTGTTCTTTAATGAAAACAAATTTTTTAAACTAAGTAAATAATTTATTATTTAAGGATGATGAAGTAATTCGTTATGTTCCACGGCCATTGGTTACGTACGGTTCAGGCTATTTTGTCAAACATATTTTCATAAAATTAAAGAAAATTTTTGTCCTTAAACATTGCTTTAGTTTTTAATTGCATGAAAAGATGATCAGGAACTTAAAAAAATTCTATAAGGAAAAGTTACTCTACCAAAAAGCAATTATAAAATTAGTGATTGTGTATGAGAGTGCAAGACTTCAATCATAAAGACAAACTAATTTTCTTAGAGTGAAAAAAAACAACCAAGAATAGCCAACAAGTAAGCCTCATTAAAGCCCAGACCTGACGGTTCAATCGTGTCAGTTCACGTTTAAGACTTAATCATGTGACGATGATAGCGACAGAAATGCTTCAGCACTATTCACTTAGCTAGCAAACACCGATTCATCAAATCGCGATCCGCAGGGCCCGCGAAATAATGTACAAACGTGGGCCATTTCTTTTACCGACGAGAGTGGCTTCTTTGCTTTCCTTTTTCTCTTAGCGTTCCCAGCATGGTGTTGCTTATTTTTTCTTCGATTAGGCTCTTTTATTTTCACTGACTTTCTTTGAGCGACAAATGTATGTTTCGCTTTTCGCCAGGCAAAGGGGCTCGTTTGAGAAGCTCGGCCCCGGAATGGGCAGATCTCGATAAGAGGTAGGTGTAATCGGATGTCACATTCCGTTAACATTCGCCCAGCATTATCTCAGGCGCTAGAGGAGGAAGGAGGGTACCAAACCCATACCGATTGCTGCAGTGATGGTGATATCTGCGCGGGTTTTGCTGGCTGATGAAGAAGAGGTGATGAGTTTGCAAAAGCGAGGTGGCCAGTTAGTTTTCCCTCGTTTCCCACCTTACGCTGAACGAGTGCTTAAGAATGTGCCGCTGGGTTGGTTGGCTGGGCGATGCATATGATGAATGATGGACAAGAATCGTTCACCGTCGAAGTTGGTGCTTTTTTCATCGCTTTACGTGCCGTGCCGACATTCCCGTTACCCTCATTGGAGTCACGTCCAGTACCAGAAGGGTAGAGGAAGAAAAGGGCTCGCAAAGTCGTTGGGTAGGTTAAGATTAAGACCTACTCAGCTTTCTCATGGTGGGAGGTACGGATTCCGATTCCTTTCTTCCTCCCCACGGCAATGCCACGCCCTGGATGAAAGTGGAAAAACTAACACCACACAAATGTACGAACCGAAAACGTGTGAAGCCCACGATCGTAGGAAGCTTCCTTCGATATTCCAAGTTTGTTTTGTGCCACGGATTTTCTACGGGTTCGTATACGAATCGAATCGCGTTCCAACCATCACCTTGGTGAAAGAAGGAAAGAAAAACAGCAAACAAAATACACACTTTTGTTGCAAACCGTTGCTTGATTGATTGATTGATGCTTACCGATTTCTTCTAATAAACCCCTTTCCGCCGGTGTTTTTCGTTCTCATCTTTCTTCGCCCCAAACGCTACACCCGGGCCACACCGGGAAGCCCACTTTGTACATCAAACTGTTAGAAAAATTAAGAAAATTGAAACGAAGAAAAAACACACCGAGCACAATAACAAAGGACGGAGGGCAGGGCAACAAGATATCTTGAACGTCTCGAGACAGACATTCATAATGCGCTAAGGATTCCGCCACATTCGCGCATTATTAATTTGGCGTACGTAAAGTGTGCCTTTATTGGATCGCGAAACGCAACCGGGGCCCAACAAAAGGCGAATATAAAAGAGATCCGCGGCCACGAGCCCCCGCCCTGCAACCCTCCTCCCATCTACGAAGTAAATAATATCGTCAAACAAACAATCATCGGCATTGGCATGTGTATTATATTCAATTAACTGTTTTTGGTAAGGAGAGAGAAAGAGAGCCCGTCCTTTCTCCCCGTTCTTGCATTGTTGTTACTGTTTGTTCGCTTTTCTAATTCACCTTTATGACTTGCGCCCCATGCGCCCACCTTTTTTTGTTGCGCCGTTGCCAGGTGAGAGATGGCCAGCCTTTACCGAGAAGCCACGGAAGCATAATAGACTGATTTTCAATGGCTCACTGGCGGAGGCTGGCGGGCGAGGAAGAAATTTTCCAGAAATGCCTCGGAAACGCTCGCCGAGGATATCCCTTGGTGCTTTCTTCCGACGTTAAGGCCAGCTTTCGAGCAGCGACTCCAATCGGCGACGACAGGAACGTGACGTGCGTACCACGCCGTTGCTTTTGTACACGTGCCCGGTGGTGCGATTCGCTACGCAATATTCAAATTCTAATTTCTATATCCCCCTCCCCGACTCACCAGTCCCCCCCTTCCGACGCTTCCACCCGTGGAGGCACGAGGTGGTCGCATGTGGAAAAACTGCTGCCTGATTGCTCGCACGATTGGCCGCAGCATTCCGGGTGGTATGGCGGAGAAAGGGAAAGGAGGCGAGTAGGAGTTTGATTTCATGCAAATCACCCGTTTAATGCCACTGAAACCGATCTAACGACGTCGAATTTTTTTCCACCACCCGGCCAGAGCTTCGAATCACTTCAACCGTTGTATTCCTTTGTGGTCGCATGACCCACTGGAGTGCCCGGAGGTTGCTCCTTGTGGGAGAAAAATGTGTACCGAAGATAAATTGCACCGCGTAAGGAAAACGGAAGCTGTCTGTTACCACTGAGCACAAGTAACCATAAGACAAGGGAGAGGGAAACGAATCAAGGCCGAATACAAACCACGCGAATAAATTGTAGCAAATTGATGCGTTCTGCGTGTAGCGATCCTTTTGGCTTCGTCTTTTACATATCTGCTCGGGCATTTTGGCTGAATTTCCCTTGGCGCCTCTGGTTGGCGTTGATTGACTGATTGAAGAAAGTAGTGGTTGTACGGTGTGTGCCACTGATTTACGATAAGTAATCACTATCGGGAAGTATTTTCCGGAAGTAGAGAACGTTTCATGCACATGTAAATTGTATCGCTGCTCGATGTAAAAGTGTGTGCTCAATGTTGTTGTTCCTTTTATCCGATAAAAATCGATACCGACCGCTCGCAGGAAGCAATCTCGTTTCTTTATGTTTGAGCTGCACGTAAGCTTCGCAGTAAGAATGGAGAAACAACAAGGATATATGAATATGTATTAATCTCATCTTCGTCGAGTTGAGTTATGGATTAAAAAATGGAATTGATTGATGGTTTGTCGATATAAACGTTTTACTTGAATCTTTCGAGACTGTCATTTTGAAAAGTAGATTTAAACATACCTTTTTTTTCAATAAATTGCAGAGAGATTCTGAAATTAAAAGAAGAAAAAAACATCCGTTAATGTTTTATCTATCAAATGATGATTTATTTATTTTATTAACCATCATTTCAACCACTACTGCGACATTCTTGAAAACTGTGTATAAAAATAAAATAAATAAATAAATGAAACTGATGAGCTCGTAAACCCATGTGGCACATCTATATGCAAACTAAATCATTCACGTGCTTGTCAATTTGCATAAAATGCCGTTCGCTTCCTGCATGAAGAGTCGATGTTACTTGCAGCCAAGCAGATGCTTGGCAGTGAATAGAAAAATGGAAAACTTGAAACTTTGTAGCTACACACAACTTGACTTTGTGTACCTTGTTAATATAAGAGAACAAGAAAAGGTTATCATTATGAGTGATAATGATGAGGTTAACGAAGCTCAATTTATAAAATCATACTATAAAATGAAACGTTTCCTTAAAGCCTCGCAAATGAACAACTTTAAGTGGTTTACGAATAGAGACGAATTTCCTTAAAAAAATCTGACAATGGCTCTTACGGGATGCATGTGCCGGAGATACGCGGTTGACCATGAGCCTACAGTCAGCGTTGGAGCATGTGGCATCGTCTGACCTCGTCGTCGCCAAACTAGCCCCATTTCCCCACCTATCTCCACCCACACGTTGTTTTCCATGTTTGCATAACATCGTTTCCAGCGTGCGCCGAGCCGGAAGCACACCGGGAACTTGAAATATCTTAAGCTCACGGTACCTTTGTCTGGCTGCATCCAAGTGTAGTTGAAATGAGCCATCCAAGGGTACCGGGAGATGGTCGCGCGGCCATGCAACCGTGCTTCCCCTCCCGCTTCCGACGGAGGAACTACTTAAAAGTCAAAACTCGCTGCTCGCTGTGCAAATGCGTGGCGGTTAATGAGCTGTGAATGGTTTTTGTTTCAAGTTGGATCTCAAGTGGCACACTGTGAGGGCTCGCAGGGAATGCTTGACAGCGTGCCAGCTGCGGTCAGCGACGGTCGACGCAAAAGGCGACCGCGATGGCGACCTCTTCAACCCCGTTAACCGCCGACCGATGCGATGCAAATGTGCGAATGGTTGGCGCAGTTGTTGGCACTTGCATAAATGGGATAAATGCAGGCACTTTGTTCCACCGAGAGCCCATCCTGCGACGGACCAGAAACCTGTTGTTTTCCTGCCGCTGTCCTTCAATCCGCAAACAAGGGAAGTTGGGCCAGCTTTTGAGGACCTCTTGATAGTTTCCTCAATAGCTTTCCATGCTCTCTGTTAGAGCTTCCTTTGCTTCCGTTGTGACGATAGTTGATTGGTCCAGCTGGACCCGGTTTGTAGGCCTTGAAAGTTAATGTTTCAATTATTCCTGTTTTCGTTCACCTTGTTTGCACAGTAAAGAGTAGTGTCATAGCACTTTTCTGAGAAAAGGGATTCCGGTTTAGTTAATCGGCTTGCTATCAGGTCAGCAATAACAACTGCACGTTTCGCTCAAGCGGATAGTAAATCCATTAGATATTCTCCATCCATTTTGTAAACATTTTCAACAATCCACTCATTGTTAAAAAGCTATTACGACGCATCTTACAATCCTACAATTTAATCTTAGATAATCTTAAGAAAGTGAAATAAATTTATTTATTTATTTATTTATTTATTTATTTATTTATTTATTTGTCAATTCAAATAACTTAAAACACTAATAAATACTTCCGGACATATTACGCAAATCTAAAACAACGCGATATTAAAATGAATTCCTTTTTCCTTTCCGGCAAATTCAATGTTTTAAAAAAAAATATTAAAAAAATAATTATCAGTTATACTGGTTTGAATACCAATTTGAATTCTTCTTCATAAATTTCTGTATAATATTAATACATTTTTTGTGCTGTCCTTAATTTTAAATAAGATTTTTGCTGTGATTGATCATAGAACAACATGCTTAGTTTTCGTTGAAAAAAATCAAAGCTACACAATTTAATAAGTTGATGAGTATCAACTCAGCATCGTAAGCAGTTTTGCATCGTTAAATTTTAAAAGAATTTACAAAACGGCAAAATTAAGCGCATAAAACAAAAAAATACGTCAGTGAATAAATAAAACAATCTTGTTGCAGGAAAACACTGGACTGTAATAGTTTTCGCAGGTATCACTTCGGGCAATCGCTTTCCTCGTAGGTGTTCCTATAACAAGCACCATGGTTCAGCTTGATCTATTTTTTATCTGCATTTTTTGCCCTCAATTTTTTTCTTCTACACCATAGCGTCGGAAGAAACCTGTTGCACGTAGCCTAGTAGCCGTACACTTCCGATACGAAGCGCTCCAGTGCACGCCGGTGTCTAAAGGGTGTCCAAAGGGTGCTCGTGGCAAAAACGATGAAGCCTTTGCGGTAAATATTTGCCAAGCAAATGCCCGTGCCTTATCTATCGCTTGTTTTCAATTGATGCATGTTGCGTCATGGAGTAGCAGTCTTTTAGTGATTAATGCGCCTTCCCGCCCCTTTCCAACGATCAGTGGAGCCCCATCCAATGTTTTCCACCAAAGCAGTATAAGCAAGCAACTGAATGGGAAAACGATGGATATACAGATAAGCTTGCGATACGGCATTTCCGCATGGGGTCAATTGGGGGTGTTGGGTGTATAATGCGTTGAACACTTAACCCTCCAAATGCCCGAACAAATACCCACAGGTTATTTCATGTATGTAGTCAAAGCTTTTCTTCCTAATGCGCAGACTGTGTGCACAGTATATTTGGTTTGATGGACAAAACCCCATATTGAATGGAACAACATGCAATGGATTCGTCATAGGCGATGGTTTACTACCGAAAGAAATTCCGAAAACATCTCTACAACAATCTTTTTTCACACGTTTGCGCCCTGCGTTGTCGGTTAACCTTTTTTTTATATCACAGATCTTAATCGACGCACATAATGTTCGCCTAACCTTTTTTTTTCCTTCGTTCCCTGAGCGTCAGCATGGGTTGGGAGCCTTTTAGCAAGAAGCCCCTGTCGCCCTTCGTGGAAATCTGGGAACGAATAAAAACATCATCGCAAGCGGCACGTGCATGTTAAATGTTGAAGGTGGAATGTTTGGGGCTGTAAGGTCGGGGGGGTGAGCCGAGAGGGTGAGAAAAGATGCCAGCTGCCCGGCTTTTCCACTCCCGCACAGCTGCCGCCGAGATGTCTCCGGGCAAAGATTACCGATGGGCAGAGCCGATTGGAAGGCGATGAAAGTCATCCATCCGTCCGCCACGGTTTTGGGCTCCTATATGGCCTGCCTTTGGTCGCGTTGTCGGATTTGAAGCTGGTACCACACACATGATACGTGCACGCGAGCGTTCTCACGATAAAAACTTCTCACTCACGTGTTTATGGCGCAATAACTTACGCGCTAACAAGCCAACGCAGATAAAGAAACACTGAGGTTGGCTGGAAAGATGCTACGGAAATGTCTTCGGCGCGTTTGTGGAGCATCGCTGGAACAACAGAACGCTATCGGGAGGCGGTAAAACAACGGATAGGAAAGGGCTTCAAAGACTTACACCATGCGAGATGTGTTGTACGTGCCATCCGGAGGCGTTTGAAGGCGCGTTAGTTTAGATATAGGACGAGTTCGGCGGCTGTACATCACACGGCACGACTAACACGACTAACACGACTGACTGACTGACTGCTCGCCCAAGCTGCTCAGGCTCACACGCCTACGCTTCTGCATGGGAATGCTAAGTTTGGGTAGGTCTGACATTGATATAAAATTACTACCGGAACTGGCATTCCATCCGTACTGCTTTTTTCCAGGAGTTAAGGAACGTTTTCCCTTTCCACCATGCTCGGGAAGATTAATCTTCCGTGGTCAGAATCATGCGGATCCTCAGGTGAGTTGCAACCGCTTTGCCCTTTTTACTGCCCATTTTCCAAGAAAAGAAACAATAATGTGAAAAACTATCTGCCAGTCCACTTAATATAGGTCAGTAAGTTAATGTAGGTAGTTGTTCGTTGGCACCAGGCATAATCCGAAGCTCCGGCCGTGCTTGCTTGGAAGTACGCCTAAATCCCTGGCACGGAGGGGGAGATAAAAATGGAGCATATTAGTCTCCCTCGCCGGATTCTGGATCCCTTGGCACAATCCGAATCCGTGTCCAATCAACCATTATGCGTTGATTTGCCCCTCCCCCACCCGCGTCCTCACTGGGAAGGGGAAAACGAGAGACACGGCCCCAAATGGCCAAACGGCATAAAGCCTGGCTCGAAAATGGACCCAAATGCGAGTCGTGCATGAAATGAATGAAGCGAGCAAATTCTTGTGCGCGAGTGCGAGAACTAATAGGTGGCAATTTGTTTCATAAATCGGGGTGCGGTTTTCCAACAGCAAATACGGAAAAACGCGGGTAAAAAACAAGTGGGGAAATAACGAAACAGCACGCCGAAAAAACCTCAGCACCCATCATAATATCCGATCCCATCCCAAATACGACGCAGACCATCCCAAGGAGACAGACAGAGAGGGGATAAAAAGCAACTGAGGGGTTTCTGAGGTACGCCTCATGGAGCAGGACTCACGTTTTGTGGTCAGCCGTGGCCGAATCGTGTTCGGAATGGAATTCGAATGGAATGGAATGTGCCTGCCATCATTTCGCCGAGACCATGAAGCCCTTCAACGTTCACGCTGGTTTGCATCTACCTTCATCTTGACCAGAAGTAGACATTCGTTTGATGCTGCCTTTTCGTTTTTGGTTTGACGACGTTATTGATATGATTAGGTCGTTTGTTTTTGGCGCTGATTTGGTGACATAATTCATTTGGCATTGATTGAGGTATTTCACGATTGTACTTTGTCGTGGAGTTCTTTAACGTCTTCATCGGTTGGATTGTAATAGCTTTTGTCAATATTTCCCCAGCAGAATATCGAACAATAATAGCGATTTTATTCGAAACATCAAACTGCTAGCTTTCATTTTGTTTTCATTTTCAGTATTTTTTATAGCTTTTCATGTGTTTCGTTTTCTTATCGAACTGTCCAAGCAACCACTTCGAAGTAAACCCGTAGATGACATGTCTTCGTAAAAACTTTGGGAAATTGTTGCTTGAAAATTGAGGTTAAGTTCATCATGTCTCCACAACGATCAGTTTATTGTTCAATAATTGCTGTCAACGACGAAAACTCATGGATTTTTCGTTACAATGCTAGGAAATTGCACGATAATTTTGGTCTGCCCCAAATCGAGCCCTTACTTTCTCTCAGTTGACCCAAACGAACGATTCCATAAATAGACTGTTGACGAATCACTCGTTTACGAAGTGTAGAATAAGGCAAAAAATTAAATTGTTGCTTCGGTCTACTGAAAAAATAATGGTGCACCAATTATTCGAATTTGGTTAGTACCTTTTCGTAATAAAAAGGTGCTTCTGAAAAAAATTTTAGTCGAGTATTCCAATCATTTTTAAAACTGGACTCATTTAACCACAAAGAACAAAAAAGTCATGCAACCATAAAGTTGGAACTGTCGGTACAATGCGCAGAGAACAATAATGCTGTGGTTTTAAGTACATTTATTTTAATTACCCGAGGGTATGGTTGTATATTTACATTATTGATTTAAAATGATATGATTGATAATGAAGCATGATCACATCTTACAGACTTCTGTTAATAATATTATTTACCATGATTTAATTGATAAGCTTTGCAAACTTATGCAAACCAAACAAATAAATTAAAATAAAGTCTTGTTTTTCAAAATGCTAAACCCTTTTACGATTTGCAAAACTGTGTGTACGAAAGCTGATTTTAAAATTGCTTCCAACAAACTTATACATTTTGCAGAACTTTTATAAACATAACTTTAATGAAACTTTGAAATACAAAGCTGCCCCAAAATTCCACCCACCATTACCGATCGGGGCCATTGACCATCCGGTCGACGATAAGAAAGAAACGGATCAAAACAAAGGAAACCCAACCGGCGGAAGGTACGAACCGTTTGTAATGTGCACGCTTCACCCTCTTTCTACGACAATGAAAAGTGAAATCGGTTCAATGGACGACACTGATGACGACAACCGATGCATAAAGCTTAAGCTGAAAGTCCGCGAGGGTGTCGGAAAATGGCGATGGCAAGCGTCTCACGAAGGGCAAAGAAAGTGAATTCGAGCATCGTTACAATCAAGTTGCAGCGGGCGGAACAAGTGATCTTTGATGATCTGGCGTTGAATAAAAGACAAGGATAAAATTAATAATCATGTTTTCTCAATGTTGACAAAGACTCATTATGATTCCTTATTTTTGAGTCTATGGACTTGTTCATAAAAGAGTATGGGTAAGAATAAATCCGATGTTTTATTCAAATCCTATACATACATTTGTTTTATTGTATAATCCTTTTATATCCACGTTATCTTACGTAATCCTATGCGAATCAAGGTAATGCTTTAACGGATATGCAAGCTGCACAAAGAAAACCCATTTTGCTATCGAAGAAATCAATCGCTAGAATTGCGACCGAAAGCGGGCGGAATCTTTGTGCCGAACGATGACCAAATCGACGATGTTACATTGATCATGCTGGCTAAACGACGCCCGGTCGAATGAATGTTCCTAATGAAGGTGATTTGTTAACTCGGTAAGAGGGAAGCAAGACTGTTTAAATGACGTTCAGAGGGAATGAAGGAGTGAAAAAAATATAAACGCTTTCATTTACTTCCGTTTATCGAACCCGCACTCCAATCGCTTTCCGATTGACTTATCCCTCCATCGGCATTCAGAATGACTGCCAGACTGCTGGAAAACCCATCGTTTGCAGACCGATTTCGCCCGTTTGGTGTAATCGCGATTTTGCACCCACGCTGCTCCACCCTGCGATGTTTGACTGATTAATGCGACCACGCGAGAGAACAACGCGTCCCCGCGGGACGGAAGAAGTGAAAGGAATGTTCTCGCTTTCGCTAATGATAGCATAATTGGAGCCCATTATCGATCGCATCGTGGCCGGGCCGGGAAAGAATGCGCACGAACAGCGTCGTCGGCGCCGTGGCGGACGAAGCGTTGAAAAGCGTGTTATTAACGTGTCAAATTTAAACACATTCGCCCGTCGGAGTGTGGGTCTCAGGACACGCCGGTGGCGGTGCGTGGTGTGATTGGTAGGTGAGTATTAGCATATGTGGGAGATAATGGGCGTCTTATGAATGGATTAAGATTATTCCCTTGGTCGTCTTGCATTTCGCTCGAAAGTCGATAAAGGCACCTGGAAGGGCGCGGTCTAGGCAACACTTCGATGTGCGTGGGAACAAACTTGTGGAAATTACCTGCCTTAAGAAGAAGGGTTAAGAAAAACTAGAAAGAAGATGTTTGCAATGGTTGCAACTTGTCTTATTTATGTAAAATATTTTGCTATAGTATTGGATCATTTATAAAATTTATTAGCATCTGAATTACTTTCGGGAGACTTTTATTTTATTTTCCGGGTGTAAAAACCTATCGACAGCTGTTTAAGTCAACGTAAAGCCCTCCAACAAACGGTGTTGCTCCACATGCTTCAACACAACTGATCGATGACTGGTAGCAGCACAATGCCGTGCAAAAAGTGAAACCAACTACACCGCTTTTGCTCCTTCCATTTTCCACTGATGCCGAGACAAAGATAGCCGAAGATGCGGTTCTTTTTCCTTAGCGCAGCTCACAACGTCTTTGTCCATGAAAGCTAGGGCTTCTGGATGACCCTTTTGCCCATTATCGGGGCGCACCATCTCCGACCGGAGCGCCATCGCGAGCACAGAGATGCCGCCATCGTCGCGATCTTCCACCCAGTGTGCCTGGTGAAGTGTGTCCGGTGGTTAACCGTGGCGCAGAATAGGGCCAGTGTCCGGGTGACGATTGATTAATGATTTCGATTCCCATGGTATGGGAGAGGGATAGATATCTGGCCCCCAGCTAGCCAGTGCAGAGCCCCAGTGTCCCATAGTTAGCACCCTGCAATTGGCAGCTTCGAACGTAATCTTACATCCGCCATCAGGCGGCGCATCTATGGCGCATCCATCGACCCCGGGCGAAGGTAACCCGGCGCGATCAGATCGGATCTACAATAGAAGCAGCAAGGATCTGTCGTCGTTTGTTTAGCAAAGATTGTGGTTTTTATTTGAACATTTTAGTTGCTCATTGTTCTGTTTCGTGTAAAAAACATATTTATTTTAAATAATAAAAATGCATTCTGAATTTTCAACCACCATTTGCAAAAAGAAATCACTTCCAGTAAATCTGTTATTTGCGTACTTGACTTTAACGCAAAATTGTTGTAAACCTATCCGTATCCGTACTCAAACGTGCTCAGACTTTCTCATCTCACATTCCATGGTTCGTTAGGCGCGATGGCGACACAAGAAGGGTAAAACGAACGCTAGTCAACCTTAGAGTTTCATTTCTGGTTAGCCTTACGACCCGTCAAAGGACTATACAAACTAATCAACAAAACTCAAAGGCAGAAATCAAATGAACCGAGAAATGGCAACAATTTCAAAGTCTCGTCAAAAGGGATCCGCCCAACAGGGACCCCCCGGTTCCTTTCCATCGCCGTGTCCAGCGTGTCCGAGAGGCAAATATATGCTGGTAAAGGTACGGTGTTTGCCTTCCCAGAATGGTGCACATCACCGTTTGCTTTCTGCATTCTGACCTTGCTGTCCACAGTGTGTGCGTGTGTGCGGGTTTGTAGTGGAACACTAGAACGTGCCTTTTCGAAGAGTTCGGCCGGCTCCGTCTACTTGATGTGGCTCTTCAGCTCAAGCATTATGCAAATAGCAAAAACACGCGTTATGGAGCAGCTATGAATAGAAGTTCACCTCCGATAAGAATCTGACATTTTTGTGTACTCTTCAGCGGCGCGACGATCGAAAAGCGCAACGAAGGACACCGAAGGAGGAGGAGATACTCTCATTCAAAAAGAACGTTTCACAAGTTGAGATTTTTTCGCTACAAATTCTAATCCAATTTTCTTCTCCCATCGAAAAAGTGATAAACAACTAAATAGGTACAGCGTGTTTATCCGACCCACTTGAAACGAGAGAGTTGCTGGAGGCTTTACATATTTTTTCCATGTT
The DNA here is from genome assembly GCA_000441895.2 of Anopheles sinensis. Lineage (NCBI taxonomy): Eukaryota > Metazoa > Arthropoda > Insecta > Diptera > Culicidae > Anopheles > Anopheles sinensis. Next base: position 558,500 of record KE525339.1, on the reverse strand, counting down.
TATTAAACAGCCGCCTCTGCGAGCTCCAAAATTCCGTACGACGATATAAAGTATATTTAAAGTGTAGATGTGAAAGCATCAACCGACGTTCATTTAAGTAAGTTTGATACGCTGTTGAGGAAAACAAATTGAAGTTTGTCTTACGTGCTAGATCGATTACGCAAACAAAAGTTATAGAAAGCCAAATGAACACAGCAGGATGTAATGAACCAATATCCACAGCATGATGGAGTATTTAATAATCCTGCCGTGTTGAGGGAATGGTACATACAAAGTAATCATAAAATCCCTTATCAATAAAAAAAGCACTCGTACATGTTCTACTGAACGCAATGTTCATCACGGCAATCTTCCGTCGGTCATAATTGAATTTGCTTCCCAGCGTGATGTCTAGTTCGGCTTGAAGTGAAAGCTAATTAATAAGGGAATTGGCTTAATTCGTTTGCTTCAGTTTCATTACGCGTTTTTTTTTCGATTCTCTCCCGGCTTGCTACGTCCTTTAACTGCAATGTTGCGCCGTAGTTTGACCTATTAATGCTGAAATACGAAGCCTTCAAACGGCTCCAGTAATGAGGCCTTCTGTTAAAACCGTTTGTTTTGTGAGTCATCTTGAATTTACATTTCATTAAATATGAAATAACAGACCAAGAAACAGAGTAAAACCAAAGTGTGTAAGGAGTAGATAGAACTTGAGAAACCCGAGCAAACAATATTGCAATGAAAAGGATATAAGTTCATACAGAACAATATTTTTTGACCTGAGGAGCGATTCATAAAAGTCACACCATACTGCAATATTCTCTTGAACTGACAGCATTTGACCGCTTGCGGTAAATACACCGTTGTCTTACATCCTGTGCACTCCTAGTACAATTCCGTCCAAACTTGATATCCCTTCCAACAAAGCTTAAAAACCCCATTCGAGACATAGGAATACGACGGATGACGTCCATTCGCTTTCAGAAAGATCAGATGCAAAAGAAACGCGAAATGCAACGGAGCCCAGCGAACGATGATAAAGTGTTGGATCAAGTTTTCGTGCCGTGTCGTGTACCAGATCTCTTCTCTGCTTGTCATATTGTACGGCATGTTTCAACCATTTTTTCTGATGTAATTGAGCAGAAGTACAAGTTTCTTTCTGCTGCACCGACTTCTGGCGGATTTCATTGAACTTGGCATTTCTCGGGAGGAATGTTCCCACATTATGTTTCGCACGAACGTTCGTCAAACAGTTTTCTTCCACGGTAATAAGCAGGTTCTCGAACAAGTGCCGGTGCGCCGTGTGGCAAGGCCCCAGGAGTCGACAAAATTTATTTTCCCTACGTGAACGTTCCCTTCTGGGGGATACTTGCCAAAACTGTACGACAATGCAGAGGAATGCCGTTGACCCATTCCACACTTCACCAAAATGTCTGCAGAATTCACGAGAAGTGCTAAACGCCACGAATATACCAGTAACCTTAAAATATAAAACATGCAAAACTTTCACAACACCATGCGTCTTCTGTAGCCGAGGCCGCAGATTTGTTTGGGAAAGATATAGCTCAGCAGACCGGGGGAAATGTTTACTTTGGTTTCCACTCCGTTATCGGGTCATATTCATTGCGCAGTTCCGCGAACCGGAAAGAGAACCGAGCCACCGAGTCCAGATGGGAGTGGAAATGATGGACCGGCACGGTAATTTTATCGGGATGAAAACTGAGCCTTTGCCGAGTGGTCCACCCTATGTCCTACGTCGCCTTCAGCAGTCTTTCATCCGACATTGCCCATTGCACCGCTGCGGTTTGGCGTCGTGTGAACAGATGGTGGTATGAAAATTAGGTTAACTTCGTGCCTGCGCCGTTCGGCACCCCTTGGGAGGGGTGTTGGAGTGGGTGGAGAAACGAGTCCGCCCGAGAAGTCCTTTAATCAATTACAATCACCACAACGTGCCGGCACATGCCGGTTTGAAAGGATTGAGGAGCAGTGATTGCGGTTGGGCAGGTCTCCGTCGGCGAATAGCGATGCCTGGTAGATAATCTGGCCACGGCTCCGTTTCATAGGCGTCAGGGGTTTGCCAAACGCCGGCGAACATGCGATCTTGGCAAGCGATTCGGTAAGTGGGTTAATACTGGAGATTAGGGCACATAAAGCGGGGTGGTAAGTTTAATAACTCATTTGCTCGCTTTTACGATGGGTTGAAAAGATAGCTCGGTGAGAGACAGGGCACCGGGCGCGAATCGCACATTGTAATTGCTTTAACACCTTCCTTGGGTTGGGATGAAGTTATTAAAAGCCGCTTCGGTTTAGGACGCAACCGGCGGAAGCGAGGTGAGTACACCTGAGGGCGCATGGCACATTCCTATTGCCTGTCCGAATTCAAGCTCACCGAACCATGCGGAGGATAGTGGCTTGACCTTCTGACTTTCTTGGTGGGTTTATTTTTTTGCGCCACGTCACATCACTCCTTTTGGACCTAATCTCCGGATGGAAACGCAACCTGCCCAACAATGGCTGCCCAAGATGGCGCTCGACAGTCGGCTTGCAGCAGCACAATAAAGTGATTACGCTTTTGAGTGGCAGCCTTCGCTAGATAGATCGTATCGTGAAAATATTTTGCAACAAACGCAATCGTCATGCGCTCGGCCGCAATGATGATTGCCACAATAACTATTACCCGTCGACGCACGGGGCGACCAACACCAACCCATAAACAATAGTGCTTAAGCCTTCGCCAACGGATACAAACCGTAACAATAGAAATAAAGAAATCGCACAGAATTAACAACTTTCCATTACACCATCATCTTAATAAGCTACATGGCCGCCTCGTCATCACCATCATCATCATCAACAACATTATTCGGTGAGATTGTAGCGTTTTGTGCTCGAGCCATTCTATAGCTTTCGTTGAATCGTGTGACTTCTGCCTGTGGCTTTGGATGTTGATTGTCGAGGTCAAACTGAATTTGATTGTGCATCGTTTAGAGCATGTGCGATCATAATGAGAAACCCTACGCCAGCCTAGCGATGGATAAACGTATCATTTAAGCCTTTTTTCCTGAGCTAAATAAAATATGCTATCTATAAAATGTTGCACTATACTTCATTTTAGTCAGTTACTGACATTCTCTGCTAATACATAGACCATCACGCTGTTATAATAAATATTTTTAGTGCAATCAGTTTTGTTAAAATAAGGTTACCAAATTTATTGAGCCGACGATTTTAGAATTAAACAATAGTACAATATTTTTTTATTAAATTTATTTATAAATCCTAATAATCTTACAGTTTTAGAAAATCAAGCGAAAACCTACCTTCTCAAAGAATTCGGATTCAATATTAAAACAGCTTTTATGTTGCATTCTTATTTATCCCTGCTGCATTTTTATCTTTATTTATCCCATAACAAACACTTTCTAGAACTATCGAAATTTTTCTTTTAAAAATGGTGGTGGCGAGCATTTTCAAATGAAAAAATAGAGAACATTTTCATTTTCTTTATGAATCCAGATGATAAACTAAAAAACATCACTGTCCATCAGAGATTTCTTATTTTTTTGAACAACGTTTAGCTAACGTTTGCACAACGAAAGACGTTGAAGTTATTTGACATTACGCTTCTAATTAAAATCTCTCCTAATTGACAGTACACAATTAAAAAAAAATATGTAGTCTAAACAACCCTCGAAAGGTTTTCATTACTTCGGCAAAAAAGGCTTTATTTTGTGTCGCAAAATCCTCGAAACGAATCGTTTGTCCAAACATGCGTTCCCCTGTTCAAGCGAAAGCACAAAAATGGCAAGGGCAAGTAAATCAATTAGCGGAGCTTTAAAATCCGGATATCGTGCCGCTAATGAGAGCACACGCGCGTGAGGAACAAATCATAAGCGTTTTCGTTCACTTTCAGCACCTCACGATTGCGCGTTGCTGTAGGTCGTCGTTATCCCGCGGTCAGAGCTTGGGGTTTAGTTTTTCCGCAGGCCAGTTTAATCAGCCCACCCTGGTACACCCCACGGTGAAAAGGAGATCGTGAAGAGCGCGACTGACCGAGTGACCGCGAGATCGACCGATCTAATGACCGCAACTCAGCGTTCGTCGAGTTGACGAACGGAACAGAAGGAATACTGGCAGGTATCTCTGGTCAGGGATAGATATAGGTTCCAACTTTATACCCCACTCACACTGTGTCCATCGTGTTGATTACCAAATTAATAGCTCCATCTTGCGATCCCTCTCCAGTTTAACAAGTTTTACCTTCCATGCAGCTATCCCTGCGTCACCAGGAAACCGGGAAGTTTAGGGGTAGGTCATTAGGGTATCATAACATTCTCTCAACGCTTGACACGAACAATTTTTCCACTGATTAGCACCGGCGAACCATGGAGAAAGTGGTGCACACCAACAATGGGCGCCCGGTTAAGACCTGCGGAGGTAATCAACACTTTTGACATTTTTGACCACAAACTTTCCAGAGCGTCCCCAGTCCCTCCAGGTCTCCCTATCGATGGATGACCGGCGAAACTCAAACGGATTTTCGACTAATTAATAATCAAATGGAGCACGGATGATTAATTGTCGATTAGACAAGAGTTATCGCACGTGAAGGGTTGCTGGTCGATGTTTGAGGAAAGCGTGTAGGTCAACTAGCTCGAGTTCAGAGTTGGTTCTCCAGGGAAAGTCAAGGTGCCGGACGCCTACAGCAATGGCCGTTCCTCTAATTGAGTGTCAACGCCCACCGCGTCCGATGGAGTAAGTCTTTTGGTCATGAAGTTGCGTTCCATTCCACATTCTTTGATCTTTAGTCTATAGTTTTCATTTCATTTATCTTTCCTCTGCACCCGCTATTGAAATGTTGTCCCTGAAGACTGTTTCTTCACCCGCGATGAAATCAATGTTTGTGCGTAGCTATGTCATGTCAGGCTTTATCACGACTCGCAGCGGGAAACACAGGGAGCCTAAACGTGTGCCTCGGAAACTAATCGCAATCGTTTCGCGTGTGGGGATGATGGAACACGGACCTTCCGATTAGACCGTGATTAATCTCTTTCGCCGTGAGCCATTGATCTGCCCGCATGCGATGCGTGCTGCTGACTGCTTCAAGCCCGGTTGAAACCGAATCACCAACGTTCATGGTGGTCGTCAATTTCGCTTCGAAAATGGATTTTAATTTAAGCTACCAGCGACCTCAGCGAGCCTCCATTCGCAACGAATTCCTGTCTTATTTTTTCGTTTTGGTCAGACGACAACAGCAGTCGAGGATGGTCCTGTGGTGCCAGGTGATGATGATTAAACAGCGGTGCGGGTTTTCTGGAGAAAATTAAAGAGACAGCAACATACGTTTTCACACCACACAGGAGAGACTAAAGTGATTTTTGATTATTTCTTTCGCGATTTAATTCTGTTTGTGTCTGTGTGTTTGTATGTAAGCATGCGTTTTCTGATTGTTAAATTTTGAACGCCTGAGGGGAGCCTTGTAGGTGATAGATCAGGATAGGTTTGGTTTTAGTTTTCAATATTGGAATTTCACAACCAATGATTCATGTTTCAGCAATTGAAATGAATGATTTTAAAATTGTAAAATTAAATAAATTTCTCGCAACGAAAACGTTAAATAATTAATCGCAGATCTATGGTTGGATTTTTTAGATTTTTAAACACTCATTTATTTTAAAAGAATTTCATAAAAATCGCATGCAAGAAATTTATTTGACAACTCTTACTTACTATTTACTGCTTACAAAAAAGGATACTCGAAGAATTTTTGCAATGTATTATTGATTTAAACAATATCAAATTCTATTTGTCAGTTTAATGTGGCTATTAGTCATCAATGGCGAAAGAGGTTTATGCTAGCGGAACGACCACCACTCGGTGAAATTCAATTGAAAATATTCATCTTGTGCGTTAATAAACTACCAGGAATTTCTCTTCAAGCGAACATGATTAATGGCTTCGTTTTGTAAGCTGCTGGTAGCATAATGCGTAAAGTAACTGTTTCCCTTTTGACCCAGCAGCCTCAAAGGCCCCCCTTTTCACAGCTTGCCTTCTCGAAGGGAACAATATTGGATCGTAAGACTTCGGACCCTTCTGTTCCATTTTGTTGGCTTCCGAATCATACACACCGGCCCCTTCGAAAATCATTAACGGGAAGCATGCGAAGAATTTCTTGATGGAGGGTATTTTTTAATCCAGGGCAACAAACACCAAATGTTTTCCACCTTTTTTCCCCCCATATGCAAGGTATTTCGCTATTCAAACCCAGGTTACCCTTCGGGCCATGGATCGTCCGAGGTATTATGCTTTTTGTTTGATTCTATACGCGAACTAACGCATAAAGTTGCCTGCTCTCAATCTCGTCAGCTCGTAAAGCGGAAGTTTATGATGCAGCGTCGCCACTCCAAAATCGCTTCTATTTCTCGTTAGATTTGCTGCTTTTCAAAGACCACCCAGGGAATCATTTTGAAACAACCGACAGTGATCGGCTCAAACTTCTTCCCGTTTTTCACGTTCATCTTTTCGAGACGAGCGCACAACGGTAGTCGGACGTTTCAAATTGAAATCCGCTTAAGAGTCGTCAAACTTTGCCGAGGGAGGCGAAATAATAAAGTGACAGAAAGAGTTCAAGAGAAACCTCTGAAAGCGAAGTTCGTTTGCCCGATTTCAGCTCGCCCGAATCGAAAGGTACGGATGGTATGTTGAACGTCCGTGCGGCTAAATTGAAATTTCGTTTAAGTAAGCAAACAAAAAGGTATAGATGAAGTAACTAACACCGTCAGAAGCAAACGTTTTGAAATGAGAGTAATTTCTTGGTTAAATCTGTTCTACTTATATAACTCTTGTTTTTCATCGCGAAGTACTTGATGAATACAGACAATTTGCTGATTTAAACATTTGCATAGCAATGTCCCTACATATATAAAACGTGAGCTAAAGAAAACTAATAAAACGAATTAAACCTCAACTCGAAAAAAGGTTCTCGTAGTAATCCGGAAACATCTAGAGATTTGGTTAAAGTTTTCAGCCTAATTAAAATGGTAATGCTATTGATGGACCAAAATCAAGGTTGATGTGGCAACGGTATCACAGAAACCCTAAATGTACCCTTTTTGTTTTTGGGATGATTTACTAGAATTTTTTTTAGGAAACAAAAAACAATAAAAAATACAAAAAAATTTTTTTTCATAGAATAATGTGATTAAGATTTACGGTAATCATTTCACAACACCTGTTAGAATCATTGACCTATTTAGACGGTGAGCTTTCTAGCGGAACTTTTTCTTGAAACATAATTCAAAATTCAAGTGGTTTAAAATTTTACAGCAGTGATATCTTTGTTCATGCTTTTGAAAATAACAACACAAATTGCAAAACAAGAAACCGTTGTAAGCGTTAAAGCAAACTTCGAAGGCATTATTTGCTGAAGGCTTTAAAACGTGTTTTCCCTCTGCTTCAAAGCAATGGTTGATTTGGAATCCAAACAAGAAAATAAATTGAACAAAATCGTTTCCTTCGAACGCTTGCCGTCAATGGAACAGAAGTATCTTGCTACCGATGCACCGTTAATTAGCGCACACAGATGCTTGTACTGCGATCGGTGGAGATTTGTTTTTCTCCCAGCGCTGCAACAAGGGAGCCGCTTATGCAGCCCGACTCCAAGAACTCGCGACGACGACCGCAAATGAAGATCATTTGGCCGCCAAAGCATCCGGAATGTCTAAGCTCCGGTAGCGACGGAGTCACGTTTTCAAGCCCAATAAAATATCGATTATATTCAAGATTATCTTAGCCCTCCTTTTAGTTTCACTTTTTCTTCTTCTCGTACGTTCCCTTTTCGAATGGGTTCTTAATTTTTTGTTATTTCTAGATGCCGGTCGGCGTTGTTCCCATGACATGGAAGGGAATTTGAAATGGAAGCATTTTTTTACCGCTGATGCCTTAAGTTTGTTTCTTAATCACTACTACCAACTGTTCTTTTCTGTCCAATCTTTGGTTTTATTCGTCAGATTGAAAAAGCACAGTTAAGTTAACAGTAAGTTTCTTTTGAGAGCATTGATTAAAAACTGGCATGATCAATATCAGCAAGCAGGATTTCGAAAAGTAGCGACAACAATCCACTCTATAACTCCACTTAACTACTTTCATAGTAGTTTTTAGGTTAAGGGTTTAAGACTAGTATACGCTATTGACAAAAAATTAAAATTCCTTTAATCTATGTATTTTTACGATTAGTAGTATAACGTGTCAAATTTCAAGTAACTTTCAATTTCGATGCAAAGAAATTAAAAAAATTCAAATCATTTACTTCAATAAACTAACAATAAAATATTCTTATCTTTTTTCACTTTATCCACAAAGTTTTCACAAATTAAGTGCAATTATAGTGACTTGTTTTATAAACAACGACGATATTTCAGTTACAATACCAATAACATTCAGCTTGGATAAAAATCGTTACAACATTTTGAATTCGACCACACGAAAACTGAACGAAGCATAATTTAAAAGACCACCAAACAATTTCATTTTTCCTTTGGCAAGAAAGTTTCCCAAATTTCCTCCCAAACTCATAAAAAGTTCGTTCCTTAATTAAGGAGTTAGGATTTACTCATCAAAGTGGTGCATGCAAATTTGTGGTCTTAAAGCGATCTTTAATATAACGATGATCTTGCTGCTTTCAATAATCTCACTCCATTCTCGTTATTTATTATTTCTTATCGATTCTTATTGGAAGTCGAATCAAATATATTTGCCTACAATAATTTACAGCTTTTGGTTTCGGTTTGAATCGCCAGTAAAATCATCCATAAAGCAGCAATAACTTTTTGACTTAAGATATTATTGTAGATTTTGCCCAAGCAGCCTTGCCTCGGGGAGCACCGAATCCCCGAATTACATTTTTATTGGAATTAATTTACATGTTAATGGGATTCTCGCTCGCTCATTTACAAAAGCCCAGCAGGTGGTTTCGTACGCGCCCGAAGAGTGGACCCGGTTCAGAGCTAAAAAGTGAAGTTGCCCCCAAAGTGGCTGGTATGGGTCAAATTTCATCAATCAGTAGTAAAAAGGCACTTGGAAGCCGGTATCATTGAGTTTCATCGCACCGTCAGAGACCCCGAGGGGCTATTTTTTGTGGGTTTTTAACTTTTGGCACCACACAGCAGGGGCAGAGGATGCAAAAGTCAGTCCATTTTTCATCCATTTCTGACCTTTCCGAGAAGCAGTGGCTCATCAATGAAGAAGCTTTAAATTGACTGACCTTAAACATTTTTGGACGGCATTTCCACGAGATCTTGAACGGTTTTAAATACTCTCAAAAAATCGAAAGTAGAAATGAAGTAAAATAATAATATTTTTGGAGAATTTGAGGATAGTTATAAGAACACCAATTGTTCTCAATAAATGACTTAGTTAGGGCTTTAGATCTGATGTTTTATATTTTAATGAGAAGATTCTGCGGTTGTTATGTTTAATCAAGTAACGATTCCTTACCTGCAGATACTGCTCACCAATGGCTCGTTGGTAATAGGCACTTGAGTAACACTAATATTTGTAGACCGCAAAACACTTCATCTTCATCTTCAATAGGTGAATGATTGGTCTACCTCCACCAACACCACCGGCCGGGATGCTACACCGAACAAATGTGGAAAATGCGGAAAACCGATGTTCCACGTCCCACGCGCGTTTGATGTGTGACGCTTGGTAGGCGGCTACAGCTGGAAAAGTGGAAAAGGCAACAGAAAAGGGAAGAGTGAGTCGAAGAAAATGGGCAGTATTAGTGCAATCAAGGTTTTGTTGTTACAAGACCACACAACCCGCGGGAGACAGCTCTGGGGCGGAACGGGTTTCGGAAGCAGCGAAACGGGAAAGAATGCACACCATTTATGTTTACATAAGATGTGTGCGCTTCGAGGTGAGATATTCACGCAAGCCGCCGGCATGTTGGCGTGCAAGTCACGCTGCCGGCGAAGACGTTCGCCTCGCTGTCGGCACAATTTTCGACGTTTTACGTCATACGTCAGATCCTCATCTGGAGCATTTATTACGTGCCGGTATGTTTTCGCAGTGAGTTAAGAACGAGCGCGAGCCCTCCCCAGGAGGCAACATTATGCTTCGTGCGTTAGACAGAACAATGGAATGAAAATGAAATTGAAAGCAGCCATTCATTAATTTTTAACCGCGTTGTTTCATTTTTTAATTAAATGCTTGAAAAAATTAATGTTTGTTGAAAACCCAACATCAGTTAATTAAATGTTTGTTGCTCTGGAAGACGTTCAACGGTTTCAAACGTTATCAATATTATTTTCCTCATTTCCAAAACTGGCATTCTTTTATCATGAATAACTCTGTTCCGACATCGAAGCCGATATCGATCACCCTCCGGTATGATACTGGATGCTGCAATTCCAAACTTCTCTTTACGCCCATTGTCTTCCTATCGGCCGGTGCCATCGCAATCGAAATGGAAAGCTTTTGTAATCGAAACTCGTTTCGCGCGCTCTTCCATCGGGCGCTAGCTTCACTCGATGAACGATCGGGAAATGCATGTAAAGCAAGGCAAAAGAAAAACGACACGTACAAAAACTAAACTGCCAGCAAATACATGAAAACAACACAGCACAAAACCGTGCATGAACCACAACCATCATCGATGGAGATCGTACATGGTTCATAAAATGTTTATGGCGGCACCATAAATCATCATCACACTGGTGAATGGTGTTTTATGGCGGTACGGCGAATCCTGCACGCTTCCTGGGTTCCCGCAAGGAGTGTTCTTTTTTTTGTGGGTGTTTGGTAAGTCTAACCACGACATGAAACGCGTCGCTGGTTGTTTTTTGTTTTATTTCCTTTCTCGAGAAAGTACTTTAACGACGGGAACTGCATGAAAAGGAGTGTCCTAAAATACCGTATTGTGCTCTTCCTGGAGATACAATTATTGCATATATCCCGGGAAATGTTAAGTTATTCGCCAGTAGCTTAGATTTCAAATAATTTTGAAAAATGGCAAGTCAATCACTTGAATCAATTATTTGTAACTCTTACTGCTTCATAACTTTCTCAATAAGCCTGGACTACACACGAACTATGCAATTTCATTTGGTGCGTATTAAAGTGCGGGTCAATTTCATTTCGATGGTTTGCACATTTCTTCGCTTCCACTTCCATCTCCATTCCCTCGCATCCTCTCGCGGAGTTCGTATCATGCTGGGCGTCCACTACTGATTACTCCATTGTGGCACGAGAGTAAGCGAAATAAATTGCATGAAATCTCAGTGAAAGCTCAATAAACCTTTTCCGTCCACGTTCGAAAGATAGGCGCCTGGCGAGTCCTGCAATCAACTTCCTTTGACCGACCGGCATTAGTTTCGATTGCTCGGAAATGGAGCACGGAAATCCCCGGGAGTGATCCGGAAAATCGCCAATCTGGATTCGCAGCTACAGTGTCGTCCGGCGGGCCATGTCCGTCCCTCCACTTCAGATGCAATCGATGCTTCGAGGCGCACATCACCCCACGGGGGCACGGGGATCCATTGGCATAAAACGGAGGGCGGTGTGAGGATTTGGATTTATGTTTCGATTTAGTCCACTTTGTTTTTTTCTCCTTTTGCTCACTTATTACAACCCGTCCATCTTGCCGCTTTGGTTTTGTTGGGTTAAATGGGGCAAAGGGTTCCATGTGTTTTTGTTTCGCACAATTCCTCACCAAACCCATCGACCGTGGACCGAAGGCTGAAGGACCGATGAGTGCAGTCGCAATTTCGCCCCCATCCCCCCCGAGGGGAGACATATTTCCCATACCACCCCCCAAAAGAGGCCAATGTCTATCGATCCGTCGATTTTGGCTTTGATCCAGCAGTAATCTGCAAACATAAACCACCGACCGACCTTCAACGAGCCGAGTCCGCTCGGGGTAGGTTTCCGATTGATGGATGTTCGAGTTTCACGCCCCGCGGGTAGCCATGGTTGGAGCCACGGAACCGCTTGGATCAACCCGACAGTGACTCTGTGGCTTTGTTGTTGGTGTTTTTTTTTTTTTGTCGCAATCCAGCCATGAACTTGATCCGTCATCGCAACTAAAATACTCTCTTGGGTCTAGCGAACCGCTTAAGATGCAGGGTACTCAACGCTCAAGTTCACTCTATTCGCCTCAAGGCTACGAACAAGACCACCCACCTACCGCCCACATGGTCATCATCAAGCAAAATCACACACACACAAACACACACCATAAAATACCCAACCCGTCCACCTATTGGAGAAAACAATTGCGATCACAATCGAGTTCGATATTTCCTTTTTTTGCGACGCACTGGAACAAAACCTTTTAACCTCTCGCCGAACGTGGTTCCAAATCCTGTCTGCTGGTTTCGCTCTAGGAAGCTTAATGGACCGCACAGGAAACCTCGATGGGTGTTTTTCGTACACCGACCATGCGAGTTCCCTCTTCCGTGAGCAAACTGCGAAAATAAATCTGTGTTTTGGTACCTTTTTTTGTTGTATATAGCGCAAAACTAGATGCCCTGCAAGCTTTTCAAAGATTAGTTAACGATTTTACACAGTCTCCCCTCACATGATGCTTTACTTGACGTCGATTCCTGCAGCATCAGTTAAAACAAGATAAATATTTGAGTATTGATTGACAGTAGCAATTCCTTGAAATTAACCATTAAATAGAAAATATAAATTTCCATTATTTAATGTACCATCAATTTTAATATCAAAAGAATTACCCATTTATATGAAGCTTTTTTCTCAACGAAACATTTATGAGGGGTGATAAAAATAAATCACTCACCGATAAGATTGATTGAACACGCTGATTTATTGGTCTCGGCTCTTTAAATCAATATGCTAAACCAAATCTCGTCCTTTTCCTCGTTACACGTTGTGATTTTGGGTCAGTGTGGATGAAACCTAGACGATCCGGATGGGGTGCAAAATGAATGATGCAAAACTTCATTTGCCGTAAATTCTAACCACTCTCGTTGATGGAAGGTTCAGGTGGTCAGTTTTCGGTTCCATCCGTCGGCGCGTGGCTTCGTCAAAACTTCCAATCCCTTTCCCTGGGTTGTCGATACGTTATCAAGCAAAGCAAATGTTTACTTTTCCTTTTTCCTCTGCTCTGAATACTGAGGGTTTTGGATCTGTTTTTCGAACACGCTCAGCGGGAAAGTGTATCGAGACCATTTTTTCGGTTACCGTTTGAGCATTTCTAGCCAGTGATTGTGGAGCATAAAAGAATAGTTTTCGACCCCCGTGGCATGGGCAGTTGTTTCGAAAGGTACGACAGTGCGGGAACTGTACCGATTTTTTGGGAGGTTTTACCTTGTCACACACCATGAAACGTTATGCCCTGCTAAGAATGCTTCAATCCCCGGGCTAAAAATGGCAATAAGGGTGTGCACCAAAATATATCGTTGCGAAGCGGCTACGAGCGAAAAAGGGAATGTCATGTGTATTTAATCCGTCGGTACGTTTACTTTCGAGCTCGTGGCCCACGCTTGTCGTTGCATCTGTGCAGGGCGCCAATCAGACCGAGCCGGTCCTTGTAATACTTTCGAACGAAGGGCACTGCCTCGCCTTCACCAGATTTGTTATTTTTTCGATCAATGGGAAGTGCGTGGTCAACTGGGTGGCTTATGGCACGATGAGAATTGCCGTGAAGTATACTTTAACAATTGATTGGATTTACGCATCGAGTGCGTATGACTCTTGATGTCCTCGACAAACAATTATAACGTATGTCGACAGTCGGATGTCATGTCGTACGACTTTGTTGCTACACTCTGACATGGATTTGCGATTGATATTTTCAAATATTATTCTACCAAGAACATAAAATTTTCGAAATTTATTTTACTTCAATTTCAAAAAGCCCATTTAAACGCCAAACTAGGTGTTTCTCTTATTTGGTTATGAATGTATTATTCAGCATTACATTCAATCATCCGGTATTCTTTATGTTCGCTGTATAAAACATTGAATTATTCGCTAAGCAGCTGCACAAATGCCCACCAGTGGATGAGTTGTGCGTGAAACCATCAATCATTCGTAGTCCAGCTCGAACACTCCGATGGATTTGTTCAGACTCCACAAGCCTTCACACTGACCAAACTTAAACTTTTATGTTCAATTTGACGGTTTTCAAATCCGCAAATGTGTGGAACAATGCTTTTAGCCAAGCTGTTGGTGAAATTAGTCCAAATTAGCAAAAATCCATTGCGATGCTTATTTTAGCAAACGAGGCAAGCAAAGTGAAGAGATTAACCTAAAAGCAGCATAAGTATTGCAAGCGAGCTAAAAAGCGAAACGACGTAATATGAGCATAAATCGGCTTAGAGGATTTGTGGATCAATCTAGCGATGAAACCGAACTAGTGAACTTTTGTACACCAACTGCTCTGAAGTACCAAAGTTAACTGGTAAAACGATTCGTTCCAGATGGACTTATTAACAAAATGTCAATCCTTATACAATAGGTTCGGTGTTATGTTTCTGAGTAAGCCTAAATGGCGTCAGAAAAGCATAATTTTGCAGACTTTTCTTTTCTGTTAAGGTTTCTAAATAATCTTATGTTTTAAATAAGATTCATGCAAATAAAAACTGTAAAAAGATAGAAAATGGTCAGATTTAAATTTAAAAATCACTTCATCGCGGCATCAAGCGTCAAGGCGAAGCAGAACGTAGCATCTGAACGAAATGTCAAACACAAAACCCCGATTGATTGGAGCACCGATCAGCGAAAGGTTGGCGCAGAAGTAAAACGTGATGATATTTATCGGGATTTGAATAACTTACATAAACCATTTCATCATTTTATTATTAGTTCTATGCCGATCACACGGTCTCGGGCTGCTGGCGGACCAGATTGAAAGCCAAACGATGGAGGAAGTTTATTTTTATGACATTTAGCAGCAGCATTTTCACACTCAGAGAATGAGAGAGGGAGAGAGATGGAGGTGTTTTCTGAAAGACGAAATCTGGCGTGTCGAATGTGTTTCGACCGGTCCGGAAAGTTTAATCCTGCCCTGGCCGGTACAACTTTTTCCACAGTTTGGAGATTTAGAGAGGTAGAGCTCTAGCTCTGGCTGGCGCATTGTCTCACCTGCCTGCCGCAGCCATGATAGACAGACTGGCAGGAAAAGCGTCACTGGTAGCGGACACACCGGACGGAACGTCCTCCGGTCAATCAAGATGTTACCGAGATTAGGGTCACAATCGTTGACACATTTCAACCGCAATTACAAGCTCCTAATTGCTGGGTTTCCGAAGCGCCATTCGAACGGACGATTGATCCGCTGCATTCGGCGCCCTTCTTTTTCTTCTCGCTCGGCCCGGTAGCTTCCGTTGGGGTTTTGTTTTTCTTTTTCTTTATTTTTATTACTGACCCAACGACCTGGAGACGAATTCTGGAAAAGGGTCCATAAAATAGGGCCAACATTCCGGTCGGGCTAGATGAAGCTAGATCGCTAGTCAGGTGCTTTCACCCTCAAATTAAAACTGGTCCACTGCAGCGTGTCAGGTGAGCCGTTTCTCAGACAAAAGGGAAAGACATAAAGGCCCCGCCATAGTTGAATGCAGCGGAGAATGACACGGTTTATCGGATCCGACGAATAGACCTGTTTGTTCCCGGCGGGTTTCCCCCCCTGAACGGAGCCAAACAATTGTGCATTTAATCGCACTAATTACATGTAGCCGACGACAGGCGAAGGTGTCATTAGTGGCTGTACGCTGCACCGAATCGATATACCTAGGCTCGAAGAGGGATTGCGATATGATGGCAGATTTTCCGCACTTTGTTTCTTCCACTCTCGATCTCGGTCGGAGCGGCTTATGCTTCGGTGCATTATAATTCCTCCCTCCCGTAACAGCACCCCGCCACCCCTTTATGACTTCGATGGAGCACGAGAAAGGTGTCGTCGATAGGCCTGTCTACGGAACTAAAAAGGGGGGCTTAAGGTTAATATCAGACCCCGGTACCAGTCACGCCATTGGCACGTTTGCGCGTGAAAGCATTGCAGCTGATTTAATTACAAATCGATCGATCGGTACGGCTGGTGCTATTATCGACAGACGAACGAATCGGATTTAGATCCTTTCACTTACCATCGCGGTGTACTTTAATGTCGTCGCTTAAATTAGTTGTGACGTTGAGGCTTTAGATTGAATTTCAGATTACTGCTTTAGAATTGTACCTCTTTTCTTGCGGTGGATTCAGGCTTTGGATCAGTGAGATACTTTGAACCCATTGAAAACTGTACAGTCCAAACACGGTTCATCATCGAATATCGATAACCATCATCTGGCAACAAGCAAACAAACGCAAGGAACCACACTAATTAATAGAGTTTCGTCATGATTTGGCAATAATTAGTTCGACCTGCTTATGCAACCATGTCTTTCCCAAATAAATGGTTATGAAGTGATGATTTATGCATGACATGGGCACCGCACCCACCTACCCAACCCACCAGCATCGGACTCTTCTCCAGGGGGTGGCATGATGCAGAAGAAATCAAAACCAAACAGCTCGACGAAGCACTAAAGAGCTCGTGATTAAGCAGTTATGTGGATCGGTTGGCCTTTGCGTTCGGGTCGCCTCCACTTTACATAACTGACGCAAGAGCATTAATCTTGCCCTCCCCGGTGCCATGTGTGAATGCTCGGGAACCGCGTCACCGAGGGGCCGTCAAGGGGGGAGGGCTTGGTTTACGTTTAGTTTATCAAACCGAAGTTTCATTGTGCGGTTGAGTTAGGTCGCCAGCTTGGCGGTACTTTATGGTGTTCATTTAGCAGTGAATCATTTCGATGTTGTGTTGTATTGTTTCAATACATAAACTCTTCCTGTCTGCGACTCAACACCTCCAGGCGATAATGCTGATGATAATGACATTGCATTAGCAAAGAACGATGGGCTTATTTGTGAACGGATGAATAGTAATGGTCCTGAATCATAGTCCTGTTGCCTGCCGCTGCTGCTGCGGGAAAAACCACATTTTATTCCTCGGGCAATAAGTCTCGCTTTGCCAGTGTGGATGTAGGCAGCTCAATAAGTGTGTTGATCATCGACCGGAGTTAATGCATAAATCTTGTAACACATTCACAGAATTCCACTGGCTGCAACGAGGAAATAAAGCAACGAAAACGAATCTAAGGTTGTAACAGGTAACAATGACAAGTTGTTGTTTCTTCAGGCATGGTTTCAAGTATCAGATCAGTTTAACGCGATATAGATGTGACTCTGATAAATTTTATTTAAATATTTTCAGAACAGATCAAGTGGGAATTGTTTTTTCCATTAAGTCTAAAGTTTTCGTTGTATTTAAGAAACAACACGTCAGAGTTGTTTGCAGCACGTCTTTTGATAGTTCAAATGTCGGAACTATCTCCTCTGTTCAACCGACACCTAAAGCTCCTCCAGCTAAAGCGTGGGATGAACAACTTCCCACAAAGACATACATTTTAGCAAATCCTCCTCGCCGACTATCCGCGGTTCTACAGCCAAAGCCTGTTGCAGTCGCAACCACCAAACACCTTCTCTTTCAACCCACAGACATGGACAGACGATGGCTTCTAGCAACTATTCCGAGCGCGCCGTCGTCTCCTGCCATCCGATCCGGTAGCACCCAGCCTTTCCGCCGTATCTAATGACATTTGGAACGACCTTCGGGCTGAGGAATTTCCTCACGCTCCGAATCTCTCTAACGTTCTTCTCCCCACTCACGGTGGCTTTGTGCTTGCGAAGGAAGGGAACCAGCTTGAGTCGCGATCGTGTGTGCACGACACCGCCACGGAGTAGAAGTTGGAGCGCAAAGGCCGTACGGTGGAGTTAGCTGAACAAAGTCGGACTGTTCGAACGACCGGCCTGTTGTGAACCTGCTACGGTTTCAAACTGGTGAAACTGGTGTCTACACCTTTAGATCTGCGCCTTGGAAGGAACGATTCACGAAGGAGTTGGAAATCCCACAAATGGTGACTTGCGAAGCGAAGTAGGTGGAAATAATATCTTTGACGGTTGATTCGCAACGGGCTGGACGGAGTCACCAAGAGCAAGTTTTTGTCGCCAAATGTGGTTTGTCAGGCAACGTTATGTAGATCTGAAATGACGTATGCGCAGGCGTGTGTCAGTTTGAGAACATTCTTTACTGGACCTTCCTACGTTAGACCCTGTTTTTTCTTCATCTAACTCGAATAACCCTCGTCGAGTTGGAATACATTGGACTTCCGATCATCTAGTTATAGTTCAGGCGCAAAGAGAAATCCAAATCACCATGCACGAACTCGTAATAGTACCCACCGGACGCTTCTGTATTAGCCGGAGCATTCGATCTCTATAATTAACATCTGATTATTGCTCTGTTTCCTCTCGGGAAGCCGCTTTCGATCTTAATGGGTTGTTTGCATAAGTCTTAGATGTAGCCTGTTCCTTCGCCTTCACCCTTCCTCTCCTCTGTTCTCTTCCTCTCTCACACACACACTACAAAGGCCGAAGACGAAAGCAAATCCCGGCCACGGCTTAATGCCACCGAAGAACTTTCGCTTTCGGGGCGTGGAGTTTGAACTTCTGCTGCTCCGTGTTTATTCGCTAATTATAGGTATCATCCTAACAAACCTGTAGCGCTCGGTAACCCTGAAAAATAGCCAATTATTACTAACGGCTTAAGATCGTTAAGTTTGGTTCGTTCGTGGAACGTTTTGCCGGAACAATGGCTATCAATATTCAATCGATGTTGAATTTTAATGGAGTGTGTGAATTTTTAATAAGATATACTTCATGAGCACTTCAGTCGAAAAGCCCCTGTCGAATCCCAAAAGTGCAAATATTATTTCTATGAACTTCCGTGCCGAAATATTCGGCTTGTTAAGTATCGTGATTAACATTGGTTGAAGGGTAGATGCGTAAAAGAAGTAGGGTAACTGTACCAATAGTGGCGCACTTAGTCGTGTTGCTAATAATATGATGCAATTTTCAAGTGTCTATTACAGAATTTTTGGCAATTTTAAACCAATTATGATCTTAACTATTATTCTTCTGAAAAAAATCTGTTTTTACAGTTTAACATGTAAAATACACGAAAAAATGCGTTTATTTCTTCCTAGCCAGTTGTTCCCGTAATGGTGGTATCATGTTCCTTTAGTGGTGGTAGTACTTGGAAAACTTGGAAAATACTGAATATATTTTTACTGTAATTTGTTTTTAAAGCATATTTCAAACAGACAGATCAAATAACTCTGATAAATGTATTGTGTTGCCATAGACCAACGAATTCCGTCATATAGACCAATGCTTTTTGTGGAGATTTATAGTCTTAAGAAAATCATGGCACTCGTGATAAATTCTCCAGCATTTTAGTACAACCTGTTTGGAAAATATGAATTTTGGAGCCTTAATATATTACTGATTGGCAAGGTTTATCTTTTGAACACTCCCTAAAAGGGTAAGGAAAATTTCATACTAGTACACATAAGGCTTTTGTATTAATTTTTTCTTAGAGCTAGGATTTTATTCTACTACTTTCACTATTTGTGTAGCACCACTATAGGAGCACTTACCTTGTACTATAATTTTCTATTATCGAACCGTTGGTTTTAAATTTTAATTTTATTTGATTAGGGAAGGTATAATACAACAATTGATATTGCTTACGTAACGGTTAATCTTCCTCGATGTTGTGTGCCTATTGTTTATCTTAATGAGACTGTGTTAGTTGTTACATGCACTGTGATTAATGTGAATTATATAACTTCAGATGAATTTTTATATTTACCTAACTAAAGACGCTTCCAGCAAACTAAACCATTGATAACTTATCATACAAAAGGCAGCACAGAAAAATGCTTCCACATTCTCTCACGCATAAGGTAGATCTAAACTAGTTATGGCTCAAGATAAATGTGCCTTCAGCCAAATACCACCGAGAAGCAGTGTTCCCTGTCAAGTTAAACGGCCAAGACAGCGTCGAAATAGTAAACAATAGCCCCAAGACGAATCGCACCACCGGTTGGCAACTTTTTGACAGCCTGTTTCAATTGTTTTCACTTTCGCCCTTTTCCCAGCGGAGCAAAAGGCGACATTCCTTACCGTTCGCGAACCCGTTCGCAAAGGCTTCCGTGTTTGGGGCGGCCGAGCGCAAAAGATGGCGCTGGAGTCGTGATCCGAGCATTCCGGCAGCCAGTTCGAAGCGGAGTACCGGGCAGAACTCCTCGGTAAAGGGAACCGCGAAATTTCATTTCATTTTCTTGTCAGTCATGCATGTGATCTGGCCCGCGATGCTGAGTACGGCGAGCACGTTTGTGGTCGGTGGAAACTGAAATGCGCAAAAACGACACTCGGCCAAGTACGGGAAAAGGGGGATCTTTCGACTCGAGAACGAGCGGTCCGAGCGGGAGGGTGGAACTGGAACGCAAACACACGAACGGTACGACGGTGTGGAACTGTATCAGACCGTGGACCAGCTGTCACGGGGCCGACGGTGCGGTATCGATTACGGTACGGTTTTCGTTTCGTGGCCGGTGCAACGGAATGCACATGTTATGGTTCTCGTTACCTAGTTTTTCGCTCGTGTACGGCGCGACCGACAACCACCACCACCACTTTGGCGAACGAGAATGATACTCTGTTTCTTGCCCGCCCTCGAGGGACATATGTTCGCCGATGTTTCTTCCCGTGGACACTTGCAACAATCCGCGAGCAATCCGCTAACACAAGCCTCACGATCTGTTCCGACGAGGGAAAGTAAAAGGAGTCTGTCTACTTTTCTCACGTGCACCCGGGGGATCAAGGACTGACTGGGAGTGGGAGTCCAGGCGGCACTGTGTATTTGATCCGTATCGTTCAACTACGACGGGACGGCTGGGACGGGGAGGTTTAAGCCAGGAGAAAGATGTCTGGTTAACATCGCCTGCATCGGAAAGCATACGAAAATAGAGACGCGTCTCGAGCGAGGTTCCCTTTTTGCCAGCTTGGGGAAAAAGTGTGCTGAATTTGGTTAGAAACCAACTCGCACACACAAGAGTGTTTCTTTCGCTGAAGTCCAGTTAGAAGAAGGTCAACCGGTAGGTATATTTAAAATCTTTTTTATTGATTCAACAGAACTCTCATGTCCCGTTTTGGATTGAACCATGTAAGAGACGATAAGATTAACCCGAACCTGCATCAACTCCTTCGCGAACACACGACCACGAGCGTCCGAAATCTAACGGAAACATGTCCGACGTTTTAAAATATATACCCCTTCGGGATGGAGGACTTTTCTCCGTTTCGATTATAGGATCGTCGTCTAGGGAAAAACCTGTTCAATAGCACGACTGGACACGGATCCACACAGCCACAGCAGTACCCTTGTGTACCTGGATGGCGAACGTGGTACAACTTTTACTTCAACTTTTCACCCGTACGCACTCGTGCGATTTTCGTTTCCCCACCCGGAAAAGAAGAGTTTTTCTCGCGCGGAAGTATGCTCGCACTGCGCTTTGCAGGCCTGGTTGCACCTCGAGCGATGCACCGATGCAGTGTCTGTTGGCTGGAAGGCGCTGTTGGGCTCGAGAAGGAAGTAAGCAAACGTTGCTCGAAGCGCATCGATAACAACAACAACAGCACGCGGGCCTTGAGAAGTGTGCAGACAAAACCACTTTCCCAACGCCACTAATGGCGGCATGCTGGGCCGGAGCGAGGTTTTCCGTGTCCGTCTTCGGCGCACGAGCATGTTTGCGCAGTTGTATGCAACCCGCCGGCATCTTTTGGCGCATAGCTTCGAGTTTCCGATGCAAGGTTTCGGAGAAATGCCATTTCTATCCCGCTTCGATTAACCTCGACAAGGTTGACTGTACGTCGTCCCCGGGGGGGTGGGGAGGGGACCCGAGGGTTAAAGGACAGATGCGCCTAAGATTTGTGGTCGCTCAGCTGACAGCGCAAAGAATTCTCCATTTATCACCGGCGTTGACAACGCGTGAGTGAAAACGACCGACCATTTTTCCTAGCCTTGCCTTGTCCTTGCGCATAGCAAAGCGTGTCGTTCCCTTCCAGCTTTGGTGTGTATGTGTGTGTGTGTGTGTGTGTTTTGCATTTGGCATTCAACCTTTTGCAGCATCAATCTCTTCCCACACCGAGTAAACCCACGAGCTGCAAGTTGGTGTCATCAAAACGGTGCCAACATTAGGTGGACTTAGCATGGCGGACTTCGATTAGCATACCGGGCGGCTAAGACGGCGGCGATGGTGGAGGCCGTGAAACGGCACAACACTGTCACCAGTGTCGACTCCAATGGTTTGACCCTCCGGTCCGTAGGTGCGCGGTTGCGTTTTACGATGCAGTGTCCCGACACTCGCCTACTCACGTGCACGAGCCAAAAGTGGAAAATGCAAATGGAGCCGCGCGATCGGCCGCGCCAAGGAACCCCGAGGGCCGTAATCACCATCCAACACCGTTTCGTCGTGCCGGGGCGGCAATCCGCGTACCGAGAGGTTGATTTGCTACCGGGAGAAATGTCATTCCAGGAGAGTGTGCAAAATGTCAAATAGCGGGAAAAACAAACGATGCTTGCGCTTTCCGATTGACCGTTCAGTTGCGCAGTCCGAATCTCACTCATTAGACTCCATGCTTGCGTTGTTTTAATCTCCTCCGTTTGGCTTACCGAAAGCGCCCGGAAGCTGTTGGCCTGTAAAAGTGAAACCATTTGAGATTGAACCCTATTGTCTTGCGGTTTAATCGTGCAAGCGTTCAAAAACAAATTCTTCTTGGCTACAGAGTCGGCCTTTACCCAAACTTATCGGATGAAGATCCACGAAGTTTCAGCCATAGGACGGGTCATCGATGACTCACGCGGACGAAAGTGAAGCTACACCTAGACCCGTTTGTTCGTGATGACGCTGAACAGCACGTTCAACATATCTTCTGCCGTGCTGTGGTGTTCGTGATCGTGCAAAATGTCGAACTGGCCAAAGGTCTTCCCAAGCTGTACAACTTTCGATTTCGTTCCCATCTTTGTTGTTTTGCTTCTCGGGAGTTTATGTTCACAGATCTTGGAAGAGTTATTATCTACTGCTTTCCGAATACTTCTACATTTTTATATAGTTTTTGAACCATGTCAAACTTTTTGGAATTCACAGAATTATTTAAAAATGTAGTATTTGAAATATTTCATAAGACGAAAATGTATCAAAATGGAACTTTTCTTCTTCTTGGCGTAACGACCCATCTTCAGTCATGCCTGCCCCATCCATGAAGGGCTTACAGGTCTTTATCCCTAGGTGTACGTGGATAGTCAGTCCTCTCGTACCAAATGGAATTTTTATCCGTTTTTAATTTTTTAATATTAAAAGCCCTCTGAATCATATTCTTTCACAGCCTTCCAATTTATTCGTATTTTTGTGAGATTTAAATCCGACATGTTTCTTTTTATTTCGAACTTCGTTTTAATACCGAGTGGTTCGGAATTCTTCGAAACCCGACGCCATTTGCAACAACCCTCTGCAATGGGTGGGTGTTTTGGGCAACCATTTTGCAAACACCGTCCGCGCTGGGAAAGAAGGAAGGAACCAGTTTTCACCGACGCAAATTCCGAGCTCGACCGTTGACTCCGAAAGTTGCGACTTCCTTGCAATCGTGCCCGCCGAAACGCCTTTTAGATGACGTAAGTAATGGACATATTTATTGATTGTTTTCAGCGTTGCTCCGAAGTGCTTCGTTGCCGGATGTTCGGTTAGGATTTTTTTTTCGGGCGTTCAATTGACGAAATTGGCCAGATCAGATTGTGTTGGTACATTTAACGGCCCCGCGCCAAAATTGTGTAACACTTGAAAGCCGCGATAACTGGCCTAACAGGTTTGGATTTCTTCTTCTCCTATCTTCTACATTTGCCATCCTTTCAAAACAAACTCCTCACACGTCGTTGGTGGAGGATCAGTATTGTTGCTGTTTGTTCGTGTCGTTATATTTACCTTCAGCTTCAACCCCTCAAGAGATTAAGTAATCGAAAATTCGCTCCGCTCGATCCGGCCGCAGACGGTCGATCCTCTTTCCCGTGTTCGTGATCCGGAATCGGTTCGCTTACGGCCACTGGCCATTTTTGGGGATTGCCTTTTCGAGCGCGCAGATATTCGTGATGATGACGCACGGACGACCACGGCTGGTTGTGGGCACAACAAAATCTGCAGCACAGCCGGGGCGTCTATTTGCGAGACGTAAGACGCTGTCCTTCCAGTGGGCTCGATGGCCTTTTATGGCCCGTTTCAATCAATTCGTGGAATAAATTATCAACCGAACCACCAAAAAATACCAACCAAGGGTTTCTCGTCGTACTCGGAAGCGGAAACCTAAGCAAACAAAAATCAGCTGATCAGCAAGATGGTCGTTTGGTTGGAATACGAAAACTATAAACTCTACTGCACCGCAGAACTCTACGCACCAGCGGCATCTCGGTCGGCTGGATACGGGTCACGTGCTTGGGATGTTAAGCAATTTGTCTCCGGATCGAACAATCGCACCCTTGGAAGGGTGTCGTGGCGTCCTCGTGTTAATGAGATTTTGTTCACCTTTTTACTTGCTTCCCTCTCGTTATGTTCTCACCCTGCGAGCAGTTCCGGCACACTTTTGTCGAGGGTGTAAAATGGTTGCGCATAAATTATCTCCCACCGACGGACTGGACGGGAGTGTATGTGTGTTTAGACAACCCGCAGGCGCCTTGAGGTAAAACGAGGAGGAATAATAGAGAAGCCAGAGTGAAAAGACGGTGTGTTCCATTTGTTAAGTGACCTAAGAAGTCACGCATGACAAGCTTCACGCAGGCTTCTGTAAAAGGAACTACTGTCAATGACGACGTAAAGAAGGGATGTTTACTCGTGTGCTTTTTATGTTATTTTTATTTCCTTGTTCCATCAGATTGTTTTATTGTCGACGCAAACACTTGTTTGAATAGATTTTTGGCAACAAAAAAAGAATTAGAATGAAAGGAGAAAAGATATCCCTCCCCTTTGGTTAACTCTCATTATGGCATGTTGCAGCTCCTCATTATGTTGACTTGAACCGTTGATCCATTTCTCCTTATTCCATTAAGTGCAACCATTAATTTAAGATTAATTGCATTTCTGGCCCCGCAGTAGCGACGAAACGTGTGCGGTTTTTAAGGTTAATTATACGACGGCAAAACGACGGCTAAGAAATAAGAAGCTGGCTGGCCACAGCCCACTAACGTTCGCGCGATGGGAAAGGGCAAAACGGTTGATGTTTTACTGCCACCATTGACTCCCGCCCTTTCCCCAAACCTGCCGTGAGATTGTTCCATTCTTTCGGAAGCGGGAGGCGTACCGTTTAAGCGCAATTATGAATTTAGTTCACCTCGTATGTTGCACTTCCCGTTCGTCGACTCGAGCTGTGTTGACTGTGTTTAATTGTTGAGAATGCACAAAAACGCTCTACTATAGTAAATAGTGTTAAGTGACGAAACTAAAACGGCCAGCAATGGACGTCTGGTGAGGCACGGTGTAACATCCCGGTTGGAAGAAAAGCGGAAGCTAACAAACTGCTTGCGTATGCAAAGCACACAAAGGAGCTTTTGCTTCACAGCGTAAAGAAGCCACCTTTATTTGTAGCGGAAGAGGGAAAAAACGGCCCACCTCGCCATCGATCGGAAGCCGACCACGCGGGACGTCACCGGATTGTGACATGGTGCAGAGATGTAGGCGTGTGGTACCTCTCCATATTTATAGATTTCAAGGTCTTGCACTACGCAAAAGAAGCGCTCAACCGCAGCCGATGTGCCCTTCCTTCCTTTCCGGTGCGGCTCCTCGTGGGTGGCTTGCAGCTGTTTTCGAGTGGTTGGCTCCTACCATCCCTCCAGGTGTGCCTGACATTGAAACAAAAATGTTACACCACCATTAGCACCGAACGCACCCGGGCCCAACACCAAACCACCATTTCCAACGCCGGGCTAGGGTTGGCTATCGATTCGATGCGGTTTTTGATGCGATTGATTTGTTATGCAAATCATACTGCAGGCGCAAGGTGAGGCATCGGCTAAAAGACGCACCCTTGAATGGTTTTGTCCACGTGTTGGTTTAGGCAGACGGTTCTCACACTTTCAGTGCACCGGCATAATTGAAATCTTAAACGCATGACGCACACAAAACGGCACCGGAACGAAAGATGAATTTTTCTTCTCTCAGTTTGGGCGTTTCACCTTTTTGTTTGTCATTTTTCTACGACCTACAATCGTCATCCCGGCGCATTGATGTCACTGGGGTGACATAATCGTTTAGTCGAGGAGGGTTTGGCTCCCCGTGTCGACATGGTTGCGGGCGCTTCGAGGGCAACCTAATCTTTTTTTACTGCCTACAATCCGAGAAGTGTTACGCAAATGAGGTAGCGTCTCAAGCGATGGAGCGAGAATGGGTCGGTGTAACATTTTTGTATTGAATGCAAAAAATAAATCAAAAACGCTTCTTTATTACTGATTTGTTGTTTACTTTAAAGAAACATACTATGTGTTCTGTATCCATATATTATTCAGAGATTTCTAAGCACTATTTAAAATCGATGAAAAACATTTTTTATATAACGTCGCAGCGTACAATTCAATGTTCGTTCACCGTCCAGTTTCATGTCACTGTCACCAGCAAAACCCGATGTTCAAACCATTACCATTACAATTTTTATTTCTCCCTGCTGTGGCATTGGCATTCGTGCCATTTCGAGCGTCGCATTTTCAGTCAACGATCTGATGTCATGATCAAGGATTTGTTCGCCAGTTGTGGATTCCCTACGGTTTGGTTCGGATTAATATTCGCTTCAACAAGAGGCGATGACATCAGCCGTACATACCCGTTGTAGTCGTATGTATCGTTGATTTAATGCACTGATTTTTTCAAACCCGCACCCACACACCCTCCACCAACAACTGGACCGCGCGGCAACAAAGTGTAAAGTCAATGTCGAACGATGACTCCGCTTGATTAGGTATTCATGTTTGACATTTATCCCAATGGCAAACAAATTGAAGATTTGTGTTGTGTGATTCTTCTGCAGCTCGAAATAATGCTTGGAGTAAAACGAAAATAATCAAAGTTCCAGTGTAAGCTCGAATCGGTGTGAATCAACAAGCGGGTTCAATGTTGTTCCGAATGCCCAGATTAGCGAACTATCTATTAATCACCCACGGAGCCAAGACAACGCCAGATGGATTGCGCACCGTATCGCGTGGGTACCGTTAATCGATTTCCTTTCCTTCGCGCCCAGATAGAGCTGATCGTGATGATTTGATTTTGATTGATTTTCAAAAGCGTGTATACACGGGATTGCTTCCGCCTTTCGATCGGAGCTGCCGTGGGAGCAGTAAGCTGTTTTCGGAAACCAGTTCACTCGGGATGCGAAAACGTTTCGCAAACGCTGGGGTAATAGAAAAACACCCCTAGCATTGCGTGGTCCCGTCACGACGTTTTGAGCGAATGCTAAATTGTCGGCACTTTTGTTCCCGCCCCGCAGACGGGACGACGGCCTCACGCTTTAATTCCAGCGAAACGCCTACGAATGATGTTCGAAATCTGTTTCGGTACCGCTTTCAATGAATCACCTGTTTCGACAGCCGCGAAGAGCGCGTTCTTCGTGTCATAAATCAGCAGCACATTTACTGGGTCGATCGTGTTTGTCGTGACAGTGTGACGCGTTTTTCTTTGCATCAACGATCTCCGAGCAGCGACCGTTTTTTTATTTCCCCCAATTCCACTTGGCTTCCGCAAGGTGCGAACAAAAGCGCAAACAAACATCCTTTCTCACGCTGGGACAGATGGTTCTAGCCGCCGTGGTTGGTGGTTTTATTTTCGTTTCTTTTAATACCATAATTACGCTCGTCAACCGTACGAAAGACTTCAACGCCGCGGCAAACAAGGAACGCCTTCGAACGACGAAACCGATCGTTCTCGGTCGGTTTTCCTTCCCGCGTTTCATGCATGGTGGGGCAAAACTAGAACGAACCAACCTCCAACCTCCCCCGTCGGCGGAAATTGTGTTACACTTGACCACCGAAAGGCGTTTCTCGATATCCCTCGCCCGTCACCCCTTTCGTGCGGTCTCCGGTTTATTTACGAAAATGCTGCTGGTCTAACTTTTAGCTTCGGGCATTGTTTTGATGTACCTCGCTGGTGGACCGGTGACCAAACTGCTTCAAGCAGTTTGCTTTCAGCCTCCATTTGGATAGAAAATAAATAAACCGATATAAATGGGAACAAATGAGTCTGGTTTCTTCGGCTACCGGTCGGTAACAGTGGCCAGGTGCAACCGCAGAGCATTACAATTCCCGGCGATGTTCGCGGTTTTGTGGCGGCATTACTGATTGACTTTAGACGCAGTGGTTTGACTGTGTGGCTAGTCGAGTAAGCGTTCCGAACTTGCAGCCCAGGACCGGATGGCACCAGTTTTTTCATTATTGCCACCGGATTATGACTACTTTGCTCCCTATGGCTCCATTACAGGCTAATTTGGTACTAAAATGGACTTTAAAGTTTGTCTACAAACGGAGCCGAAGACACGAATGGAGTAATTCAAAAAAAGTTTTATGAAGTTTCGCTCGGATATAGAATATTCGAACTGATTTAATCAGGAAATGTTTTCAAATCAGTTACAAAGGAATTGTCAAAGCAAAATTTTTATATTTTTTGAAGGATACAGACAACTAATATATGTATCCCGTAATTTGTAGTTTTTATAACTCTTTCACTATGTTCAACCAAAAAGAAACAAAACTCATGATATACAACACATTGAATTTTTCCAGTGAAATTGATGTAATAACATAAACATAATAAGAAAACTTCCGACTCATGCATATTAATTTCAATAATATAAACGAAGAAAAGAAATATCAAATCGGTTATCCATAACAAGATTAGAATCGTAAACTAATTCATCGTAAATCATTGAAATTTTCTTTAACTCCGTTGAATGACTAAGTGATAAAACAAACAATTTTGTAAATTAATTCTGATGGAAATGTTCCTTCAAAACCTTATTCTCGCGAATGCTAAACCCAGCGGGGCATAATTTAACATTGAAAAATTATGAGTGGATCATAAAATTATCATAATCACCAGGAATCAACCAAACGCTTCATGATAGCACGGAATTTTCGGTCATTGTCGCCATAGGGTGCACGCACTGCATTTTTTTAAACTACACCGTTCAACGTAAGGTTGATTCGAAACCCACGGCACAAGCGACAAACGCGCTCCGATGCACTTCGCTGCAGCGCCGGATGATGTCATGCTCGATGCACCTTCGCGTCGGCAAGAAAGAGAAAATTGTGATAACCCCCCAGCGAATGTGTTAAATTTTTAACGAGAGTTTGTCACGACCGGTCCAAACTAACGGCTTCGGAAAACAGCGACATCAATTTTCATTAGCTTTGTTTGATTTTCATTTGGAGAATATTTTTTAATATACCCTTCTTTAGTCAGACAATTTAAAACAAAACGCAGCAGTTTGAAAACAGAAGCAAACCTTCTTTAACTTTTTTTATAATGGTGTGCTTGCTTACCTTGAATGTGTCCAGTCTTCTCTGTGGAAGACGGCTTTATCCTTTTCGGGCAATTCTCGTTTCTTCACCTTATTTGGGCAGCCAATCCCCGGTGGCCACAGTGGTCTCTTTGTCGAGTTGTCCGGCGAGAAGCTGAATTGCACGCCAAAAAGGCACCTTCAGCTTGAGCTGAGCGATGATAAAGGTAGCCGAGGCAGTATTCACGACGAAAAACCAGTTTTCTGTCACCAACACAGCACCGGCGACGGACAAATTTGGCACACACTACGATTATTTAAATCTGTTGATTCTTATCATCTTTTTTCTGCGAAAGATTCAGGAGAAACCCAGCTACGCACCAGCATGCGACCCGCGTGGTTCGCAGGTTTTCTCGTCGGGTTTTACTGAATTATTTACTTTTCACTCTTACGACACGAACCTTTTTTTCACACCTTTGTCACTCCGACTCAGGCGAACGCAGCAGTGCACACTTGTAAATCGGCAGTGTTTTCCCAATTCCCTCACCAACACTCGTTGCTTACAATACAGTTCACAGCATCAATTCAATTCACTAAAATCGAGAAAAGAAACAGGTATGCTACAATGGAACAGCGAAACGAAACCGTAAAACATGACGAGAACGAGCGAAACGAGATGGCACGAGGCAAGCCGTAAGACGGGTTGTGTGAAGAAGGCCAGTTGCGGCTTAATGCCGTACGCACGTTGATATTTTTTCCCTCCTCACGTTTACTTCACGCATTTGCTGCTCTGGCGTCTCTGCTAAATCGAAAGTGTCTTCACGCGATCTTCAGCCTTCTGACGTGAATGAAACATTAGCACACCGGCTGGATGGCTTCGGCTGAACGCAGGGGTTTCGTTTTTTCTTTGGTGTATGATGGAGTCTAGAAGACGATCAAATTCTTCTACACTAATTTAATTTTTGTTCTGTTTCATGTCGGTCGCACTCTCTCTTTCAAGCAAACTGAACGCACGTTTTTGAACATGATGGACGAAACGGCACGAAAAGGAAAACAACCCTTCGACCGGTCATCGTCGATGTCGAAGGAAAGAAAAAATAAAACATCCCCGCTCCGATCTCGGCGTCTCAAAGTGCCGTCCGGCGATGAATTACGTAAGGTTTCGCGCTTTCGCTCGTCTCCCTCGTTTCTCGTCCGTCCCAGTCGCAAGTGACTTTGGCCGAACGCTGGCTGAGGCGATTCGAAGGCCGGCGCAACGATGGCCACGATGAGTGAAGAAGGGAGGGGGGGGGAAACACCATCGCCTGTGATGGGGTGGTGTGCAATACTGGTGGCCGGTGGCTGCTGCATCGGTCAATTCCTCAACCTCTGCCCTTCCACGCCGCCAAATAACCCCGTCTGCAACGTGTTCTCGCGAGATCAAGCGCGCAAAGATGGCCCCGCGGTATGCTGGAATGGCTGTAATAACGGAGGCCAACGGTTACCGCATTGCTCAACGTTCGGCGATGCGCCAGAAGCGGCAAAAGGAAAGCGAAAATATCGTCGACGGCCGGCTTGCAAAGAGGGGAAAAACAAAAACCTCGAACCTGCATAAAATCGAAATCTGCTTCGAAACGATTGATCGGTTGAGATGAAGAGGAGGAAAAAACAACACAGCAAAAAAAAAACAATTCAGCGCAAATCGATGAGAAATAACTTTTGGGGCGAGAAAACAATCAATCCACTAAATTCTTCTCTTGACAGCAGAACATGGTACGTGCTTTTGGAAAAACATTTCTCCCAGGCTTCCACCGAGAACGATTCTAATTCCCGTGAATGGTTTTAGAACCTTGTACAGGCCGGAAGTTGGTTTAATTGCTTTCTTCTTTCGCTCTACATCACATGGTTATGTTCGTAAGATTCACAAAGAAAGGAAAATAGAAAATTCAACGGTAACATTGCCACCTGCAGAGGATTTCTTTGATGAATGTACCGACTGCGCACACCTCACAGCACTTTCTGTCAGCCTTCTTTATGACCGTTTGATGAAACACCCGTATGATGAAAAAACCCGGTCGATCGACAGGAACTAACAACAATCATATTAACGACGATGATGTGATCGTGCCGCGCGATGCGCAATTTCCTAGCAGATTTGCAACGAGATCCGTATCTTGGACCGACCAGTTATTTTTCACGCATTTATCTTTTTTTTTTAATTTTCCTCACACACCACGAACTCGGATATGATCACAATGCAGAGAAACAGTTCCGTAACGCAGGGCAAATGATAAATCTGTTCAAACTTTTATATTTACACACTCGAAATCGTGTTTCTCTTTTGCTGCCGCAAAAAGACTTCAATGCGGGAATGGGCGCGAAACCGCACACGTACCTTTGCTTCGGCCCGCGGAACGGCACCTTCAGCCTTCCTAAATCCACAGCACCGATGCGCACTGGATGACGCGAATGCACGTAAAAACAAAAGCGCTTGACAACCGAACCGACGGAAAGCCGCGAACGATGACCGTTTCGGATCAACTCTCGAGCGGTACTGACGCAATGGTGCGCCATTCTCTCGATCGCGACCGATCTTGACGCAATCTCGCGGTGGAAATATTTCGTCGAATCAAGTTCATGGCTTGAGCAGCTTCAAGCTTGACGCGCCGTGTCGCTGGGGTTGCAGCTAGCTTTGGATTCAGCGTTATTTTGAAGCTAGCTTGACTTTTTTCAAGCTCCGTTTTGAAAGCTTTTCTTGCAAACAGGTTTGGGAAGGTGGGCAACGCCTCTATATTACATATTTTAAGGAGCTAAAAATTATCGTTTAAAAGAACTGATTTTATCCAAAAATATTCCTGATACAGTCGTTTCGGACATCTCAGTACAAGATGTTAATACATTGGTTCCGTCAATATCAAAACATTACTACATACGATTTAAACTGCTGCTGCAGTATGAAATTAATTTTTTGCTAATCGCTATTGTCGGATACTGACATTTAAGTAATTAAAAAACCAAAGATAACCCAGATAAAGACAAATTGGTTCAATGTAGCAATTAAATCTATTTATTGAACAAATATTACTTTCGTAATCCAAAGGTATATTCTTTGAGAATTTAAAAGATGAATCACAACATAAAAATACGGTTCCAATGGGTTTTATTTAATAAGGATTGCGTATTTTCACATCGTGTACAAATGAAATAAACCGATGGAGTCAAGTTGTTATTGTACGCTTGTCAAGGTGTTGTCAAGGTGTTGTGAACCAATAAAACCCGCTTTTTCTTTTCTGTCTTTGCTACGCAGTATATACAACTTTTAAATTGGATTCACTCCTATCAATAACTTTTAGACAACAACTAAGCATTTTTTGCGAAAAGAAAAAATATGATCGAAGGTATAGCCTTTGCAAAACGAAATTAAAATTAAATGACGGTAGATATAGAACTTATATGGATAAAATTAAGTTCTTTAGGGTTCACAACGTTTTTTTGGTTTGAAGCGCTGAGAAGGTTAAACAATATTTGTCGGCAGATAAAAAAAAGATTTTTTCAAAACATCATTTCGACGACATATCATACAATGTTTTAGATTTCACGCCGTGCCACAATTAGCTTATTACAGCATTCCAGGGATGCTGTACATGAACTTTGGATGGTTGGTAAGCAAACTTTTAATTAATTGTTTACGCAAATGCCGGAAAACGTGTGGATGACATAGTATAATTTCGAAAACTGATGCACGATACGAGATTGACGTAATGAGCAATGCTACGATGAGATGTAGTGCTCCCTGTGGGTTGTTTTAACGGAACGCAAATGGATTCACATCGGACTAATTAACGTGCTAAAGTGGGCAGTGAACCATTGTTGCCTGGGGGTTGCAAAGTTTTAAATCGTACCGGCAAGTGAACGTCCTAATTAAATGCTCCTAGATATCGGTCGTTATACGACAACTTGTTCTTGTTTATCAACGTAGTGCAATGTTATCCTAGCTTAGCTGGAAGGCGGAACTTGTCCTACGATTTTAATTTAGCTCAACTTGTTCGTAAACAGAACGGTAGCTATCGAAGCGGAACACTGGTTATAAGTTGTTTTTCCGTCGGCGCTCCCACGAAACCTGTTAACAAATTGAATATTATTCTGCTCTACCGCGCTTTTATCCTGGTAGAAAGATTCAAATGTTGCATCCATAATTATCTACATAAATCAACACAAGCTGCTGGGAGGAACAGCGAGCATTTTTATTTTAATATAATAAACTCCTGCGGGAATGCTTAGCAAGCTACATAATAAAATCATTTTATGGCCAGTACGTGATGTTATCACCATCCGAATGTCTGGGATAGCCAACCAGTGATGTGGGTTTTGCTTTTCTTTCTGTGCACATTGAGTCTCAAACTTTTTCCTAGCGTTTTAGATGTTGAGCCACTTATGTTACCCAAGTCGCTGATAGATGGAAAATTACTATTTACTTGCTTAGAGGAAAAAAGAAACTTTTGATTCATGTACTGTCGTTCTGTTAAAGTTAGATACTTCATCACAAAAAGATTACAGCGTGCGCTTCGCAAATCCTTGGCTTTGGTTAAGGATGTGTCAGGTAGTAAAACAATAGTAAGTCCTATGTGTTTAATAGTACTTGGATTTTTTTTGTTTTTAGATTATTATAAGCATATATTGTATTCAATTTGTTACAATAAAACTGTGAAAGATTTTAAGCATTTTACATGAACTGTATGAATGGAAAATGTATTTCATAAAACAAAAATAAAACTCTCACTGAGTAAGGAGATGGCAACACCAAAGAAAGGGAAGGATACTCGACGCCTTTGGTGAAAATGTCGCGTCCCCGTTCACAGCTCTACCAGGAGCGAAGGAAAGCCAGGCTTTCGATGGGAACTACCTGGTAGCGCGGGCAACCACGACCATCTGGCCGCCACAACACGCTTGGACAATGTTCAAGTGTTCGTGCGCACTGCTGTAGAAGACAACAACACACCCGCCAAAACGCACACACCTTGCCGGTGGAAAGTGAGAGCAATTTTCCACTGAGAGCAAACTCCACTTTTCCCGGCTCTCTTGCCTTATCTCGTCGGGGGCGCGTTACAAGAGATAGTTTTCCAAACAAGAGTGGCGTAGAATATTCGAAAAAAAAAAATACTAGGCGGACGCATCAAGAGCAGGAAGCGGTTACGAGCAAAAGTTAGACTTTTACAGCCCTTGATTGTGGGTGAGTAACAAGGGTAAACCAGGAATTTAAAGAAAACTCACTACTTTTTGGTTGTAAATTTCAATTAATTGATATTTGACATGAAACAACTACGCAGGCACATTCCTTTATGTCGCAAGGAGTATTAACCTAGTTATCGTATCGTAATGTATTGACACTCCGCCGCAGATGTATCTTTCTCTTATCAAACAAGATGGACGCGGAGCATATTCTAC